>JAZGLO010002288.1:0-11482 GCA_036873155.1 Biomphalaria sudanica | reverse complement strand
GTCACATTATTCGGAACCTAATTCATCTGTGAACACGCTTTATTTCGTTTGTTTGAAAATTATAAAGTGCTAGAACAGGTCGATGCTCACTGACTGTAATTTGACAGCAGTCTTAAGAACAAAACAACTAGTAAGCTAGTTCTACAGTTACAGAACATTATGCACGGATGTAAACAGTTAAATGCTTCACATTAAGAAAACGTGTACATTTGTGGTGAAATGTTGTGATGTAAGAAGACAATAACAAAATTAAAAAACTAGTCTTAAAATTAGTTCAAGAAATTGCTAACTGTGGTTGTAATTCCTTAATTGGGATTTAAAAAAATACTTTATGCGGCCCGCCAGTCCCAAATTTTTTTAATGCGGCCCTCGGTAGAAAAAGGTTGCCCACCCCTGGCATATACTATTGAATTGTTTGTACTTTCACAAGTCAACACTCGGGCTGACAAAAAGGAAGAACTCAATACTGTGAATAGACGAAACCTGAGCTGGTTTGGTCATACTGTAAGACATAACTCATTATCAAAAATCGTTCTTCAAGGTACAGTGGAGGGAGCACGAAGAAAGGGTCGTCCAAAAAAACAAAACAAAAAACCCAACAATATCTGGCTGGATAACATAAAAGAAAGGACCGGCCTCCCTTTGATATCCTACTAAGAACACATAAAAGTGGAGTGATTTTGTTACATCAACTATCACAGCAACCCCTACGACGAAAGTCAATGGGCAGGTGAGAGAGAGAGAGATCATTATTATCATCACATTGTTACTATTTATATTGTTATATATCTTATTGAACTGATTGTTAACAATATATGGTTTAGTGTGAGCCGTGCCTAGCTGATGTTATTGAATAATCATCTAATTGTAATGGTTGTGTTAATGCCAATCTCTCATTCAAGGCCTCAAGAAAGAAACCTTTCTCTTTGGTTAAGTGTCTGAATAAGTTTTGTCAATTGTACAGTGCACTCAACTTGTGCAATATAGAACGCTGCTTACCAAATGTTGTTTAACAATATTATATCAATGTCTTCGATTCCCATGATAATGGAAGGATGCGTACAGTGATTCACATGACTACGCAAAACCCAGTTGCGACTTGCATAGTTTTTTCGCAATTTGTGCAGACAAAGCCGTTGTCCGCCAGCGTGCTGTTACATTTTCTTTTCATCTTCTGCGCATGTCTTTAATAAAGACTTTTCTTTTGGTTTCAAGTGTGTGTCCCGCGACCTTTGTGAGCACATTCTGTCTCTTTCAGAGCCCATCTTCTGCCAGCTACGTACATTCCTCTGCCACCAGTTGATCTCTATAGCGCTTACGAGGTACACCCTGTTACGCCGTGCTCCTTTAAATTCGCCAAAGAAGATCGCGCCTTTGCAGTGAGCCTAGGTCATCTCCCATGTGGGATAAGTGTCGGACCCAGAGCAGCTGTCGAATGTTGGGCCTAATGAGTGGTTTTATACTTTCACACCGCCTTCCAGCAGAACATAGTTATTTGTAATGAAGTCTTGTAGTCTAGAACTAGATCTAAATTAGTTTTATTAGGAAAGAAGCTATTGACAATTGACATCCACTTTATTTTTACATAATGAAAACACTTTGAATGATAACAAACTGTGTTTCTTGGAACAGTTCAACGAACTATTAGAGTAATTAACTACAAAGAAAACAGGGATCATAGACATAATATATTTTATGTCTATGGCAGTAATCTGCAAAATTCTCCTGTAATGGAAAGTTTAGGAAATACTGACCTATATTGATTTTAAATTTACTTGTCCAGATCTGAACTGTATATATTTTTTATATAGGTCTGTGATTTCAGCAGACAGCGGGAAGTATGGACATCTACCTAAACAAACTAAATCGACCTAAATCTTTATTATATCTATCTTCTTATCTTATATAATACAGACGTTACTTCAAAAAAGAAGATGATTACGTTCTTCGCGTCATGCATTTAGTCATGCATATTAACCAATGGCTTAAATTCTACCAAGTCACTGGTTTTCCTGGCTAGCTCAGGCTCAGGCAACCCGCTCATCATAATCATTCCTTCATAATTTCATTCCATGCTCTAAGTCTAATTTAGTAATTAGTCTAGATCATTATGATTAGTTCTAATTAATAGATCAAGTAATAGTACTATCACTATTATCTAATCTATACACTAGGGTCAGTAGGGAAGAAGGAGCACTAGAATCTAGAGTAATCTAGACTGTAGTAGATCAAGATTGAAGATAGATTTAAGATCTATAACTATACTATAGTCTATATCTAGATTTAAAACTAGATTCTAAATCTAATAGATATCTAAGATTTAGATTATAGATCTAGACTGAAAAGACTCTTAGTCTAGACTAGTAGTAGTACTCTAGACTAGTGAGTCTCTAGACCGATCTAGATTATAAATCTACTATCTAGAGATCTAATCTAGAATATCTAGATTTTCTAGTCACTACTCTAAATTAGAATTAGATCCACCAGACTCTAGACCAGGGGTTCTCAACCTGTGGGTCGCGACCCCCTTGGGGGTCGATTGACGATTTGCCAGGGGTTTCCTAAGACCATAAAAAATAAGGATTATTATTGTCTATTCTTCTATTGCTGTGTGTGTCTATGGGTGGGGGGGGGTCACGGCAGAGTGGTATATTGTAAAAAGATGTCACAGAGCTTAAAAGGTTGAGAACCGCTGCTCTAGACAGTCTTGACTCGTCACTCTACTATTACTAGTCTAGTCCTGCTCTAGTCTAGTCACAGTCTACTACAGTCTAGTGACTAGTGTCTCTAGTAGTGTAGAGTCTATAGATCATAGTCTATGAAATGAATGATAAAATTTATGATGATGATCCTACATTCTAGATCTAGACTAAATAAGTCTTAACTCCTAGAAGTAGACAGATCTAGTCCTAAGTAATTCTAATTAAAATGTAGACTGTAGACCTAGTGAACGTGAACCCTTTGAAGTGGTTGCGTAGCTATGGCCCACCATGGGAAAATTAATATATATATATATATAAAAGTTTTAATTATAATATTATTAAATATTACTATCATTATCATCTACTAGATCTAGTTTATCATTTATGTTATTCGGACACCTATGGCTATAGTTTGACTTTGACAGCGCATTATTTGACAATGGTTTGATATCTAGAAGAGAAAATGAAGTATCAAAATCTTTTTTAGTTTAAGGAGAATAAGGATGACTACTTATATTTGTACCTCTAACCTATATTTGTTATTATATTTAAGGTCAAAGAGGCCATGTGTTTTCATTTAATTCAAACAAATTTGACACACATTATTTGATTCCAGACACCAATATAATTTATTTCAAACAGTCTCTATATTTTGGCATCAATAAACTCATATTTCAAGATCCACAGACATAGCCCCTCACTTAAAATCATTAAGATGTTTTCAAATTATGCATAAATACGAACACAAAAAATAAAAATATGAACTCACTTATTCTACCAAAATTAGGTCTACGCGAACTTTTAGACTTATTTTATGATTGCATGATTAAATCTGTGTTGAATGTTTGTGTTTTTTGTTTATAAATTTAAATTTGTAGTATAGTACAGGCTAGGATGGCCATTCTTGCCTAAAAAGCTGAATCTTCTATAGTCTCTTTATAAGATATAAATTTAGCTCTATCTAGTAGGTCTAGATCCAGGCATTTAACTTTATTTGCCACAATGTATCAAGCTCACTCCAAACATTTGTCCACTTATTCTCTATAAAAAACAACAAACAAACAAATATAATATAAGATCATTAACATTGATGCACAAAACTGGCTGTTTGAAATAAATTTTGGTAAGAAAATCGTAATTTAATACAAACACCCAATAAATTTTTTTGATGGAATCATACAACTTGGCTTATGAATCAAATAAATCAGCTCCAAAAACAGAAATAAATATTGCCGGGCTCATTAGCATAGACTTAGCCAACTAGTCTTGACCCTAGGAAGAGGTAAAGTCATCCTGGTAACAGGAAAAAAAAACAACCTGACTAACAAATTTGAAATTCTTTTTTCTTACATAAAAGACAACTAAATGTAAGGAAATTGGGTCAGAATCATTGGAAAATGGACAAGCACATTATACAGTGCGCTAGTTTCATATAAAGATTTAATTACCACAAAAACAGCGAATGTTTGAATTCATGTAATGTCCGTATTAAATTTACTACTCTAGATCATCTAGTCTAGAGTAGAGTAGAGTCTTGATCTTGTAAATACTGCATAATTCCTCATTATGAATGATTATGATTATCTTCGGACTCGAAGACAAGCTTTATTTATATTATTATTATTAAGTCATGTAGATCTAAATCTGTATCTGTTCTCGTGCTCAGTCTCATCTACTAGAATCTAGTGACTATGTATTAGACTATCTATACTATAAATCTAAAATCTTGTGTCTAGATTCTAGATCTATTGTGAATAAACCTTTTTATAAAGACACCAACTCTGCTTTCCACAGTCAGCACACAGCACAGTCATTGAAATACATTATAATTTAAAATGCTATTTCACTGAAGTCACTAGATCTAGATTCTAGAGTAACAACATAAAATGATTTTAGATGGCATAAAAAGTGATCAGTGACATTTCATTGGCATATATTTAATTATAATTTAATCTATAGATCTAGATCTTCTCTAAGTCGTCTAAGTAGAGTCTAGTCAGAAATGCTGGCAGAGAAAGCTCTAGACTTGATTCGTGAACTCAAGAGAACTTCTGGGGGAACATTACCGCCCTTCAATGTAAGTCTTCATTTTAGATTTAGAGTCTAGAGTTTTCAGTCTAGTTATCTAGATCTAGTATCTTTAGAAACTTCATACATATATTTTAATCGTCTTCCTTTTACATTTACTTTTAGAAAAACAAAGCTAGATTTCTAGATGTGGATTCTGTATTTAGATTTCTACATTTTTATGTAGATTTCTAGATGTGAATTCTGTATATATATAGACTTCTATACAATTTTTAATGTAGATTTCTGTGGGAAGCGTGTTCGAGGGGGTAAGTATGCTTGAACTTGGCTTGGCTTAGACACCTACGAAGCGGGCTAGAGGTTCGGCACCCGACTAGAGCAGAGTTGTGTTTACTAAGGCTAAAGGCAGCATGAAAAACTTTCTCTCAGATACCTCCCCCCTCTTCCCACTGAGCATGCTATAAGCATGAAAGTAGCGCTATATAACATTTTTAAGTTATAATGTATTTATTTTATTTATATAGAATGGCAATCTGAACACTAAAAATAAAAATAAACTCCAGAGAATCCTAAATGCTGCTGGTAAAGTCATTTGCAAAAAACAAACCCCATTTGGGCAGCTGTTTGAGACAAACATCCTTAAAAAAGCTAAAAAGATTCTAGAAATAAAAAATCCCCCTTTGGGTCAGGATTTTGTGATTTTACCATCACAAAAGAGATACAAGACACTGATAGCAAAGACAAACAGACACAAAAAACTCTTTTGTTCCTGTGGCAATCAAATCATTAAATAGAAACAATCTGGTATAAACTTTTCACACATGTAAATTATGAGTGAGTCATGTAAATTTACAATTTGTTTTTTTTATAGTTACAATGTTTTGTTTGGTGTAATGCATAAATTGTAAGACAAATTTGCTTACGGACAATAAAGATTATTATTATTATTATTAATGTAGATTTCTAGATGTGGATTCTGTATATAGACTTCTATACATTTTGTTTATGTAGGAGGACAAGATTCGTCAAGTCCTAGAAGAAGTGCAAACATTATTTGAACAGAATAGAGATACAGCGTAAGATTTGACATTTTGTGTTTTGCCATAAATATTCTTTTATTTTATATATATATAAAGACATTTATATATATATATATATGTAGAGGGCTGGATTAAGTTTTGAAAATAATCTATTAATATGTAGAATAATAAATTATACTTTTACAAAAAAAAAGATCATTAAGATTGTATATGACAAGTAGTGGTGTGTTCTGTGTGAAAATGCATTCTGCATTACATTTGTGTGTAGACAAGCAAAGCAATTTTAAGCTTTAAATATAAGCCATTTTCCATTTAATTTTTTTCAATTCCTGTTATTTTTTTTTTATTTAAGAATTATTATTTCAAATAATACAAAAATGTATAACTCATTTGTCTCCTGACTTGACATAAATTTGACTTAATCAGATGTCAGTCAGTAATGCATTACTTTAGACTCTTTCTATTTTATAATAAGAATGAAATAGATTATATTGTGAATTACAATTTGTTTCTGAAAAACAATTTTTGGGAGTTTCGTAGTATGATGTTGTTTGGCTTTTGTTATGGTTCTAATATTGCATTGTTATAACTTTTTTTATGACTTATTTTTTCACTGCAGTAAGTACGCAGCTGAAGGACAGCATGATGTGTTGGCAGCCATACAGCTCAGACATGCAGGAATACAAAGAAACAAACGATGCCTGCTAGCTTATTTGTATGTGGTAACTTAAAATTTTACTTTGGATTTTATAGTAATTATAAAACTCCCTCAAATGATTAAAAAGACTAAATCAAGCCTTTTCAATTTCAGTTTTCTAAATTAATGCTTAATATTCACACAAAAAATAGTCCCTTTATGATGTCTTAAAGCTATTTTTGTATTCAATATTTTATCAGCTTTACACACATCCATAACTATGACATTCTGGTGGAGCTATGTCCTATTAAATGGGGATTTTATTAGTCTCTATAAAGAAGTTCATGCATTTATTTTGGGAAAGTTCAAGCTTTTGATATTGACAGTAATTTTTGTAATTTTAATGTGACTTGTGTTGGTTCTCACAAAGCTCTCATTGGCGGTATCAATTGTCATACTTGTGGTCAATGCTATCCATTTTTCTCCAGAACATTGAATGCTAATTCTAATTTTTAACATGTCCATTATTTGGCTTGGTCTTTTCTTCCAAATTATTTGTTGTTGTATTAGCTATAAATTTAAAAAATCTTTTTTCTCTCATAGGTATAATCGTTTGGAAAATATTCGTCGAATGAGGTGGGAGTTTGGTAGTGTACTTCCAGCTGATGTGAAGTATAACATGTGTGAGCACGAGGTTAGATGCTAATTAGTTATTAGTTTTAATTGGTAGGACTGAGAGACATGTATTTTTTAAATTTAATTGTTATGCTCTCTTATAATTGACTTTATAATATATATCATAATATAATTTACTTTATAATTGACTTTATAGATAATATATTTCAGGTCCAGTGGTTCAATCAGTATAACAGACTATTGGCAAACTATATGAGGTCTATTGGAGAAAGTGGAGGTCTGGATTTAACTCAAGACATGAAGCCTCCTAAAAGTCTCTATGTTCTGGTAATCTATTTAGTAGCATAACAGTATTTTTTAAAGAAAGATCTACCATAGATAGTTGAACAATTTGAAGACCTTTAGATTACTTGCTCTGGAATATTTGTTTTATCCCCTTGTTCAATGTACAGTTGTTGGCTAAGATCTACCATAGATAGTTGAACAATTTGAAGACCTTTAGATTACTTGCTCTGGAATATTTGTTTTATCCCCTTGTTCAATGTACAGTTGTTGGCTAAGATCTACCATAGATAGTTGAACAATTTGAAGACCTTTAGATTACTTGCTCTGGAATATTTGTTTTATCCCCTTGTTCAATGTACAGTTGTTGGCTAAGATCTACCATAGATAGTTGAACAATTTGAAGACCTTTAGATTACTTGCTCTGGAATATTTGTTTTATCCCCTTGTTCAATGTACAGTTGTTGGCTAAGATCTACCATAGATAGTTGAACAATTTGAAGACCTTTAGATTACTTGCTCTGGAATATTTGTTTTATCCCCTTGTTCAATGTACAGTTGTTGGCTAAGATCTACCATAGATAGTTGAACAATTTGAAGACCTTTAGATTACTTGCTCTGGAATATTTGTTTTATCCCCTTGTTCAATGTACAGTTGTTGGCTAAGTTCTACCATAGATAGTTGAACAATTTGAAGACCTTTAGATTACTTGCTCTGGAATATTTGTTTTATCCCCTTGTTCAATGTACAGTTGTTGGCTAAGATCTACCATAGATAGTTGAACAATTTGAAGACCTTTAGATTACTTGCTCTGGAATATTTGTTTTATCACCTTGTTCAATGTACAGTTGTTGGCTAAGATCTACCATAGATAGTTGAACAATTTGAAGACCTTTAGATTACTTGCTCTGGAATATTTGTTTTATCCCCTTGTTCAATGTACAGTTGTTGGCTAAGATCTACCATAGATAGTTGAACAATTTGAAGACCTTTAGATTACTTGCTCTGGAATATTTGTTTTATCCCCTTGTTCAATGTACAGTTGTTGGCTAAGATCTACCATAGATAGTTGAACAATTTGAAGACCTTTAGATTACTTGCTCTGGAATATTTGTTTTATCCCCTTGTTCAATGTACAGTTGTTGGCTAAGATCTACCATAGATAGTTGAACAATTTGAAGACCTTTAGATTACTTGCTCTGGAATATTTGTTTTATCCCCTTGTTCAATGTACAGTTGTTGGCTAAGATCTACCATAGATAGTTGAACAATTTGAAGACCTTTAGATTACTTGCTCTGGAATATTTGTTTTATCACCTTGTTCAATGTACAGTTGTTGGCTATCTTTTATCATTGAATGCTGAAAATTGCTATGATCATGGTGTGACAATGATTTCAATTTGCTTACAAGTTTTACATTGTACTAAAACCGACATAAAAAAAAGTCTGTAAAAAAATTTTGTTTTATGACTAAGGATACATTTACAATTGTCATATGGTTCACACAATGATCACATTTTTACCATCCTAAACAAATTTCTGATACCCATTTAAAATTAGAAATTCAAACTACCAACTACAAGTGGTATTCACACTTGAGATTTCAGATCCAAGCGTGGGAAGCCAAGCACATAAAATTTGACCCCAAAGTACACAATGTGGCAGTCTATTTGTTCCAGGCTATACATGATCCACCTAGATACATACAAATGTGGGAAGATCTAAAGTTTTGTGTTACTGTTGAAAAAAAAGTCAAGGAGTTTCTTTTTCGTTATTTCTTTTCATACAATTGAGGCCCAATAGACACATAAGTAGAAACTATAATGTTCTTATTGACATTCTTGTTTGAGCAGGTGAGATGTCTGATGGATCATGGGGAGTTTGAAACACAAGATGGGACAGTGATTCTGTTGAAGAAAAACAGCCAGGTAAATAAACATTTAATAGTTATTGATCTTTTCTAACAATTAAAATTATTTATTTGATAATTAGTATAAAGCTCAAGTAGGTGCTTTGAAGGCGCGGTGGCTGACTGGTAAAGCGCTGGGCTTCTGAACCAGGACTACTGGGTTCGAATCCTGGTGAAGACTCTGATTTTACAGTCCACCCATCTCTAATGGGTACCTGACATTAGTTGGGGAAAAGTACAGGCGGTTGGTCGTTGTGCTGGCCAAATGACACCCTTGTTAACCATTGGCCACAGAAACAGATGATCTTTACATCACCTGCCCCATAGATCGCAAGGTCTGAAAAAGGGAACTCTACTTTACAAGTAGGTGTTAGATATTTCAATCTAGACCTCTTACATATAGCTTTTTTTTTTTTTTATCTTGAAAGTGGGGAAGCACTCTTAAAAAAGAGATATGAAAGTGGCAGTAGGGGTTATTGTCATGGTCTGTCTTTAGGTCTATTGTTTTGACATAAGATTATATTACCCAACAAGAAGTGAAGGTTTGGGGTCAAAGTGAGTTTTTTTTTTTCTAGATGATGGCTAACTTGTTTAAGTAGTATGAACTCTAATTGGGTTTAAAAGTTTAGCACTTCTAAGATGGACACTAAAAAGTAAAGTTCCCCTTTCAGACCTTGCGATCTATAGGGCAGATGATGGTAAGGTCATCTGTTTCATTGGCCAACGGTTATTGAGCAGGGTGTCTGGTTATTGAGCAGGGTGTCGTGTGGGCGGCACAACGACCAACACTTATTTACTTGAATATGTTCGTCACTGTTTAAAGTGTATTCTAGAATCTGACATTTGGAAGACATTTGTCTAAAGATGAGATATATTATTGATAAGTACATTAAATTAAAATTTGATACCCAAAGGAAAGCCCTTGTTGAAGACAGACGCAGAAAACTGAAAGAAAACTTAAATGGACCACCGGCGGACAACAGCTTTGTCTGCATTAGATGCAGAAAAATATGCTAGTCACAACTGGGTTTGCACATGTGAAAACACTGCACTCAGCTATAATCTTCAGAATCAATGACATTGCCATTATTGTATTAACATAAGCAATTATTTTTTCTACACTGAATACTGCTCTATCACAACTCTGTTTGATTTTGTTTTGACAGCATTACTTGATGAGGTCAGAATGTGAACATTTGATTCGTCAGGGAGTTCTGGAACATATAGTACAGTGAGCTAGCTTGTGGTCTGTTTATATTGGGACTATGGGGGTGCTACTGACGATGTGTTCTATCACACCAGAATATATCACAAACACTTGGAGTTTCTTTAAAGAAAAGATTCAGTTCATCAATTTTCAAGTCATAGGAATATCTGGTTCTGGCTTGTTTGTGATGTGTTCTATATGATATAAGCTGAACTTGAAGACTACTTTGACCTTCTTTACATTACAGATAATGAGAGGAGCTGTGAGGAAATGTTTAAAAACTGTTTATGGTACCAAGCACTTCTACTAAACACAAGTTTTTTGCTGCATGTTTCAAAGCATGTTATATTTTTTAATAATTTATTTCAATATTTTGTTTCATTTACATTTCCAGTAGGTATTGCTAATCAAATATCAATTTTTACTTCTACTGAAAATTAGACCTTTTTTTAAAAAATGTGTTATTCAAGACAATATAACAAGTCATAAATAAAGGAAATAGGCTGTATTGTCATTTGTTTTTCAAAATCCTTCTTTGGTGTTGTGCAAGTGGGCTTAGTTCAGAAAGAAACTAGACAGTTACTGTTAGTGGACTGTCTTGGGGGTATAGTCCACTAGTGTGCAGTGTTCTAAAATCAGTGTTGATGGTACAATAATTTTTAGTCTTGAAAAGTAAATAACTAAATCAAGACTTTACTTTTCTATGTGGTATAAACACTTCTGTTGTATGTGTTAAATAATAGCTATAGCTGTGAAGAGAAAATGATTTATGCAAGTATCAAAAAACATTGCTTTCAGTGTTACACAGTACTAAGCCATGACAGATTTATGGTCCTATATTTTGATGGCCTGTTATTTCTACATTGTCACTTTGATGTCTGTAATAAATGTTATGACCATGAGTTGCTTAGCAGTTCATACAGTGTTTGGAAATTAAAATACTAAAACATACTTGATCATTGTCTTTCTCTTCTTCCTTTGAAATCATAGATTGGAGAAAAGTTTTTAAAATGTCAAAAAACATTGGAAAAAAAAAAAAA
>JAZGLO010002287.1:0-18418 GCA_036873155.1 Biomphalaria sudanica | reverse complement strand
ATCTATTTCTCTATTTACCTTATTTGTTTGTTATTAAACGTATACTTAGTTATTCAGTTCATTCCGTTGAATGTTTGACCTAAACTTATACAAATATATGTCTGTGGTCTGGATCTTTAGGCCTATCACCAAACTAGAATCCGTCTTGTAATGCTGCCATATTAAGCAAAAGTAATTGCTCCCAAAAGGTGTCGGCAGCTGCGTAAAGGAGGAATTGAATTTTAAAAAAAATGTATGTGACTTGTTGAAATGTTGGATTCGATCTAAAAGCTGGATGCTACACCTTTGAATTCATTAACCAAAATCTTTTTTTTTCTTCATGTAATTGTGAACTTGTGAAGTGCTGCCTAACCAGTTGTCTAGAACTTACTGAATGCATTATGTATTGTTGAGTTACTGCTGGCCATTGTTGAATACACGGTTTTAGAGATACCACGTGTTAAAACAAGTTGGTTGAAAGCCAAAGTTCAAAGGCAAAATGTTTGATCTAAAGATTGAATTATGAATTATGTATGCATCTGAACACATCTGTCAGTCCATGACTTTCGTCCTAGGGGTGCTGGTGACTGTTCGACTAACCAAATCCCTATCAGCAGCTGTTCTGAGCAAGATATCAAAAGAGTATGCATATTCTGCATGCATTATGCATAAACAATATAAAAGTGTTTATAAATATTTATTATGTCCTTTATTATGCCTTTTATCAAAGAGTAAAGCCTACAAATGCTCATTTCGTCCTTCAGGAGGTTTGGATAAGAACTTAGTAATGTTCATATTGTCCTTCAGGAGGTTTGGATAAGAACTTAGTAATGTTCATAATGTCCTTCATGAGGTTTGGATAAGAACTTAGTAATGTTCATTTCGTCCTTTAGGAGGTTTGGATTAGAAATTAGTAATTTTCATTTTTGAAGCTACGACCGAAAGCTATAAAAAAGACAAGCTAACAAAACTTTTTTTTGGGGGGGGGGGGATAAATTCAAAAGTTCTATCACATTTCTATTTCAGTCAGTTTTGTGGGTTACCAAAGGAAAAACAAACTACCTAGTGGAACAAACTTTTACAATTAAAATTCCTGAGCATCTTCAAGGTGTCACGATAAGGCAGGTAGTAATCCATTAGAGAGAAAGTACATAGAACATGGATCTCTTATAGATGTAACCATGACCTTGTGTTTTCTTTTTTTCTTTTAAATAAAAAAGTTTTGCAATTTTAGTCTGTTTGCGAGTATATATTTAAGGATAATATATATAAGCATTATTTTTCGAGGATAATATGTATGAGGATAATACATATAAGAATAATATGGGCCTAAGGATAATACTACTACATTACGTTCTACGTTGGTCCTTTAGCTGGCCGGAAGATGGGTGGGGGCGGTTGTTGTTGTTATTTTGGGGTGGGATGGGGAAGGGGAGGTAAGAAAACAACAACAAGAACAACAAACAACAACAACAACAATAACAACAACAACAATAACAACAATAACAACAACAACAACAACAACAATAACAACAACAACAACAACAATAACAACAACAACAACAACAACAATTGAGAGGAGCTCGCGCAAGTCCGCCCCTGTTCTTTATATACGATATACTTCTGCTTTTGTTTTAAATGCAGGTTCCTTTTGTTAGCTGAGTTGAATTATGTAGCTAAAGTCTGAATGTGTCAGTGTTGGTAATAGTCTTATACTTCCGTAACTATGTGTAACTATGTTTAACTATGTTAGAAGCTTATTACACGCACAGACAAAACTATATTGCTTACAAACAACCACAGAAACAAGTGTACGACAACCACAGACTAAAGTAAATAACAACCACAGATACAACTACATGACAACCACAGACACAACTATATGGCTTACAAACAGCCACAGAAACAACTAATTAACAACCACTGACACTACACACCCACACCTCCATCTAAAGCTACTCACGTGTATCATCATTGGACTTATTAAGTATGAACAAAAAAATTAAACGTACAACTTTTCTCTCGCTCTCTCTCTCTCTCTCTCACTCTCTCACTCTCCAACAAGAGCACTAGAAGAGATGTGCACAGCCAGTAATCATGTGCTTGTGAAACCAAGTCCTAAGTTCCACCTGGCGTGACCTTACTTTCGGGAACTTATACAACACCAGGATAACTCAAACTTGGGGAGAGCAGAGAATAGAACAAGACTGTTACCCAACCATTTTGTTCTACTACAAGTACACGAAATAATGGAAAATAAATGAAATAGTCAAACAAAAGTAGTAAAGTGAAGTCGCTATCACTTAAAATACGTATAATACAAACCACCATAAGCTACAGTGAGTCTGAAATCGTGAGTCTCTGGAATGAAAAGAGGAGACAATCTGCACATCAAATCCTCGGGGGAGATTGTGGTTTTAGGTTGTATTCTCTGAGTGCGAGCCTATTGATAAGAAAAAAATGAATTCGTAATAAAAAAACAGAAATGATAAGATGACTAGATCTGTCTCTTTCCTCGACAACCCCTTGCCAACTCCCGATATCTAGAAATAATAGTCCAAGAGTTATTTTGGCTGTATGATGCACATGCCAAATGATAAGCTACGCCAGCTATCGTCCTTTAGATTATTTTTTTGTATTATTGATCTCGTCCTAATCCCTAGCATTAAACGTTGTCTTAGGTTTGTAGTTGCGTTTCCTTGTCACTAACATGTTCATCACATTGAAGTGTCTATCTCACTGCATGTAGTCCATGAACAAATCTTCTACTTTATCAACTATGTAGCAATTTAGTATGGTGCAGGTAAATATCCATTACGAATTTTATTATGAGGTGGATCCTCTTTCGGTAAGCACGCATTTCATTCATGATCTGATCTGACAATGTTCCGCTTTTCTGTCAACCACTCTGTAGTTGGCTTCCAAACCAATGAGCTGGAGTTCAAGTCCTAGAGAAGCATACGATTGGAGAAATCCACGGATCCTTCTTTTGAGCCTTACATTCTGGCGTGGAAAGTTTAAACATTGTTGCTGACATCCTCTTGAACCGTTGGCCAAAGAAAAGGGTTAGTTTGACAACTGCCCTCTGTGTTAGTTTAACAACAACTGCCCTCTGTGTTAGTTTAACAACAACTGCCCTCTAGGTCGCTGAGGCTCTAATGTACGGCATACTTTTTATTATTATAACAAACCTTTTACAAACTCACTCTGTCTGTATGGTAAAAAGTTTGTACACGTTATTTCTCCGAGATCCAATCTCGGATAAAGCTGAAAGTTTGTACAAATATTTCTTTTACCTGACAACACAAGAATCAATTTTAAAAAACCAAATAGTTAATTGACTATTGGTAATTAAATATTTTGTTTGGTATCTCAAGCAAGGGAAAGAATTTGTACTTGTTGAAGTGGTGGTATAAGCTGAATTAGTGCTCTTGAAAATTCGAGCCATGAGTGAGTGAATATTGTTTTATGCATTTAAAAAACGATCATGTAAACATTCACCAAGATAGCACCTTCTTCCCTCCTCCTTTCAAAACTGGTCCAGACAAGTGATAGGATCATAGCGCAGTGAGAAATAATGGGTAAAAATAATTCAAACGGCACAAGAATTATTATGCCAAATGGAGGTATCATCATATGAATGATCCAAACTTATTGTTACAATTACACTTTAAATAAGCTTTTTTTAAAAATTATTTTTTATGTTTTTTCTCTGCACTTCATTAACTTCTTGTGTGTGTGTGTGTTTGTTGTTGTTTTTTTTACTCCAAGCCTTTTATCGACTATGAAAGATCATACATTAACTCCCTTCGAAGTAGACAGGTTTGACCTGACCTGTACAAGAAAGTATTAGTCCATGTTTAGAGAATGTATTCGTTTATACTTAGAGAAAGGCATATGATTGAACGCCAGCCTTATTGGTGCGAAGAACTAACGTAATTAAGATGCGCCGAGAAATGGAATATGGACTCAAATATAGCAAGAATTCAAGCTCCCACCTTCTGAAATACAGTAGATATGCCAAGTCCAGTGGGAATCTTTTTATTTCCACAAAGTACGATAGGGAGAAAATGTCATGCAAGGAATTTTACCAGGAACCCGCTTTATTTTATAGGTGAATGGGACAAATTACTTTAAAAAAGTCACTTCTTCAGAGAAATATGATATTTATATAGATCTAGATTTACAGCTTTTGATTGGCTGAGATGGATTGTAGTTTTTTTTTAAATCTGACCTACCTGTGTTAGTTTCATATGTCCTCCTTTTTAACAAAGCTTCTATCAACTCACTCTGTCTGTCTGTCTGTCTGTCGGGCCAAATGTTTGTACACGTTATTTCTCCCACACCCAATCTCGAATCAAGCAGAAGTTTTGCAAAATTATTTCTTTTACCTGACAACACAAAATCAATTTAAAAAAAAACAATTAGTTAATTAAGTATTAATAATTAATTATTCTGTTTGGTATCTCCAACAAGGGAAAGAAATTTTACTTGACTGAAGTGGTTGTATAAGCTGAATTAGTCCCCTTTATAGATTGTCGTCTGAGGCTTACCACAAATTTAATGACATAACTAGTTCCAAACGAATTGTTACACTTCATAGAAGCTTTGTTTTTTTTTAAATATCTTTTTGAATTTTGCTTGTTCTTCCAACTTTCATTTCATTGTTAACACTGGTCCATCTCCAACATCTATTCAATGTTCTAGTGAGTTACTTGCCAGTTCACCAGGTATACTGAACAGATTTTTTTTTACCTACAGAAGTTATTAGAAGCTCTAATTGACAAACTGCTACAGACGTCAGTTCGAGGTCTGTGAAGAAACCTTGAAGAAATAAAACTATAAAGATAATCGATGTATTGTTCTAAGGTAATTGATGGATCTGGAAGTGCACAAATCTAGAGAGATCAAAAGTATACCTGTGGTTCTGTGTACATGAGTCTATTGGATAATGTGTGTGTGTGTGTGTATACCTGTGGTTCTGTGTACATGAGTCTATTGGATAATGTGTGTGTGTGTGTGTATACACCTGTGGTTCTGTGTACATGAGTCTATTGGATAATGTTTTTGTTTGTATACCTGTGGTTCTGTGTACATGAGTCTATTGGATAATGTGTGTGTGTGTGTGTATACCTGTGGTTCTGTGTACATGAGTCTATTGGATAATGTGTGTGTGTGTGTATACCTGTGGTTCTGTGTACATGAGTCTATTGGATAATGTGTGTGTGTGTATACCTGTGGTTCTGTGTACATGAGTCTATTGGATAGTGTGTGTGTGTGTGTATACCTGTGGTTCTGTGTACATGAGTCTATTGGATAGTGTGTGTGTGTGTATACCTGTGGTTCTGTGTACATGAGTCTATTGGAAAGTGTGTGTGTGTATACCTGTGGTTCTGTGTACATGAGTCTATTGGATAGTGTGTGTGTGTATACCTGTGGTTCTGTGTACATGAGTCTATTGGATAGTGTGTGTGTGTGTGTGTATACCTGTGGTTCTGTGTACATGAGTCTATTGGATAGTGTGTGTGTGTGTGTATACCTGTGGTTCTGTGTACATGAGTCTATTGGATAGTGTGTGTGTGTGTATACCTGTGGTTCTGTGTACATGAGTCTATTGGAAAGTGTGTGTGTGTATACCTGTGGTTCTGTGTACATGAGTCTATTGGAAAGTGTGTGTGTGTATACCTGTGGTTCTGTGTACATGAGTCTATTGGATAATGTGTGTGTGTGTATACCTGTGGTTCTGTGTACATGAGTCTATTGGATAATGTGTGTGTGTGTATACCTGTGGTTCTGTGTACATGAGTCTATTGGATAGTGTGCCTGAAAAAGGGGGAAAGAGAAATATTAGGCATGGTTGTGTGTGTGTCTGTGAAAACTGTGAGAAGGAGGTTGTCGAGTGGTAGATGGTTAGTGTGTGTGTGTGTGAAAACTGTGAGGAGGAGGTTTTCGACTGGTAGATGGTTAGTGTGTGTGTCTGTGAAAACTGTGAGAAGGAGGTTGTCGAGTGGTAGATGGTTAGTGTGTGTGTCTGTGAAAACTGTGAGGAGGAGGTTTTCGACTGGTAGATGGTTAGTGTGTGTGTCTGTGAAAACTGTGAGGAGGAGGTTTTCGACTGGTAGATGGTTAGTGTGTGTGTCTGTGAAAACTGTGAGAAGGAGGTTGTCGAGTGGTAGATGGTTAGTGTGTGTGTGTGTGAAAACTGTGAGGAGGAGGTTTTCGACTGGTAGATGGTTAGTGTGTGTGTCTGTGAAAACTGTGAGAAGGAGGTTGTCGAGTGGTAGATGGTTAGTGTGTGTGTCTGTGAAAACTGTGAGGAGGAGGCTTTCGACTGGTAGATGGTTAGTGTGTGTGTCTGTGAAAACTGTGAGGAGGAGGTTTTCGACTGGTAGATGGTTAGTGTGTGTGTCTGTGAAAACTGTGAGAAGGAGGTTGTCGAGTGGTAGATGGTTAGTGTGTGTGTGTGTGAAAACTGTGAGGAGGAGGTTTTCGACTGGTAGATGGTTAGTGTGTGTGTGTGTGAAAACTGTGAGGAGGAGGTTTTCGACTGGTAGATGGTTATTTGCTTATATTTTTTTATTTCAACATCTACATCTGAAATAAATTTTGTTCGAATTTCATTGTTTCATTTGCGCGATGGCTTTGACTGCCCTTTTTATTCTCTCCCTCTCTCTCTCTCTCTCCTACCATTTTGTTCATACTTTTTTTTTCTCTCGGGGCGTTGCCATTATTATGGAAAGCAACTTGGTCTCTCAAACTACATAATAAGCTTCTATGATACTTCTGTTCAGATCTGACTATCTATTGGATTCTGTGTTGTCTGCTTTTATCTTGTATCTAAACATTCTGAATGAGTTGGTCTATCGTGGCCTCGGGCAAGAGAAACATTAAAGGGAGGTAACAGTCTGTATCTATGTACAACATCTAAGCTTGAACCAGACATGAAATACATTCACAGCGTAAGCCTATGTCGGTAAAGACAACACGCATTGTTCGTCCAGTCAGGTTGTACAGCATGTCGACAAAATATACCAATTTCTTCGTCCAGTCAGGTTGTATAGCATGTTGACAAAATAGACCAATTTCTTCGTCCAGTTAGGTTGTATAGCATGTTGACAAAATAGACCAATTTCTTCGTCCAGTCAGGTTGTATAGCATATTGACAAAATAGACCAATTTCTTCGTCCAGTCAGGTTGTATAGCATGTCGACAAAATAGACCAATTTCTTCGTCCAGTCAGGTTGTATAGCATATTGACAAAATAGACCAATTTCTTCGTCCATTCAGGTTGTATAGCATGTTGACAAAATAGACCAATTTCTTCGTCCATTCAGGTTGTATAGCATGTTGACAAAATAGACCAATTTCTTCGTCCAGTCAGGTTGTATAGCATGTTGACAAAATAGACCAATTTCTTCGTCCAGTCAGGTTGTATAGCATGTTGACAAAATAGACCAATTTCTACGTCCAGTCAGGTTGTATAGCATGTTGACAAAATAGACCAATTTCTTCGTCCAGTCAGGTTGTATAGCATGTTGACAAAATAGACAAATTTCTTCGTCCAGTCAGGTTGTATAGCATGTTGACAAAATAGACCAATTTCTTCGTCCAGTCAGGTTGTATGGCATGTTGACAAAATAGACTAATTTCTACGTCCAGTCAGGTTGTATAGCATGTTGACAAAATAGACCAATTTCTAGAACAGTAGTTATTAGAGATGTTCATATGGAGGCATATATAGCAAGCTTTCTGGTTGGTGTATCCGGTGTACAGAAGAAAGAAGTGTTGATATGTGAAGTCTCCCCATATAATGATTTTGTTTGCTCACTTTTCAGCACTGTAGGATGACATATCTAAGCTCTTTATTCTTGGAGCACAAAGTCATTTTGTATTGCAGTAGTAACCTTTCACTATGGCGTCCTTACAATTGTGTCTCTATTTCGTTCAAAATCTCCTTTCATCGTTCTCTTTTCAGTTACTTACGTTTTTCTTTAGTTTCCATTCTATCGCCACCTTATTTCTGCAGATCGCTTTCTCTTCTTTGTATCTCTTAGTACTGTATTTTATTGCATAACAATGTATTTAGTTCAAAAGCTCTCCCAACTACCTCTTATGCTTTACTTAAGGTTTTCTTAGATGGCCTGCACGTTTCTTCGCATCAATGTCCTGAAATATATAGACAAAATTGTCATTTGGGGTGTCATTCAACATGGAAAACGCCAATCCTACACTCGTTAAAAAAACGGCATTACGCAATACCCGTAATTGTGGAACCTGATGAACGAGGCTTCTTGCGCCTCAAACGAATGAAGAATTACTCAAATGATGGAAACCGGACCCTAAACTTACAAATCGAAGCAAAGAGGAGATTACTAAGAAAACAATGTATCGTAAAAATACCCACTATACTAGAAATAGAATCCAATCTTATGGGCCATTTTCATCTAAAGTTCAACAAAATCTTTACATTTCGTTATGTCAAGCTCAACAGAACTAGCTATGTGGTTGTAGGCAGAGGGGTGGTTGTCGGTTCGTAGCTACTTTTTCCTGGACATGTTAATATTCTCTATTCATTTTTTCATGCAATATATAGATTTAGATCTATTGGAGTATTGAATTTCTACATAACTAGGAAGGACCACCCCTGGAGTCTATAGCACACACACACAAAATGCCCAACCAAATATCAGTATTGTCAGAACTGTCTATAAATCAATCCACTTTTTTTTTCCTATTAACTTTAATCTATTAATTAGAAATGAATTCACAATATTAACCTCATACCACGGGTCCCAATTCCGGTCAACCAGACCATGCCACAGTTTGAGCGAACAGAATATTTGTCATGTCTAAGAATAAAATGTGACGTTTCTCGTTAGACATAAGTGTGTTTTTAGTGAAAGGCATAATGATTGTGGGTCGGTAAGCTGGGATCTATTGCTGGTGTGCTCTGCAAACACAGCTGAGACTGCTCCTGGTACTAATTAGTTTACATCTCAAAATAAAGTGACAGGGGTGGATTTGAAAATGAAAGAGGAGGGCTTAGACTGTAAACTGCACAATTTATCTTCCTATGTCAGTCTACATTGCAACAACACCTCTGATTTATGTTTTGTACCCTGAAGCGTAATAGTAGCGAAAAAGTTTGTTGTTGTTTTTTCATGTAATCAGGGGTGTAAACTTTCGGGCCTCCCCACTCGCGCTTCTGATTGACTCCTCTGGTAACTGCAAATTTGATCAGGTTTGTTAGGTGGTGGGTGTTGCAGTAGTATCCAGGTAAACGCACGCTAGTAAAGCTAGTGCACAGACTCTCTCTGGCACGCGCATTGTTAATCTTCTGAAAGTGTGTTGTGCCGGCAAGAGGGACTTAGATTTTGTCTCTGTTTACATTCACTCAAAGATCATGTCGGACGTGTTCCTGGTGGCGTTTCTCTTAGGGCGCTAGTCTTACCTCTCTTATCTCCCTCTTTCACTTGTACTCGAAGTCTTTTCCTCTTTCTTTCTCCATGAGTCACTCTCTCTTTTTGTGTGTGTCCCGTTTCTCTTTGCATGCGTTCTCTCTATTTCTACCCGTATTTCTCTCTCTCTCTCTTTATACCTGTGTCTTCTCTCTTTTTCTTGTGTCCCTTTTCTCTTTATCTGTATCTCTCTCTCTCTCTCTTTATACCTGTGTCTTCTCTCTTTTTCTTGTGTCCCTTTTCTCTTTATCTGTATCTCTCTCTCTCTCTCTTTATACCTGTGTCCTCTCTCTTTTTCTTGTGTCCCTTTTCTCTGTATCTGTATCTCTCTCTCTCTCTCTCTCTCTTTATACCTGTGTCCTCTCTCTTTTTCTTGTGTCCCTTTTCTCTGTATCTGTATCTCTCTCTCTCTCTCTCTCTCTTTATACCTGTGTCCTCTCTCTTTTTCTTGTGTCCCTTTTCTCTGTATCTGTATCTCTCTCTCTCTCTCTCTCTCTCTCTTTATACCTGTGTCCTCTCTCTTTTTCTTGTGTCCCTTTTCTCTGTATCTGTATCTCTCTCTCTCTCTCTCTCTCTCTCTTTATACCTGTGTCCTCTCTCTTTTTCTTGTGTCCCTTTTCTCTGTATCTGTATCTCTCTCTCTCTCTCTCTTTATACCTGTGTCCTCTCTCTTTTTCTTGTGTCCCTTCTCTCTTTTTTCTCTCTTTCTTCTTTTCTTTGCCAATACTTTCAAGTACTTACAAAGTAACCAGCAAAGAACATTTGTTGACCCATACAAATCCGACTGTAAGTTTTCAGTCAAAGAGTGACTAGCCTGCACTTTGGAGGAAAAGAATCTGAGTCAATCGAAGTGCATTGATTGATTCTTTGTCAGACAACTTGTAGACTTCTCTTCAATCATGAACATTTCAATCTCCTGCAGAGGGATGTGGTGGCAAGCAGTGACAAACAGATCTGTGACGACCATACGTGTCAATACTTTTGAGCCAGTCTTGTGCTATGTCACAACAACAAAAAAAACATTGAGCTATGCGGCAATGGGCAAAAAGAAATAGGTCAGGATGTTATTTCTCTGGAACAGTTAGAAAAATAATTATTTTTAATTTCACTCTTGATAACTAAGTAAAGCGAACTAAATATTTATTATGTCACTTTGTATTCTTGTAGGGGGGGGGGGACAAAGCCCAGCAAAAGAAGGAGAAAAGAAAAAGTAAACTTCAAGAATAAATGATGAACAACAACTTGACATTTAACATACATAGAGCAGCGTACAATTGTTACTGAAAGAGAAACTGAAGAATGTCCGGTGACAAGGAAACTCCGCCTGGAAACAATAAGTCCGAGCTCCTTGGTTCGATTCCTAGTTGAGCCGATGTTTCATTTATATTTTGTTCCCTTTCTACTCTCAAGAACCCAGCTCAATGGTGCATGTCGTGTTTATTTATCGTTTGCTCTAGTACTACAGCTCCACTTAGGGCTTACAATTTCTGAGATTAAAAATTTCACTCCATTAAAAGCTGTGCAACTACGGAGCAATATTAAGTAATCCTATTTCCCAGACGAGGCGACTTTCGCAATAGTTCACCAAGCGTGTCAAGTCAATGTTCTGATGAACTTGGTCTACGCATCATCTTTATTCAGATAGTACTGGACAACCTGTTCATCCATTTTGTCCACTTGTCAATGGACAACCTGTTCATCCAGTTTGTCCGCTTGTTAATGGACAACCTGTTCATCCATTTTGTCCGCTTGTTAATGGACAACCTGTTCATCCGTTTTGTCCGCTTGTCAATGGACAACCTGTTTATCCATTTTGTCCACTTGACATTGGACAACCTGTTCATCATCCACACTGCGATGATAGACAATTATACTTTTTAATTAATAGAGCACGTCCCGTAATGCAAATTATTTAGTAAATCTGTTAAGAAGAATACCGTCATAAAACTAGTCATCTTCCTGTTATGAACAAATGAGTTTAAGTGTTTTTAACAAAATTATGATGGATGAAATTTATTGCTGTATGGACTTCAGGTAAACAAACAGAAAAACATGCAAAATATAAAAAATACTTCTAAAACAAATCGTATAAGGGAAAGAACTGTAAATTTATATCGCTATCTTTCAATGCTGTAAGATTTATTTCCTTTAATCAATATCAAACTAAATTAATTAACTACCATTAATTAATTAATTAATTAATTGGGGATTTTGTGATTGATTTTTATTTTGTTAGGGACAATGAATACTACTGCAAAGTTTCACCATGATCCGAGAATGTGACTTTGGAGAAATTACGTGTACAAACATTGTACCCAACAGACAGACAGAGTGAGTGGATAGAAGCTGTCTAAAAATGGACTTTTTTGCAATTTAAAACAAAGCACATGACATTAAAAAGGAAAAAAAAAAACCCTTTTGCTGGACGTCTGCTAACCTATACATAACTCAACTGTGGGGCTGGGGGGGGGCGGGTAATAATCCTGAATAGAGTACTGAAATCTCATTTATTTTCAGAAACCTAAATGTGCAGGAGGCAGATCAAGACAATCTTTACTAACAAGCAGATAAAAATTGAGTTAATTTCCTTTCCGTGACCGTTACCTGGTGTGATGTTAGGTTCCATTTTAAATGATGGTTACTTCAGTCACTTTAGTCCAAAACTCCAGTTTCTAGATCTTGTAGGCCTCATACTTTAGTCCAGAGATCCAGCCTCTAAATCTTGTAAGCCTTGTACTTTAGTCTAGAACAGCTTCCAAATCATATGAAGTACTTTAAGACATGTGTCTCAACGAGTATTCATAAAACTGAACGTCGTACTTTAAGCTCAGCTACTGAATCAGTTTTTGTAGATGTAGATCTAACTTTTAAAAAAAAAGTATTACTACCTTAATGTATTTTTGCGTGTGCCTCATACACAACTGTCAGCAACATTCTCATCTTCACTTTGGTTTGTATCTAAGAAGAAAAAGTAAATCAGATCAACGTGTATTGCTTGAACTTCAGGAGTCCACTTGATTAGCAAGGAAACAAAACCCTTAATACCTTACTCAGAAGAGTGAGAGAGACAGACAGACAGACAGACAGAGAGACAGTTTTGACGCTAACAAATGGTGTTGAAGAAAAATTAGCTCTGCAATCTCATCCAGAAATCTCTTTCTAATAATTTCTTTTCCTAACCCTTCTCTTGTTTCTTTACTGTCATTTTTTTTTTGTTTTCTCTTTCTTCTACTTTTGGCAGTTCATGTTTTTTGTTTGCCTTCCATATTGAAAAGTTTCCTTTTAACAAGTGTACATTCTCTTTGCTTCCCTGTTCACTTTCATCCCCAGCATTGTGTAGGACCGAGATGTTATATGTAAAAGTATTCAGATACCAAAACAATTCCCCCTCTCCCATTTTGTCACAGATATATACAATCGCTCATTAATTAAAAGATGACACACTAAGATTCAGCTCTATCTATTAAGTTAGTAAATTGGGACAGGTCTTTATTTAGACTATTCTTTAACATCAGAGTAGTTCTTTGACCAGGTCAAGAAACATCTAAGGATGCAATGTTTCAACAATGAAGTCCTCCTGCTACAACAGTCAAAGCCAACTTGACGCTCTGAATACTAAACCTTCAAGCCTAGTCTTTGTGACATACATGACCTAATTTTTCTATTTTTTTTCATTTTATGTGTGTGTGTGTGCTTTTATATGTCTGTATATGTTAGTTTGTTTTTTCTATATCAAATGTCTATGTTTTTAAGTGTTTTAATATGTTTATATTAGTTATTTTGTCTTTGTATATTTTCTAGATGTGTTTTATAAATGTTACATGGACAAGTTTTTTGTTGTGTGTTGCTATCCAGGTTGATGAAGAGTGTTGACCAGAGATCAACTCTTTCCCTCCACTCATTTGCAGAAATGTCCAGCACAATTCTATTTCGAGAGTCACTGAGTTCCCTCTTCTCCCCTAACTTCCGCAGTTCTTTCAACTCTTCACATTGTACGCCTACGCAGTGCCTCTGGAAAAGAAAACTAATGTTCCAAAAAGTATGTGTCCTACAGTTAGGACGTCTAATTGAGTTAACGAGACATGACAACCTTAGGGCATTAAGCCAACTAGACGTCATCCCTGTAGGACTAGTCACTTTACCAACAAGTTTCACTCTTAAATCATTTTTGATCGGCTAGAAAAGTGGATCGTCAATGTGTATAAAATAATACTCGTTGGCGCAGAAATTTGGATTTAATTTAATCAAAGTCTTATTCATTGGGCTTCGAATTTGAAGAACAAGATACTTAGAAGAAATAAACATTTAACTAAGCGCTAAAAGTGTCAAGGAATAGGGCTATCTACTACTTCTCCAGGTCGTTTTGAACCCTACCTTCACCCACCAGGGGGCGAGAGATTCTTAGAATTACAGTGTGGGTGTGGGTAGGAACTAGAATAGCCTTAGTCCACTGTTGAACTGCATCAGGGCGTATTGGCTGACTGGTAAAGTGTTTGTGGTCTTGAGTTCGAATCTCGGTGTAAACAAGTATTTTCAAAAGTTTCATATCCGCCCTTGTAATAGGGGTGCAAAAGATATTACACTTTTTGTTCAATATAAGTGTTGCTCAAGGGCTTGTCATTTTTCTAAGTAACAGATTTACTGTTGAATTTCAACTTTTTCATGAAGCTGTAAGATTGAAGAGACTTTATAAATTAAACTTACATAGTTATGTTTTAGTACATATGAAACTAGTTACCTTTTTAACTCTTTAAAGGCCTAGAAATGACTGTATTGCTCTCTCATCCACTTTTGATTTAAGACTATCTTTTCTAAATCAAAATCAGTTTTTTTTCTTTCTGATTTTTGCATCCAATATGCGTGTCAAGTTAACTAGGACTATATGTTTATTTTGACAATTTAATAAGTCTAAAATTAATTTCATACTAAACGCAAGGCAAAACTCAAATTCCAATTGACCTAAATGTAATCAATGTTCACATTACTTATAATAAATTCCATGTTTTCGTCTCCGAAAGTAGTTCACCCAACTTTACAGACCCAGCCACTACATCTGATGCAGACGACTCCATTGTACGTTGGGTGTCTGATCATGAGCTAACTTTATTGCTACTTCTTTTAATAAACAGCTTTTTGCTGCTGAGCTGTAGGCAGTACTTTAATGCTACAACAGTCAAAGCCAACTTGACGCTCTGAATACTAAACCTCCAAGCCTAGTATAGAAAAATATATTATTTAAAAAAAAATCAACCACTCGACCTAAAAAAATATCCACTATTTCAGTAGTAAAGCGGCTAAAATGAGAGCCAATGGAAAATTGACAGGATGATAGTGCAATTTATTACTTCCTTGGCTATTTTAATCCTGACAACTCTCCAACGTTTTATTTCAAAGGTAACAAAAATTCTGCTGGTGCAGGTTTCATTTAAGTTGGCATTTATGTTGCATTTAGCGTTGCATGCTTCATTCATTTGCTAATCATGGATTCTACTTTTTTTTAAAAGAAAAACCTCAAATACTGTAGGCACTGTATTTTGAACAGCTACAAAAAGCCATGACTATATGAAATGTTTCTAACTATTTCTTTTAACTGGAAGTAATTTCAATTAGTAAATAAGCTGCTCTCCCGCTCATTATATTTTTTTTTATTACAGTTATGTGTAGAAAGCGGTAATGGGCCTTCCACTCGATGGACTCCGCTCACGGCCGGGCGGGCCGGCAGCCTAATTCTAGTGCTCAAAACAGACGCAACCCTGACCTTGATCATAGTTCTGCCAAGGACGGAAAATCAAAAACTGGCGCCCCTATCGGAGGCTCTTCGACGCCAACCAAGAGCCCCACCGCGCAGCTCAACCTGTTTCCATCGGACGCCGGTCCTGGACTTGGAGATGTCGTTTCTAGACTTAAGCAGCAGCAACAGAAGACCGGTAGCACCACTCATCTCAAGCAGCCTCAGCAAAGAGCAGGTAGTGCTAGTCCGAAGCCTCAGAGATCCAACGATACTGCAGACAAATCCAAAGGCGACGTTACGAAACGCACAAAGCAATCGCAGTCTAAAGAAACAGCTAACACATCCAAAAGCTCTAAACCTACAAAAGAGGCTGTCACAGCAAAGTCTAAAAATGACAAAAAGTCTAGCTCTTCCTCCAAAGACAAACTCGCCCCAGATAAGCTACCAAAAGATACGCTTACGGTTGAAAGTGCCAGGGTACACACTCCTAAACATAAGAGACGGGCCAAGAGCGCCACAAGGTCTAAAGCAGCTGATGCCAATGATCTCCTTGTTCCATTGGTCGACAATGAACAGCCGGGACAGGAGAATCGGGGACCAGTTCCTGTCATACGTTTATCTCGCGAGGACAGCCACAAACAGTCACAGGTCCTGGCACAGGCTAAACAATCCTCTCCGAAATTTAAAAGGAGGCTCTCGGCAATCTCGCAGGCCAAAATTGCCTTTGAGAAGATAGCCATGGCTGTGACCGAGGCAGAAGCGGTCACTATCACTGAGAAATCTTCATCCTCGGAGGTAAAGGGCGGGAAGGATAGGAAAGCGCGGTCTAAATCGGCCCCAAGAGAGATACAGACAGAACGCGCCAAGAAAAAGACAGAGTCCGAGCAAAATAAACAGAAAAAAACTGACAATGATAAAGATATTCAATATTCTAAAGAAGAAAAAATAAGCTCTACATCTATGCATCAGCAAAAACAATCACATACTAAATCCGAAGACAGGGACAGCTCTGGCCGATTACAGGGCGAGCTTTCCATAGAAGGCATAAGTTCATCGCCCACTAAAATGTCGGTGACAGTTGAGCATAAACCATCAACGAATCCGCTCAAACTGCTTCAGTCTATAACTCGCCCTTCCAGTCTGAACACGTCTTTAGTTCAACATTCTAGCACGCCTTCTCGGCCCAGGAAAAAATTTTCCCGCGGTCACATCGATCAGGACCCACTGGACGTCGACTATGAAGTTCTAGACGACAGGGTGGCGAGCATAGAGCCTAGGAGTTCACTCGCTGGACTAGAGTCTAGAAAATCCGTCCAGTACTTGGACAGCAACAGATCAGCAGAGGAGCCCTTGTTGCCCAAGAACCAAAAGGACAGCTTGCCGAAACATAACAGAAGTGCACAAGAATCCGACTACATTCATATGGACTCTAAAACCCAATCAACGCCTTATACACAAACTTTTCCAAGAACCAAGCAGCAAGAAACAAGCTCAATGTTTCCTATATCAAACATGTACGGTCCTGTCACAGCGGATCATGGCCGTCCTAAGAAGTTTAGCTCTTCGGTTTCCACTGACCGTTTGCGGAACTATTCGTCCAACCAGTTAAGTACTCCTGATTCTGCTTACTCACCTTTGTTTAAAGTGCCCAGTTCGTCCTCATTCACGTCATCCGACGCTCGATCAGAGGTCTGCCTTGACCTCCCGGATATAGCTGATCCTCACGTAAGTGACCTTCACCTTCGAGAGGTAGAGAGAGATCTTAGAATCAAGCTGGGCTTTCCTAACGCACCTTACAGGCGAATCGTCCACTACACCGACTCGAGCATCTTCTGGGCCGTCAGTAGCGCCATTGTGTTCTTTCTTCTTTCTTTCCTTCTCATGTGGCCTCTCATTGTGGTCATCCTGGTCGTCCTCCCCTGCGTGGTTTTGTGTAAGAGGATGTGCAGTATGCTGTGCTGCTGTGGTCAGAGAATCTGGGGGCGGTGCTGTGTGTGTGTCTGCCACACTCACCTGACCAGCTCGGAGCTTATGTGGTTGGGCAGAGGAACCGGTGCCGGTCACTCGGTGGCCCAAAGTCTTCTAGTATTACAAAAAGGGTTGGACACGGATAGGATAAGAAATCTAATCGATTCCAGGCTACTGTCTGTAGAGAATAGACACGGACATAAACTGTATCCTAGATTTACTCAGAAGGTGAGTACTCGATTAGATATTGTACATGTACTTTCATTAATGTTGACTACTTGTGTGTATCGAAACTTACTGACTTATTATCTGGTAAATTTATTTAAATGTATCGATAATTTCTACCTTGGTTACTAAATAAGGTTTTGTAAGTAAAAAGGGTATTTTTATACAAACTATAATAATTTAGAAGAAAGGGATTTGATGAACTTTTCCAATTCTATTATATATATATATACTAGCAAAATACCCGCGCTTTGCAACGGGAGGATTATTGCATTAACATTTCAAATTTGCTTTAATTAATATGCCTACATGTAACAACAAAACATTCTCATTTGTGCCAGGAGTGTTACCGCAGGGAATGTAGCGCATGTATTTTTGGAATAACCGGAACAACGCAGTTTTTGTGTGGCTTTTTGCAATGTTAGTCCGATAAGTAAAAATAATGTGTCATATGTACTGCCTTAAATATTTCATTACTAAGAAGAAAAGTAAACCTTTTGAAATAGAGAAGAAACATACATGTACCAATACACGGTTATTTGTTGAGGATCTCTTTGTACACCACGTTGTCAGTTCGGCCCTCCGGCTGCAGTATGACCAATCCCTGCGCCGAGCTTACTCTTGAGCATGCGACGTACAGTTGCCCATGTGAGAAGCAGTCCTGTCTCAAGTCAATGCCAACCTTTTGTAGTGTCTGTCCCTGAGACTTGTTGATTGTCATGGCGAACAGAGCCTTACTGGGAATTGGAGTGTTTGAATTGAAATGGGAGGTCAGAGGGGATGACGGGGATGCGAGGAATCAAAACTGTCTCTCCTGAGCCACTGCCAGTGAAAATAGTTGCCTCAATGAGGTTCTTCTGCAGAGACGTTACTTGAAGTCTGGTGCCGTTGCACAGTTTAGGTGGCTGCAAGTTCCTCAGCAACATTATCGGTTCCCCAACCTTCAAAATGAGACGATGCTCAGGAGTGCCTGGAGGATTCAGAGAGTTGAGAAACTCTACCGGATAGTGCACCGCGTCTTCCATTTCCACAACTGAATCCACAGACTGGTATGTTT
>JAZGLO010002286.1:0-20773 GCA_036873155.1 Biomphalaria sudanica | reverse complement strand
ATCTATTTACCTTATTTGTTTGTTATTAAACGTATGCTTAGTTATTCAGTTCATTCCGTTGAATGTTTGACCTAAACTTATACAAATATATGTCTGTGGTCTGGATCTTTAGGCCTATCACCAAACTAGAATCCGTGTTGTAATGCTGCCATATTAAGCAAAAGTAATTGCTCCCAAAAGGTGTCGGCAGCTGCGTAAAGGAGGAATTGAATTTTAAAAAAAAATGTATGTGACTTGTTGAAATGTTGGATTCGATCTAAAAGCTGGATGCTACACCTTTGAATTCATTAACCAAAATCTTTTTTTTTCTTCATGTAATTGTGAACTTGTGAAGTGCTGCCTAATCAGTTGTCTAGAACTTACTGAATGCATTATGTATTGTTGAGTTACTGCTGGCCATTGTTGAATACACGGTTTTAGAGATACCACGTGTTAAAACAAGTTGGTTGAAAGCCAAAGTTCAAAGGCAAAATGTTTGATCTAAAGATTGAATTATGAATTATGTATGCATCTGAACACATCTGTCAGTCCATGACTTTCGTCCTAGGGGTGCTGTGACTGTTCGACTAACCAAATCCCTATCAGCAGCTGTTCTGAGCAAGATATCAAAAGAGTATGCATATTCTGCATGCATTATGCATAAACAATATAAAAGTGTTTATAAATATTTATTATGTCCTTTATTATGCCTTTTATCAAAGAGTAAAGCCTACAAATGCTCATTTCGTCCTTCAGGAGGTTTGGATAAGAACTTAGTAATGTTCATATTGTCCTTCAGGAGGTTTGGATAAGAACTTAGTAATGTTCATAATGTCCTTCATGAGGTTTGGATAAGAACTTAGTAATGTTCATTTCGTCCTTTAGGAGGTTTGGATTAGAAATTAGTAATTTTCATTTTTGAAGCTACGACCGAAAGCTATAAAAAAGACAAGCTAACAAAACTTTTTTTTTGGGGGGGGGATAAATTCAAAAGTTCTATCACATTTCTATTTCAGTCAGTTTTGTGGGTTACCAAAGGAAAAACAAACTACCTAGTGGAACAAACTTTTACAATTAAAATTCCTGAGCATCTTCAAGGTGTCACGATAAGGCAGGTAGTAATCCATTAGAGAGAAAGTACATAGAACATGGATCTCTTATAGATGTAGCCATGACCTTGTGTTTTCTTTTTTTCTTTTAAATAAAAAAGTTTTGCAATTTTAGTCTGTTTGCGAGTATATATTTAAGGATAATATATATAAGCATTATTTTTCGAGGATAATATGTATGAGGATAATACATATAAGAATAATATGGGCCTAAGGATAATACTACTACATTACGTTCTACGTTGGTCCTTTAACTGGCCGGAAGATGGGGGGGGTTGTTGTTGTTATTTTGGGGTGGGGATGGGGAAGGGGAGGTAAGAAAACAACAACAAGAACAACAAACAACAACAACAATAACAACAACAACAATAACAACAATAACAACAACAACAACAACAACAACAATAACAACAACAACAACAACAATAACAACAACAACAACAACAACAATTGAGAGGAGCTCGCGCAAGTCCGCCCCTGTTCTTTATATACGATATACTTCTGCTTTTGTTTTAAATGCAGGTTCCTTTTGTTAGCTGAGTTGAATTATGTAGCTAAAGTCTGAATGTGTCAGTGTTGGTAATAGTCTTATACTTCCGTAACTATGTGTAACTATGTTTAACTATGTTAGAAGCTTATTACACGCACAGACAAAACTATATTGCTTACAAACAACCACAGAAACAAGTGTACGACAACCACAGACTAAAGTAAATAACAACCACAGATACAACTACATGACAACCACAGACACAACTATATGGCTTACAAACAGCCACAGAAACAACTAATTAACAACCACTGACACTACACACCCACACCTCCATCTAAAGCTACTCACGTGTATCATCATTGGACTTATTAAGTATGAACAAAAAAATTAAACGTACAACTTTTCTCTCGCTCTCTCTCTCTCTCTCTCACTCTCTCACTCTCCAACAAGAGCACTAGAAGAGATGTGCACAGCCAGTAATCATGTGCTTGTGAAACCAAGTCCTAAGTTCCACCTGGCGTGACCTTACTTTCGGGAACTTATACAACACCAGGATAACTCAAACTTGGGGAGAGCAGAGAATAGAACAAGACTGTTACCCAACCATTTTGTTCTACTACAAGTACACGAAATAATGGAAAATAAATGAAATAGTCAAACAAAAGTAGTAAAGTGAAGTCGCTATCACTTAAAATACGTATAATACAAACCACCATAAGCTACAGTGAGTCTGAAATCGTGAGTCTCTGGAATGAAAAGAGGAGACAATCTGCACATCAAATCCTCGGGGGAGATTGTGGTTTTAGGTTGTATTCTCTGAGTGCGAGCCTATTGATAAGAAAAAAATGAATTCGTAATAAAAAAACAGAAATGATAAGATGACTAGATCTGTCTCTTTCCTCGACAACCCCTTGCCAACTCCCGATATCTAGAAATAATAGTCCAAGAGTTATTTTGGCTGTATGATGCACATGCCAAATGATAAGCTACGCCAGCTATCGTCCTTTAGATTATTTTTTTGTATTATTGATCTCGTCCTAATCCCTAGCATTAAACGTTGTCTTAGGTTTGTAGTTGCGTTTCCTTGTCACTAACATGTTCATCACATTGAAGTGTCTATCTCACTGCATGTAGTCCATGAACAAATCTTCTACTTTATCAACTATGTAGCAATTTAGTGTGGTGCAGGTAAATATCCATTACGAATTTTATTATGAGGTGGATCCTCTTTCGGTAAGCACGCATTTCATTCATGATCTGATCTGACAATGTTCCGCTTTCTGTCAACCACTCTGTAGTTGGCTTCCAAACCAATGAGCTGGAGTTCAAGTCCTAGAGAAGCATACGATTGGAGAAATCCACGGATCCTTCTTTTGAGCCTTACATTCTGGCGTGGAAAGTTTAAACATTGTTGCTGACATCTCTTGAACCGTTGGCCAAAGAAAAGGGTTAGTTTGACAACTGCCCTCTGTGTTAGTTTAACAACAACTGCCCTCTGAGTTAGTTTAACAACAACTGCCCTCTGAGTTAGTTTAACAACAACTGCCCTCTGTGTTAGTTTAACAACAACTGCCCTCTAGGTCGCTGAGGCTCTAATGTACGGCATACTTTTTATTATTATAACAAACCTTTTACAAACTCACTCTGTCTGTCTGTATGGTAAAAAGTTTGTACACGTTATTTCTCCGAGATCCAATCTCGGATAAAGCTGAAAGTTTGTACAAATATTTCTTTTACCTGACAACACAAGAATCAATTTTAAAAAACCAAATAGTTAATTGACTATTGGTAATTAAATATTTTGTTTGGTATCTCAAGCAAGGGAAAGAATTTGTACTTGTTGAAGTGGTGGTATAAGCTGAATTAGTGCTCTTGAAAATTCGAGCCATGAGTGAGTGAATATTGTTTTATGCATTTAAAAAACGATCATGTAAACATTCACCAAGATAGCCCCTTCTTCCCTCCTCCTTTCAAAACTGGTCCAGACAAGTGATAGGATCATAGCGCAGTGAGAAATAATGGGTAAAAATAATTCAAACGGCACAAGAATTATTATGCCAAATGGAGGTATCATCATATGAATGATCCAAACTAATTGTTACAATTACACTTTAAATAAGCTTTTTTTAAAAATTATTTTTTATGTTTTTTCTCTGCACTTCATTAACTTCTTGTGTGTGTGTGTGTGTGTGTGTGTGTGTGTGTGTTTGTTGTTGTTTTTTCCACCCTAAGCCTTTTATCGACTATGAAAGATCCTACATTAACTCCCTTCGAAGTAGTCAGGTTTGACCTGACCTGTACAAGAAAGTATTAGTCCATGTTTAGAGAATGTATTCGTTTATACTTAGAGAAAGGCATGATATGATTGAACGCCAGCCTTATTGGTGCGAAGAACTAACGTAACTCAAATATAGCAAGAATTCAAGCTCCCACCTTCTGAAATACAGTAGATATGCCAAGTCCAGTGGGAATCTTTTTATTTCCACAAAGTACGATAGGGAGAAAATGTCATGCAAGGAATTTTACCAGGAACCCGCTTTATTTTATAGGTGAATGGGACAAATTACTGTAAAAAAGTCACTTCTTCAGAGAAATATGATATTTATATAGATCTAGATTTACAGCTTTTGATTGGCTGAGATGGATTGTAGTTTTTTTTTAAATCTGACCTACCTGTGTTAGTTTCATATGTCCTCCTTTTTAACAAAGCTTCTATCAACTCACTCTGTCTGTCTGTCTGTCTGTCTGTCGGGCCAAATGTTTGTACACGTTATTTCTCCCACACCCAATCTCGAATCAAGCAGAAGTTTTGCAAAATTATTTCTTTTACCTGACAACACAAAATCAATTTAAAAAAAAACAATTAGTTAATTAAGTATTAATAATTAATTATTCTGTTTGGTATCTCCAACAAGGGAAAGAAATTTTACTTGACTGAAGTGGTTGTATAAGCTGAATTAGTCCCCTTTATAGATTGTCGTCTGAGGCTTACCACAAATTTAATGACATAACTAGTTCCAAACGAATTGTTACACTTCATAGAAGCTTTGTTGTTGTTTTTTAAATATCTTTTTGAATTTTGCTTGTTCTTCCAACTTTCATTTCATTGTTAACACTGGTCCATCTCCAACATCTATTCAATGTTCTAGTGAGTTACTTGCCAGTTCACCAGGTATACTGAACAGATTTTTTTTTACCTACAGAAGTTATTAGAAGCTCTAATTGACAAACTGCTACAGACGTCAGTTCGAGGTCTGTAAAGAAACCTTGAAGAAATAAAACTATAAAGATAATCGATGTATTGTTCTAAGGTAATTGATGGATCTGGAAGTGCACAAATCTAGAGAGATCAAAAGTATACCTGTGGTTCTGTGTACATGAGTCTATTGGATAATGTGTGCGTGTGTATACCTGTGGTTCTGTGTACATGAGTCTATTGGATAATGTTTTTGTGTGTATACCTGTGGTTCTGTGTACATGAGTCTATTGGATAATGTGTGTGTGTGTGTATACCTGTGGTTCTGTGTACATGAGTCTATTGGATAATGTGTGTGTGTGTGTATATACCTGTGGTTCTGTGTACATGAGTCTATTGGATAATGTGTGTGTGTGTATACCTGTGGTTCTGTGTACATGAGTCTATTGGATAGTGTGTGTGTGTGTGTATACCTTGTGGTTCTGTGTACATGAGTCTATTGGATAGTGTGTGTGTGTGTATACCTGTGGTTCTGTGTACATGAGTCTATTGGAAAGTATGTGTGTGTATACCTGTGGTTCTGTGTACATGAGTCTATTGGATAGTGTGCCTGAAAAAGGGGGAAAGAGAAATATTAGGCATGGTTGTGTGTGTGAGTGAAAATGTGCAGGAGAAATGGTAGATGGTTAGTGTGTGTGTCTGTGAAAACTGTGAGGAGGAGGTTGTCGAGTGGTAGATGGTTAGTGTGTGTGTGTGTGAAAACTGTGAGGAGGAGGTTGTCGACTGGTTGATGGTTAGTGTGTGTGTGTGTAAAAAACTGTGAGGAGGAGGTTGTCGAGTGGTAGATGGTTAGTGTGTGTGTGTGTGAAAACTGTGAGGAGGAGGTTGTCGAGTGGTAGATGGTTAGTGTGTGGGTGTGTGAAAACTGTGAGGAGGAGGTTGTGGAGTGGTAGATGGTTAGTGTGTGTGTCTGTGAAAACTGTGAGGAGGAGGTTGTCGACTGGTAGATGGTTAGTGTGTGTGTGTGTGAAAACTGTGAGGAGGAGGTTGTCGACTGGTAGATGGTTAGTGTGTGTGTGTGTGAAAACTATGAGGAGGAGGTTGTCGACTGGTAGATGGTTAGTGTGTGTGTGTGTGAAAACTGTGAGGAGGAGGTTGTCGAGTGGTAGATGGTTAGTGTGTGTGTGTGTGAAAACTGTGAGGAGGAGGTTGTCGAGTGGTAGATGGTTAGTGTGTGTGTGTGTGTGAAAACTGTGAGGAGGAGGTTGTCGACTGGTAGATGGTTAGTGTGTGTGTGTGTGTGAAAACTGTGAGGAGGAGGTTGTCGAGTGGTAGATGGTTAGTGTGTGTGTGTGTGAAAACTGTGAGGAGGAGGTTGTCGACTGGTAGATGGTTAGTGTGTGTGTGTGTGAAAACTGTGAGGAGGAGGTTGTCGAGTGGTAGATGGTTAGTGTGTGTGTGTGTGAAAACTGTGAGGAGGAGGTTGTCGACTGGTAGATGGTTAGTGTGTGTGTGTGTGTGAAAACTGTGAGGAGGAGGTTGTCGACTGGTAGATGGTTAGTGTGTGTGTGTGTGTGAAAACTGTGAGGAGGAGGTTGTCGAGTGGTAGATGGTTAGTGTGTGTGTGTGTGAAAACTGTGAGGAGGAGGTTGTCGAGTGGTAGATGGTTAGTGTGTGTGTGTGTGAAAACTGTGAGGAGGAGGTTGTCGACTGGTAGATGGTTAGTGTGTGTGTGTGTGTGAAAACTGTGAGGAGGAGGTTGTCGACTGGTAGATGGTTAGTGTGTGTGTGTGTGTGAAAACTGTGAGGAGGAGGTTGTCGACTGGTAGATGGTTAGTGTGTGTGTGTGAAAACTGTGAGGAGAAGGTTGTCGAGTGGTAGATGGTTAGTGTGTGTGTCTGTGAAAACTGTGAGGAGGAGGTTGTCGAGTGGTAGATGGTTAGTGTGTGTGTGTGTGTGAAAACTGTGAGGAGGAGGTTGTCGACTGGTAGATGGTTAGTGTGTGTGTGTGTGTGAAAACTGTGAGGAGGAGGTTGTCGAGTGGTAGATGGTTAGTGTGTGTGTGTGTGAAAACTGTGAGGAGGAGGTTGTCGAGTGGTAGATGGTTAGTGTGTGTGTGTGTGAAAACTGTGAGGAGGAGGTTGTCGAGTGGTAGATGGTTAGTGTGTGTGTCTGTGTAAACTGTGAGGAGGAGGTTGTCGAGTGGTAGATGGTTAGTGTGTGTGTGTGTGTGTGAAAACTGTGAGGAGGAGGTTGTCGAGTGGTAGATGGTTAGTGTGTGTGTGTGTGAAAACTGTGAGGAGGAGGTTGTCGACTGGTAGATGGTTAGTGTGTGTGTGTGTGAAAACTGTGAGGAGGAGGTTGTCGAGTGGTAGATGGTTAGTGTGTGTGTGTGTGAAAACTGTGAGGAGGAGGTTGTCGAGTGGTAGATGGTTAGTGTGTGTGTGTGTGTGAAAACTGTGAGGAGGAGGTTGTCGACTGGTAGATGGTTAGTGTGTGTGTGTGTGAAAACTGTGAGGAGGAGGTTGTCGAGTGGTAGATGGTTAGTGTGTGTGTGTGTGAAAACTGTGAGGAGGAGGTTGTCGACTGGTAGATGGTTAGTGTGTGTGTGTGTGAAAACTGTGAGGAGGAGGTTGTCGAGTGGTAGATGGTTAGTGTGTGTGTGTGTGAAAACTGTGAGGAGGAGGTTGTCGACTGGTAGATGGTTAGTGTGTGTGTGTGTGTGAAAACTGTGAGGAGGAGGTTGTCGACTGGTAGATGGTTAGTGTGTGTGTGTGTGAAAACTGTGAGGAGGAGGTTGTGGAGTGGTAGATGGTTAGTGTGTGTGTGTGTGAAAACTGTGAGGAGGAGGTTGTCGACTGGTAGATGGTTAGTGTGTGTGTGTGTGTGTGAAAACTGTGAGGAGGAGGTTGTCGAGTGGTAGATGGTTAGTGTGTGTGTGTGTGAAAACTGTGAGGAGGAGGTTGTCGACTGGTAGATGGTTAGTGTGTGTGTGTGAAAACTGTGAGGAGAAGGTTGTCGAGTGGTAGATGGTTAGTGTGTGTGTCTGTGAAAACTGTGAGGAGGAGGTTGTCGAGTGGTAGATGGTTAGTGTGTGTGTGTGTGTGAAAACTGTGAGGAGGAGGTTGTCGACTGGTAGATGGTTAGTGTGTGTGTGTGTGTGAAAACTGTGAGGAGGAGGTTGTCGAGTGGTAGATGGTTAGTGTGTGTGTGTGTGAAAACTGTGAGGAGGAGGTTGTCGAGTGGTAGATGGTTAGTGTGTGTGTGTGTGAAAACTGTGAGGAGGAGGTTGTCGAGTGGTAGATGGTTAGTGTGTGTGTCTGTGAAAACTGTGAGGAGGAGGTTGTCGACTGGTAGATGGTTAGTGTGTGTGTGTGTGAAAACTGTGAGGAGGAGGTTGTCGAGTGGTAGATGGTTAGTGTGTGTGTCTGTGAAAACTGTGAGGAGGAGGTTGTCGAGTGGTAGATGGTTAGTGTGTGTGTCTGTGAAAACTGTGAGGAGGAGGTTGTCGAGTGGTAGATGGTTAGTGTGAGTGTGTGTGAAAACTGTGAGGAGGAGGTTGTCGACTGGTAGATGGTTAGTGTGTGTGTGTGTGAAAACTGTGAGGAGGAGGTTGTCGAGTGGTAGATGGTTAGTGTGTGTGTGTGTGTGTGTGTGAAAACTGAGGATGAGGATGTCGAGTGGTAGATGGTTAGTGTGTGTGTGTGTGAAAACTGTGAGGAGGAGGTTGTCGAGTGGTAGATGGTTAGTGTGTGTGTGTGTGAAAACTGTGAGGAGGAGGTTGTCGACTGGTAGATGGTTAGTGTGTGTGTGTGTGTGAAAACTGTGAGGAGGAGGTTGTCGAGTGGTAGATGGTTAGTGTGTGTATGTGTGAAAACTGTGAGGAGGAGGTTTTCGACTGGTAGATGATAAGTGTGTCTGTGAAAACTGTGAGGAGGAGGTTGTGGAGTGGTAGATGGTTAGTGTGTGTGTATGTGTGAAAACTATGAGGAGGAGGTTTTCGACTGGTAGATGATAAGTGTGTCTGTGAAAACTGTGAGGAGGAGGTTGTCGACTGGTAGATGGTTAGTGTGTGTGTGTGTGTGAAAACTGTGAGGAGGAGGTTGTCGAGTGGTAGATGGTTAGTGTGTGTATGTGTGAAAACTGTGAGGAGGAGGTTTTCGACTGGTAGATGATAAGTGTGTCTGTGAAAACTGTGAGGAGGAGGTTGTGGAGTGGTAGATGGATATTTGCTTATATTTTTTTATTTCAACATCTACATCTGAAATAAATTTTGTTCGAATTTCATTGTTTCATTTGCGCGATGGCTTTGACTGCCCTTTTTATTCTCTCCCTCTCTCTCTCTCTCTCTCCTACCATTTTGTTCATACTTTTTTTTTCTCTCGGGGCGTTGCCATTATTATGGAAAGCAACTTTGTCTCTCAAACTACATAATAAGCTTCTATGATACTTCTGTTCAGATCTGACTATCTATTGGATTCTGTGTTGTCTGCTTTTATCTTGTATCTAAACATTCTGAATGAGTTGGTCTATCGTGGCCTCGGGCAAGAGGAACAGTAAAGGGAGGTAACAGTCTGTATCTATGTACAACATCTAAGCTTGAACCAGACATGAAATACATTCACAGCGTAAGCCTATGTCGGTAAAGACAACACGCATTGTTCGTCCAGTCAGGTTGTATAGCATGTCGACAAAATAGACCAATTTCTTCGTCCAGTCAGGTTGTATAGCATGTTGACAAAATAGACCAATTTCTACGTCCAGTCAGTTTGTATAGCATGTTGACAAAATAGACCAATTTCTACGTCCAGTCAGGTTGTATAGCATGTTGACAAAATAGACCAATTTCTTCGTCCAGTCAGGTTGTATAGCATGTTGACAAAATAGACCAATTTCTTCGTCCAGTCAGGTTGTATGGCATGTTGACAAAATAGACTAATTTCTACGTCCAGTCAGGTTGTATAGCATGTTGACAAAATAGACCAATTTCTAGAACAGTAGTTATTGGAGATGTTCATATGGAGGCATATATAGCAAGCTTTCTGGTTGGTGTATCCGGTGTACAGAAGAAAGAAGTGTTGATATGTGAAGTCTCCCCATATAATGATTTTGTTTGCTCACTTTTCAGCACTGTAGGATGACATATCTAAGCTCTTTATTCTTGGAGCACAAAGTCATTTTGTATTGCAGTAGTAACCTTTCACTATGGCGTCCTTACAATTGTGTCTCTATATCGTTCAAAATCTCCTTTCATCGTTCTCTTTTCAGTTACTTACGTTTTTCTTTAGTTTCCATTCTATCGCCACCTTATTTCTGCAGATCGCTTTCTCTTCTTTGTATCTCTTAGTACTGTATTTTATTGCATAACAATGTATTTAGTTCAAAAGCTCTCCCAACTACCTCTTATGCTTTACTTAAGGTTTTCTTAGATGGCCTGCACGTTTCTTCGCATCAATGTCCTGAAATATATAGACAAAATTGTCATTTGGGGTGTCATTCAACATGGAAAACGCCAATCCTACACTCGTTAAAAAAACGGCATTACGCAATACCCGTAATTGTGGAACCTGATGAACGAGGCTTCTTGCGCCTCAAACGAATGAAGAATTACTCAAATGATGGAAAGCGGACCTTAAACTTACAAATCGAAGCAAAGAGGAGATTACTAAGAAAACAATGTATCGTAAAAATACCCACTATACTAGAAATAGAATCCAATCTTATGGGCCATTTTCATCTAAAGTTCAACAAAATCTTTACATTTCGTTATGTCAAGCTCAACAGAACTAGCTATGTGGTTGTAGGCAGAGGGGTGGTTGTCGGTTCGTAGCTACTCTTTCCTGGACATGTTAATATTCTCTATTCATTTTTTCACGCAATATATAGATTTAGATCTATTGGAGTATTGAATTTCTACATAACTAGGAAGGACCACCCCTGGAGTCTATAGCACACACACAAAAAATGCCCAACCAAATATCAGTATTGTCAGAACTGTCTATAAATCAATCCACTTTTTTTTCCCTATTAACTTTAATCTATTAATTAGAAATGAATTCACAATATTAACCTCATACCACGGGTCCCAATTCCGGCCAACCAGACCATGCCACAGTTTGAGCGAACAGAATATTTGTCATGTCTAAGAATAAAATGTGACGTTTCTCGTTAGACATAAGTGTGTTTTTAGTGAAAGGCATAATGATTGTGGGTCGGTAAGCTGGGATCTATTGCTGGTGTGCTCTGCAAACACAGCTGAGACTGCTCCTGGTACTAATTAGTTTACATCTCAAAATAAAGTGACAGGGGTGGATTTGAAAATGAAAGAGGAGGGCTTAGACTGTAAACTGCACAATTTATCTTCCTATGTCAGTCTACATTGCAACAACACCTCTGATTTATGTTTTGTACCCTGAAGCGTAATAGTAGCGAAAAAGTTTGTTGTTGTTTTTTCATGTAATCAGGGGTGTAAACTTTCGGGCCTCCCCACTCGCGCTTCTGATTGACTCCTCTGGTAACTGCAAATTTGATCAGGTTTGTTAGGTGGTGGGTGTTGCAGTAGTATCCAGGTAAACGCACGCTAGTAAAGCTAGTGCACAGACTCTCTCTGGCACGCGCATTGTTAATCTTCTGAAAGTGTGTTGTGCCGGCAAGAGGGACTTAGATTTTGTCTCTGTTTACATTCACTCAAAGATCATGTCGGACGTGTTCCTGGTGGCGTTTCTCTTAGGGCGCTAGTCTTACCTCTCTTATCTCCCTCTTTCACTTGTACTCGAAGTCTTTTCCTCTTTCTTTCTCCATGAGTCCCTCTCTCTTTTTGTGTGTGTCCCGTTTCTCTTTGCATGCGTTCTCTCTATTTCTACCCGTATTTCTCTCTCTCTCTCTTTATACATGTGTCCTCTCTCTTTTTTTGCGTCCTTTTTCTCTTTATCTGTATATCTCTCTCTCTCTTTATACCTGTGTCCTCTCTCTTTTTCTTGTGTCCCTTTTCTCTTTATCTGTATCTCTCTCTCTCTCTCTCTTTATACCTGTGTCTTCTCTCTTTTTCTTGTGTCCCTTTTCTCTTTATCTGTATCTCTCTCTCTCTCTTTATACCTGTGTCCTCTCTCTTTTTCTTGTGTCCCTTTTCTCTTTATCTGTATCTCTCTCTCTCTCTCTCTTTATACCTGTGTCTTCTCTCTTTTTCTTGTGTCCCTTTTCTCTGTATCTGTATTTCTCTCTCTCTCTCTTTATACCTGTGTCTTCTCTCTTTTTCTTGTGTCCCTTTTCTCTGTATCTGTATTTCTCTCTCTCTCTTTATACCTGTGTCTTCTCTCTTTTTCTTGTGTCCCTTTTCTCTGTATCTGTATTTCTCTCTCTCTCTCTTTATACCTGTGTCTTCTCTCTTTTTCTTGTGTCCCTTTTCTCTGTATCTGTATTTCTCTCTCTCTCTCTTTATACCTGTGTCCTCTCTCTTTTTCTTGTGTCCCTTTTCTCTGTATCTGTATTTCTCTCTCTCTCTCTTTATACCTGTGTCTTCTCTCTTTTTCTTGTGTCCCTTTTCTCTTTATCTGTATCTCTCTCTCTCTCTCTCTTTATACCTGTGTGCTCCCTTCTCTCTTTTTTCTCTCTTTCTTCTTTTCTTTGCCAATACTTTCAAGTACTTACAAAGTAACCAGCAAAGAACATTTGTTGACCCATACAAATCCGACTGTAAGTTTTCAGTCAAAGAGTGACTAGCCTGCACTTTGGAGGAAAAAAATCTGAGTCAATCGAAGTGCATTGATTGATTCTTTGTCAGACAACTTGTAGACTTCTCTTCAAACATGAACATTTCAATCTCCTGCAGAGGGATGTGGTGACAAGCAGTGACAAACAGATCTGTGACGACCATACGTGTCAATACTTTTGAGCCAGTTTTGTGCTATGTCACAACAACAAAAAAAACATTGAGCTATGCGGCAATGGGCAAAAAGAAATAGGTCAGGATGTTATTTCTCTGGAACAGTTAGAAAAATAATTATTTTTAATTTCACTCTTGATAACTAAGTAAAGCGAACTAAATATTTAGGATGTCACTTTGTATTCTTGTAGGGGGGGGGGGACAAAGCCCAGCAAAAGAAGGAGAAAAGAAAAAGTAAACTTCAAGAATAAATGATGAACAACAACTTGACATTTAACATACATAGAGCAGCGTACGATTGTTACTGAAAGAGAAACTGAAGAATGTCCGGCGAAACATAAGCAGGCTGTAACGACTCACGAACATCTAACAAGGAAACTCCGCCTGGAAACAATAAGTCCGAGCTCCTTGGTTCGATTCCTAGTTGAGCCGATGTTTCATTTATATTTTGTTCCCTTTCTACTCTCAAGAACCCAGCTCAATGGTGCATGTCGTGTTTATTTATCGTTTGCTCTAGTACTACAGCTCCACTTAGGGCTTACAATTTCTGAGATTAAAAATTTCACCCCATTAAAAGCTGTGCAACTACGGAGCAATATTAAGTAATCCTATTTCCCAGACGAGGCGACTTTCGCAATAGTTCACCAAGCGTGTCAAGTCAATGTTCTGATGAACTTGGTCTACGCATCATCTTTATTCAGATAGTACTGGACAACCAGTTCATCCATTTTGTCCACTTGTCAATGGACAACCTGTTCATCCAGTTTGTCCGCTTGTTAATGGACAACCTGTTCATCCATTTTGTCCGCTTGTTAATGGACAACCTGTTCATCCGTTTTGTCCGCTTGTCAATGGACAACCTGTTTATCCATTTTGTCCACTTGACATTGGACAACCTGTTCATCATCCACAGTGCGATGATAGACAATTATACTTTTTAATTAATAGAGCACGTCCCGTAATGCAAATTATTTAGTAAATCTGTTAAGAAGAATACCGTCATAAAACTAGTCATCTTCCTGTTATGAACAAATGAGTTTAAGTGTTTTTAACAAAATTATGATGGATGAAATTTATTGCTGTATGGACTTCAGGTAAACAAACAGAAAAACATGCAAAATATAAAAAATACTTCTAAAACAAATCGTATAAGGGAAAGAACTGTAAATTTATATCGCTATCTTTCAATGCTGTAAGATTTATTTCCTTTAATCAATATCAAACTAAATTAATTAACTACCATTAATTAATTAATTAATTAATTGGGGATTTTGTGATTGATTTTTATTTTGTTAGGGACAATGAATACTACTGCAAAGTTTCACCATGATCCGAGAATGTGACTTTGGAGAAATTACGTGTACAAACATTGTACCCAACAGACAGACAGAGTGAGTGGATAGAAGCTGTCTAAAAATGGACTTTTTTGCAATTTAAAACAAAGCACATGACATTAAAAAGGAAAAAAAAAAAACCTTTTGCTGGACGTCTGCTAACCTATACATAACTCAACTGTGGGGCTGGGGGGGGGCGGGTAATAATCCTGAATAGAGTACTGAAATCTCATTTATTTTCAGAAACCTAAATGTGCAGGAGGCAGATCAAGACAATCTTTACTAACAAGCAGATAAAAATTGAGTTAATTTCCTTTCCGTGACCGTTACCTGATGTGATGTTAGGTTCCATTTTAAATGATGGTTACTTCAGTCACTTTAGTCCAAAACTCCAGTTTCTAGATCTTGTAGGCCTCATACTTTAGTCCAGAGATCCAGCCTCTAAATCTTGTAAGCCTTGTACTTTAGTCTAGAACAGCTTCCAAATCATATGAAGTACTTTAAGACATGTGTCTCAACGAGTATTCATAAAACTGAACGTCGTACTTTAAGCTCAGCTACTGAATCAGTTTTTGTAGATGTAGATCTAACTTTAAAAAAAAAAGTATTACTACCTTAATGTATTTTTGCGTGTGCCTCATACACAACTGTCAGCAACATTCTCATCTTCACTTTGGTTTGTATCTAAGAAGAAAAAGTAAAATCAGATCAACGTGTATTGCTTGAACTTCAGGAGTCCACTTGATTAGCAAGGAAACAAAACCCTTAATACCTTACTCAGAAGAGTGAGAGAGACAGACAGACAGAGAGACAGTTTTGACGCTAACAAATGGTGTTGAAGAAAAATTAGCTCTGCAATCTCATCCAGAAATCTCTTTCTCATAATTTCTTTTCCTAACCCTTCTCTTGTTTCTTTACTGTCATTTTTTTTTGTTTTCTCTTTCTTCTACTTTTGGCAGTTCATGTTTTTTGTTTGCCTTCCATATTGAAAACTTTAACAAGTGTACATTCTCTTTGCTTCCCTGTTCACTTTCATCCCCAGCATTGTGTAGGACCGAGATGTTATATGTAAAAGTATTCAGAGACCAAAACAATTCCCCCTCTCCCATTTTGTCACAGATATATACAATCGCTCATTAATTAAAAGATGACACACTAAGATTCAGCTCTATCTATTAAGTTAGTAAATTGGGACAGGTCTTTATTTAGACTATTCTTTAAATCTCACATCAGAGTAGTTCTATGACCAGGTCAAGAAACATCTAAGGATGCAATGTTTCAACAATGAAGTCCTGCTACAACAGTCAAAGCCAACTTGACGCTCTGAATACTAAACCTCCAAGCCTAGTCTTTGTGACATACATGACCTAATTCTTCTTTTTTTTTTCATTTTATGTGTGTGTGTGTGCTTTTATATGTCTGTATATGTTAGTTTGTTTTTTCTATATCAAATGTCTATGTTTTTAAGTGTTTTAATATGTTTATATTAGTTATTTTGTGTTTGTATATTTTCTAGATGTGTTTTATAAATGTTACATGGACAAGTTTTTTGTTGTGTGTTGCTATCCAGGTTGATGAAGAGTGTTGACCAGAGATCAACTCTTTCCCTCCACTCATTTGCAGAAATGTCCAGCACAATTCTATTTCGAGAGTCACTGAGTTCCCTCTTCTCCCCTAAGTTCCGCAGTTCTTTCAACTCTTGACATTGTACGCCTACGCAGTGCCTCTGGCAAAGAAAACCAAATGTTCAAAAAAGTATGTGTCCTACAGTTAGGACGTCTAATTGAGTTAACGAGACATGACAACCTTAGGGCATTAAGCCAACTAGACGTCATCCCTCTAGGACTAGTCACTTTACCAACAAGTTTCACTCTTAAATCATTTTAGATCGGCTAGAAAAGTGGATCGTCAATGTGTATAAAATAATACGCGTTGGCGCAGAAATTTGGATTTAATTTAATCAAAGTCTTATTCATTGGGCTTCGAATTTGAAGAACAAGATACTTAGAAGAAATAAACATTTAACTAAGCGCTGGCGTGTCAAGGAATAGGGCTATCTACTACTTCTCCAGGTCGTTTTGAAACCTACCTTCACCCACCAGGGGGCGAGAGATTCTTAGAATTACGGTGTGGGTGTGGGTAGGAACTAGAATAGCCTTAGTCCACTGTTGAACTGCATCAGGGCGTATTGGCTGACTGGTAAAGTGTTTGTGGTCTTGAGTTCGAATCTCGGTGTAAACAGGTATTTTCAAAAGTTTCATATCCGCCCTTGTAATAGGGGTGCAAAAGATATTACACTTTTTGTTCAATATAAGTGTTGCTCAAGGGCTTGTCATTTTTCTAAATAACAGATTTACAGTTGAATTTCAACTTTTTCATGAAGTTGTAAGATTGAAGAGACTTTATAAATTAAACTTACATAGTTATGTTTTAGTACATATGAAACTAGTTACCTTTTTAACTCTTTAAAGGCCTAGAAATGACTGTATTGCTCTCTCATTCACTTTTGATTTAAGACTATCTTTTCTAAATCAAAATCAGTTTTTTCTGACTATATGTTTATTTTGACAATTTAATATGTCTAAAATTAATTTCATACTAAACGCAAGGCAAAACTCAAATTCCAATTGACCCTAAATGTAATCAATGTTCACATTACTTATAATAAATTCCATGTTTTCGTCTCCGAAAGTAGTTCACCTAACTTTACAGACCCAGCCACTACATCTGATGCAGACGACTCCATTGTACGTTGGGTGTCTGATCATGAGCTAACTTTATTGCTACTTCTTTTAATAAACAGCTTTTTGCTGCTGAGCTGTAGGCAGTACTTTAATGCTACAACAGTCAAAGCCAACTTGACGCTCTGAATACTAAACCTCCAAGCCTAGTATAGAAAAATATATTATTTAAAAAAAAATCAACCACTCGACCTAAAAAAATATCCACTATTTCAGTAGTAAAGCGGCTAAAATGAGAGCCAATGGAAAATTGACAGGATGATAGTGCAATTTATTACTTCCTTGGCTATTTTAATCCTGACAACTCTCCAACGTTTTATTTCAAAGGTAACAAAAATTCTGCTGGTGCAGGTTTCATTTAAGTTGGCATTTATGTTGCATTTAGCGTTGCATGCTTCATTCATTTGCTAATCATGGATTCTACTTTTTTTAAAAAGAAAAACCTCAAATACTGTAGGCACTGTATTTTCAACAGCTACAAAAAGCCATGACTATATGAAATGTTTCTAACTATTTCTTTTAACTGGAAGTAATTTCAATTAGTAAATAAGCTGCTCTCCCGCTCATTATATTTTTTTTTATTACAGTTATGTGTAGAAAGCGGTAATGGGCCTTCCACTCGATGGACTCCGCTCACGGCCGGGCGGGCCGGCAGCCTAATTCTAGTGCTCAAAACAGACGCAACCCTGACCTTGATCATAGTTCTGCCAAGGACGGAAAATCAAAAACTGGCGCCCCTATCGGAGGCTCTTCGACGCCAACCAAGAGCCCCACCGCGCAGCTCAACCTGTTTCCATCGGACGCCGGTCCTGGACTTGGAGATGTCGTTTCTAGACTTAAGCAGCAGCAACAGAAGACCGGTAGCACCACTCATCTCAAGCAGCATCAGCAAAGAGCAGGTAGTGCTAGTCCGAAGCCTCAGAGATCCAACGATACTGCAGACAAATCCAAAGGCGACGTTACGAAACGCACAAAGCAATCGCAGTCTAAAGAAACAGCTAACACATCCAAAAGCTCTAAACCTACAAAAGAGGCTGTCACAGCAAAGTCTAAAAATGACAAAAAGTCTAGCTCTTCCTCCAAAGACAAACTCGCCCCAGATAAGCTACCAAAAGATACGCTTACGGTTGAAAGTGCCAGGGTACACACTCCTAAACATAAGAGACGGGCCAAAAGCGCCACAAGATCTAAAGCAGCTGATGCCAATGATCTCCTTGTTCCATTGGTCGACAATGAACAGCCGGGACAGGAGAATCGGGGACCAGTTCCTGTCATACGTTTATCTCGCGAGGACAGCCACAAACAGTCACAGGTCCTGGCACAGGCTAAACAATCCTCTCCGAAATTTAAAAGGAGGCTCTCGGCAATCTCGCAGGCCAAAATTGCCTTTGAGAAGATAGCCATGGCTGTGACCGAGGCAGAAGCGGTCACTATCACTGAGAAATCTTCATCCTCGGAGGTAAAGGGCGGGAAGGATAGGAAAGCGCGGTCTAAATCGGCCCCAAGAGAGATACAGACAGAACGCGCCAAGAAAAAGACAGAGTCCGAGCAAAATAAACAGAAAAAAACTGACAATGATAAAGATATTCAATATTCTAAAGAAGAAAAAATAAGCTCTACATCTATGCATCAGCAAAAACAATCACATACTAAATCCGAAGACAGGGACAGCTCTGGCCGATTACAGGGCGAGCTTTCCATAGAAGGCATAAGTTCATCGCCCACTAAAATGTCGGTGACAGTTGAGCATAAACCATCAACGAATCCGCTCAAACTGCTTCAGTCTATAACTCGCCCTTCCAGTCTGAACACGTCTTTAGTTCAACATTCTAGCACGCCTTCTCGGCCCAGGAAAAAATTTTCCCGCGGTCACATCGATCAGGACCCACTGGACGTCGACTATGAAGTTCTAGACGACAGGGTGGCGAGCATAGAGCCTAGGAGTTCACTCGCTGGACTAGACTCTAGAAAATCCGTCCCGTACTTGGACAGCAACAGATCAGCAGAGGAGCCCTTGTTGCCCAAGAACCAAAAGGACAGCTTGCCGAAACATAACAGAAGTGCACAAGAATCCGACTACATTCATATGGACTCTAAAACCCAATCAACGCCTTATACACAAACTTTTCCAAGAACCAAGCAGCAAGAAACAAGCTCAATGTTTCCTATATCAAACATGTACGGTCCTGTCACAGCGGATCATGGCCGTCCTAAGAAGTTTAGCTCTTCGGTTTCCACTGACCGTTTGCGGAACTATTCGTCCAACCAGTTAAGTACTCCTGATTCTGCTTACTCACCTTTGTTTAAAGTGCCCAGTTCGTCCTCATTCACGTCATCCGACGCTCGATCAGAGGTCTGCCTTGACCTCCCGGATATAGCTGATCCTCACGTAAGTGACCTTCACCTTCGAGAGGTAGAGAGAGATCTTAGAATCAAGCTGGGCTTTCCTAACGCACCTTACAGGCGAATCGTCCACTACACCGACTCGAGCATCTTCTGGGCCGTCAGTAGCGCCATTGTGTTCTTTCTTCTTTCTTTCCTTCTCATGTGGCCTCTCATTGTGGTCATCCTGGTCGTCCTCCCCTGCGTGGTTTTGTGTAAGAGGATGTGCAGTATGCTGTGCTGCTGTGGTCAGAGAATCTGGGGGCGGTGCTGTGTGTGTGTCTGCCACACTCACCTGACCAGCTCGGAGCTTATGTGGTTGGGCAGAGGAACCGGTGCCGGTCACTCGGTGGCCCAAAGTCTTCTAGTATTACAAAAAGGGTTGGACACGGATAGGATAAGAAATCTAATCGATTCCAGGCTACTGTCTGTAGAGAATAGACACGGACATAAACTGTATCCTAGATTTACTCAGAAGGTGAGTACTCGATTAGATATTGTACATGTACTTTCATTAATGTTGACTACTTGTGTGTATCGAAACTTACTGACTTATTATCTGGTAAATTTATTTAAATGTATCGATAATTTCTACCTTGGTTACTAAATAAGGTTTTGTAAGTAAAAAGGGTATTTTTATACAAACTATAATAATTTAGAAGAAAGGGATTTGATGAACTTTTCCAATTCTATTATATATATATATACTAGCAAAATACCCGCGCTTTGCAACGGGAGGATTATTGCATTAACATTTCAAATTTGCTTTAATTAATATGCCTACATGTAACAACAAAACATTCTCATTTGTGCCAGGAGTGTTACCGCAGGGAATGTAGCGCATGTATTTTTGGAATAACCGGAACAACGCAGTTTTTGTGTGGCTTTTTGCAATGTTAGTCCGATAAGTAAAAATAATGTGTCATATGTACTGCCTTAAATATTTCATTACTAAGAAGAAAAGTAAACCTTTTGAAATAGAGAAGAAACATACATGTACCAATACACGGTTATTTGTTGAGGATCTCTTTGTACACCACGTTGTCAGTTCGGCCCTCCGGCTGCAGTATGACCAATCCCTGCGCCGAGCTTACTCTTGAGCATGCGACGTACAGTTGCCCATGTGAGAAGCAGTCCTGTCTCAAGTCAATGCCAACCTTTTGTAGTGTCTGTCCCTGAGACTTGTTGATTGTCATGGCGAAGCAGAGCCTTACTGGGAATTGAAATGTTTGAATTGAAATGGGAGGTCAGAGGGGATGACGGGGATGCGAGGAATCAAAACTGTCTCTCCTGAGCCACTGCCAGTGAAAATAGTTGCCTCAATGAGGTTCTTCTGCAGAGACGTGACTTGAAGTCTGGTGCCGTTGCACAGTTTAGGTGGCTGCAAGTTCCTCAGCAACATTATCGGTGCCCCAACCTTCAAAATGAGACGATGCTCAGGAGTGCCTGGAGGATTCAGAGAGTTGAGAAACTCTACCGGATAGTGCACCGCGTCTTCCATTTCCACAACTGAATCCACAGACTGGTATGTTTTAGATTGTGAGGGGAGTTCTTGGAGTAAAACGTGGTTTATGGCCGTGGTCATGTCGTTTCGTGGTGTTAGGATAGCTCTCTCCCTCAACCATGACACGTCTATATGCTGGAGAGTTCTTAGATT
>JAZGLO010002285.1:0-22342 GCA_036873155.1 Biomphalaria sudanica | reverse complement strand
CAGACACTAATCTAATCTTACTATTGTACATTTAATTGCAAAATACTAATATTATTATTTCAAAATTTAAAAAAATTATGTTATTAATTTAATTTCAGAAATGGATTAAATGCAGGACTGTAATAGAAATGTTTCTTGCTGCAGGAACATGCCTTCATATTGTGACATATCTATCTTCCAGCTACATAGAGGAAGAACATCAGACATTTTATTTCCTAACAATAGGTGTTCATATTGTTCTTAGTCTTCAATTAATCTTATTTTATCTTCACACAAGTTCTTTACACAATGAAGTAAATATTGAAACCAATTCTACACTTGCTTTTAATGGTAGACATTCCCCAAAATCACATGATCAAAATAGCCATCATCTCAACACTAGAACAGCACAACCATTTCACTGTGCTCATAACTCTGCTGTTAACTGTTCAGCCAAAGATCTTTTTGTGCTACTTGCTTATGTTTTTGTAATTCTTTCAATGCTAAGAGTTTTACGTAGATGGAATCAAACTGGCAACAAATGGTTGGACATTCCTGACATTGGAGACTGGCTTGTTTTGTAAGTATTAAAAGTATTAAAATAGAAGTTGTTTTTTATGAGCAGTTTGATAAATGTGGGTATTTAAAAAAAAAATTCTATTTTTTTTTTTTTTTCTTTTTTTTTTTCACTTAGCCAGCCTGTAGTCTAATCGGAATACGTTTTTTTTTTTTTTGTTGTTGTTTGTTTTTCATAAAAAAAATAATTGTCAATCAAATGTTCCATTTTGTTTTGGTATGAATAATGTGAGGCAAATCATGAATTTTTTTGTCAACAAAATATGTCAGTCAATGGATGAATGTTTATTCCATAGACCTGAAAATAAGTTATATTTGTCCCTGTGTGTTGCCTTCTCTCTCATTGTTATTGGAATAACAAGAGGACATCAAATGAAAAGCATCCAGAGCATGTTTCTGAATCTGTCCCTCACTACAATTTATTTGTATCATGTAGCTACTGGAAAGCTGTTTGCTCCAAAGTCAACATTTTTATCAGTTAGGTGAGACATTTAAAATTACAGATTTTAATATATGTTTAAAAAAAAATTTCAAGTCATTTGGAGTTACAATGATAGGTGGCTCAACATTTTCCCTTTTTAAATAAATAAATATATTTTGTGCTAAAAAGAACATACTTGGTAATTATTTCAACTTCAACTTTTCTAGATCTGGATATCCAAATGTTATTTGAGAAATATTATATAATAGATTCTTGTTTCATTCTGACAAATGTGTTCTATTTTTCAAAATGATTTGAACAAAATAAACAATGAATTTTTTTTTTCACTAAATGATTTGTCTTTTAATTAGAAAGGCCTTATATTATTATAATACATTGGGAAGTCACAACAATAATTTGCAATCCTTCAATCCACCAAGCTCTGACCCTCAGCTTCAAACATTTTAGTTAAATCTTTTACCTTCCCAGCATCACCTTCCCAGCCACCTTAACCTTAATTTAACCTTTAATTGAAATTGGTTATTGCTTTTTTTCCAATGAAAAATCATTTTAACATTAAGTCTACAAATGTTGAATGCAAGTAAATCCTTTAGTATATCAAATGATAATTTCTTTTGTAAACTTACTTCACAACCACCCTAGAATTTGTCATCAGCAAACACAAACAGATATTTGGGGGGAAAAAAAGAAAACATCAATTATTTAATTATTTTGTTTTGGTTTTGAGAATTTAACAAATTAATTAAAATGTAAATTTCAAAGTTATATTCACATATTTTATCAATTAATTAACATTTATTAATTAATTATATAAATGATAATATTTTTTTAGGGGAATCATGGAAGCAAGAGCAACTTTTTTCCTTATAGGAGCTATATTTATCTCATCTTTGTTGCCTTCAGCTGTGTACAATCTTGAGACGCCAAAGAAAATTATCTCCACAATAGTGCAAGAAGGAACAGCTGATAATTTAGTCAGCGGGCAGTCAGACAAAAGCCTAGTTTACAAGAATAAATTTAGAAACACTTTAATACAAAAAATATTCTTTGGGCCAAGAAAACATTTTGATTCTGAGAGCACCCTGACAGTACATCAAAGACTGAATGGCATATTTTCATCTTTTCTGAGCTACATGTGTCTTGTTGGACGTCCTCATAACATTCCAGTGGTGGCAATGTTGTCATTGATGGAACAAATGATAATACCTGTTCTGATTAATGTCTCTTTAAAACTTCCTTATGTACTTTTGTACTGCCATTGGATGGGACAAGCTTTCTTTTTTTTTCAGGTAATTGTTTAGTTTGAAAGTACTTAAAAACTATAGGTCATTTTTGTCAGTTTAAATGTTTTATTAGCAAAGAAAACAATACTGAAAATATATTTACCTATATATAAAGGTTGAATATAAAATTTTTATAGTAGAATGTTTTGCCCCCTGGTGTCTTTTAGCACATCACAACTGTATTTTTGTCTGATTAGTTTACTCCAGTCTCTTCTGTTTTCAGCCACCATTAGTGTGTGTGCGATCCATTGTATTTCATACTCTCTTTAATGCTGCTTTAAAGTCAAAGATATACAGGTTTAATAGAATCAGACTGGGATAAATGTCTTGAGACTATTTTCTTTAGCGCTTCTGTGCTTTAAGTTATTCTAGCAATCAATTTAGGTCTCAATGCTTCATAAATATTAGCTCTCATCTATTTGAATCTCTAGATGCTTGATTTTTATGTTGGTGTTAAAGCTTCAAACAATGTCAGTTAGTAACTTACTTTTCTCCCTGTTGGCCCATGTCTTATTACTGTTGATGTTTATGTTCTACGTAAAATATAGCTGTTTCTTAACAGGGAAACTCCGTTAGTTTTTCAAATTTGAGTTATTGAATTATTTAAATTCTGTGTAAAAAGCTGTAATAGTAAACATTCTACCATTTTTTATTCAAATGCGTAGAAAAAATTTATATTTAATAAATTAGTCAGTAAATTCTTGACATCTAAAAAAAACGGGGGTTCTTTGAGATTTGTTGTTGTTTTTTTTAGTTTAGGCAAGCGTCACTTCCCACAACTATGCTCAAAGGGAAACTAGATTTAAGCAATCGTATCGCTTCATTCTTACAGTATCTGTTAGGCTTAGTGACGGCCTAGTCCAGAGCTATGGTACACACTGGCGTCACCAGGGAAGTGACACCCGAATGGAAAAACAAAAGATTATTGTCAAAAACTAGAAAATAAAAACCAGAATGGAAAAATGTAAATATCGGCAAAAGCTAGCAAATAAATAATAATAAAAATCCCAGATATATATCCCAATACGCCTAGGCATATCTACTGTACTAATCTAAATCTATATATTTTAATTTCAGCCCTATTATATATATTTTATTTTGTTTGTATAAATATTCAAAAAGGGACGTTATAACAAGGGCAGTCTTTTTTTAAGAACAAAAATTGGTTGCGTTTGCATAGTTATTTTGTATTTTAGCGACGTTATTACCAAATTTGTAAGAAAATTTAAATGATTAATTATTTGACTTCGTTTTATCGTCGAATTAAAACTTTTCTACTTAGCAGCAAGATCGATTTTAAGGGCTTTTTAAAGAAAACATTTTATTGCCTCTTCAACAACGTGATTCTAGAGTCTACTCCGTTTTTACGGCAGTACAAACCTATTTCTCCCGACCAACGTGCCATCCTACTATTGACTTTTTATTTGCGTGATCAGAACAGACCCACTATAAAACGCCTAGGATGATCTAAGGATGATCTTAGGACAAAAAAAAACCTTTAGAAACTCGTATAAACTGTTGCAGCTTCTTCAAGCTGTGGTGGGGAGCATCCCATGGGGGAGGGGGGGGAGCGACTTCCTAACCAGTGAGGAGGGGGTGAAGTAATTCAAATTATTTTACGCGGGTAAAATTTAAAAGTTGTGTGTTCATTGTAGTTATCAATCAAATTTTGATTACTAACCCAGTGAAATGACATTATCAATGTTAAAAAGGTTAAAATTTTGTAAGATAAGGACTTCGTATAATCTATAGGCTATATAAGGATTTTTAAAAATGTATACTATTTTGTGTGAGACGTCTGCAAAAAAATCGATTGAAAACTTTTTGAAGAAGTCATTTCAAAACGTTTCTGCGGACGTGATTCTTTTTGTTTAAATCGTTATGTTGACGCCTTTTTGTGACAAAAACGACAAGTTCGGAGCAAAGCTTCTTACTGAACACGAAGATGATCTTAAGACATACGTGTACTATATATCCCTCGTATATTAGTATTGGCCTCCTTCTTTATTGGACTTAATTTGAGCAACATTTTAAAACTAGTATAAATATTGCTCTCATCATCGGAACGTTCCACTCCGTTATAATTTAACACTGATAAGGGCTCTTCTTACTATGGGAAGATAATGCGTTGAATACGACACAAGCTGAGAACGAAGGAAAACGCGTGGAGGAGCTAACGGCGCTTTAAGAGACCATATTGCTGGATGGATAGGGAACCTGATAATTCTGATGCCTCTTTCGGTTATACAAAACAATTTAAAATTATCTACATAACACTAAGTAAAGTAAATTTCCCCTTTCAGACCTTGTGGTCTATGAGGCAGATGATGTAAAGGTCATCTGAATCTGTAGCCTACGATTAACGATGGTGCCATGTGACCAGCACAATGACCAACCGCCTTTACTTTTCCCCAACTAATGTCAGGTACCAATTAGAACTGGGTGGACTCAGAGGCGCCCGAAGATCCCAAAATTAAAAATCCCAGTCTTCACCAGGATTCGAATCCGAAAGTCAAGCGCTTTACCGCTCAGCCACCGCGCCTCCACATAACTATTTAAAAAAAAGACTTAACGTTTAGTTGGTGGGGGGGGGGGGCGCTAAGTTTGAAAAACATTGCGTATTCGCCTCGAATATCTCTCACACTTTAGATACGGTCCACCTCTTTTTTAGTTAATTTGACCTGCAATCTTCTTACTACTAGAAATTGTACAAGCTAGACTTAAGGAGAATGAGTTTCTGAAGCTCAGAAATGCTGAAACAATGCTTGGCTCCCGGAGCTTTGCTACGGACATCTCTGGGGGATCTTTAAGCGCTTCCCGAGACAAATAGATGACTACGGTGGTAGTCAAAGTTTGAATAACTGACACCGTATTATTTTCTGACACAATAATATTACTGGTGAGGTTTATGGATGTAGGCGCGGTGACATTGGGTTCATATTATGAATATCAAGATTAACACTTCATGCGATCATACTTCACTTGCAAATGAGGAAATAACTCCTTGTATAGCAGACACAAATAATACGTTTAATATATACAACACCACATAGTGAATATGATACACAATTCAAGAATAGTCAGTAGTAATCCTTTATAGAACACTTGGCGAATAAAGTAATAACTTAATAACTGGTACAAGTCTCAACTGCTTTATAATAACTCCATAGTGGCTACTTCTAATAACTGACTTATACTAACTCTCACTCATAATGACTGTTCTTACTGCCTGTATCAACTGACTGCTATCGAGTAACTCTATCAACTGACTATCCCCAACTGCCCTTAACTCTGGTTAACTAAATGTTAAAAGTGATCACCTTATCAAACCATGACTTGTGAATACCATTCATAATATTAAAATGGGGTATCCACTCAATGGCACCAACTTTGAGGTAGTGACAATAACATAGCACAGTGGTGGGCAAATTACGGCCCGCGGGCCACATGCGGCACTCCGGAGTGTTAAATGCGGCACTCCGGAGTGTTAAATGCGGCCCGCGGACACCTAAGGAAATCAGGTGTACCCACAGTACATACATATAAAAATTAAATATATTAAAAAAATAATTCTAAATATCTCTATAAATGATTGTCATTTTTAAGTTTCAAGTAAACGAAGATTATTCTTATTGACTTTACACTCAGTCAAGACTAAATTTGTTGTCATTACAAGGACTCTTTTCTCATATAAAGACAACACAGTCAAAGACATATTTTCAGGCCAGTATTTATTCACTGCTATGAATAACTGTGTTGAGTATGCTTGGAATTAGATGGCACGTGTAACAACTGAGGAGCTCGATCTTTGACTGAGAAAAATAGTTGTTTTTTTTTAAAGAATATCCCAACCATAAACTCTAAACAGGAAATTTTGCATAAAGGTGCATAAAATATTTTCTTGACTCCCACAATAGTAGAATTAAAGATATTAAATCTAGGGGTTTCGATGTCTCCGCAGGCAAGGTACTAAGAAGAATATAAAATCTCAAGATATAAATTTTTATGTTTCTTGACTGTGACCTTGTTACTAATATCCCTAATGAACAATGGAAGACTAGATTTCGTGTTTTTCATGAATTGTTTGCATATGAAATGTAAGTGCATGTTAAAATCTTTACAACAAGGCTTTCCAGTTTCTCCAGCCAAGCAAGTACAAACAGCCTTTGTCATTTTCCTTTGATGAAACTATTTGTAGTAAAATGGTTAATAGTACAAGACTTATTTAGATTCCCAAAGTGTGACATTTATAAAAGCAAATTTAAAGACGTCAAGAACCAGTTTTCAATAACATCAGCTCATCAATTAGCGCAGAAGCTGATTCAGCTCCAGAGAACATAGCTCCATGCACATTATGGCATGAAAGAGAAGTTCCAGTCAATACTTCTACTGTAATTTAACAGCATTCACAAGGATAACTAGTAAGCTAGTATTACAGTTCTGGAACATAACGTACTATTGTAAGCAGTTCAATACTTCACATTAAGTACAACTGTACATTTGTGGTGAAATGTTGAGATGTAAAAAGACAATAGCAATTTTTTTTTAAATAAAAAAAAATGGTTTTAAAAATTGCTAACTCTTGTATTCCTCAACGGGGAATATGAAAAAATGAAAAGTGAATGTATTATACAGTTAGCTAGTGTATTTTTCAAGTTGTAAGTACATATAAATATATGCGGTCCCCCATTCCCAAAATTGTTTAAATGCGGCCCTCGATACAAATAGGTTGCCCACCCCTGACATAGCATAATGTTATACAGTTTCCCGTCTATAAGTGTAACAAAGGAAACATAGCTAGGTGACGCTAATAAATATATTGTACAATATGCAAAACTATTTTTAAAATGTCATAATGGGATTTTAAAATAGAATAACCACTTATTTTACATTTGCGCAAAACAGCTTACTGTATATGTTCAGCAAAAAGAATTAACGATAGTTGCTATTGGGAAAAGTTTGGATAAAGTTGATGGCGGTGACACCCTGATCTAACCGCACCGAGTGACACCGACTCTAGTGACACCATTTATGGTACACTTACATATAAAAATATCGATAGATCTAAAACAATTAGGATAACCAACTCGAGAAAAAAAGTATCATTTTCATCTTAGCCCCTCCCTGTTCCAAGAAGTAAATAGATCGTGTGTCTGACTGATTCTAACAAACTGGTCAGTGTAAGGCTATTGTAGACTACGTGTAGTCAGTCATGACAAGACAACCAAGCGATAGTGTTTGTTTTGTGTTTATTGGTCAGGCGAGAAAATACACACTGCCGTGGTTAGTCAAGCATGTAAATCTACTTTTAACATGCATTTTTGTCTTTGCTTACAAGATCTAGACCTAACTGCATAGATGAAGATATATTTCTTTTACAAGAATTTAAACTTTACTGTATGGTTTTCCGTTATACAGTAAGACAATTGATTAAATTTATAGGTTTGTGTGACGTCACATAGAAACCCGGTGAAAATCTGATCGTTTTGGAAAAAGACTGGGATTTTAAATTTCGGGATCTTTGTCCACCCAGCTTTAATGGGTACCTGAAATTACATTAGTTGGGGTAAAAGTAAAGGCGGTTGGTCGTTATGCTAGTCACGACACCCTCGTAAACCGTAGGCTTCAGCAACAGATGACATTTACATCATCTGCCCTATAGACGATACAGTCTGAAAGGTGAACTTTACTTTACATAGAAACCCGGTGAAAGCCTGATCGTTTTGAATGCGCAGGAAAATTACGTCAGAAAAACATCAATTGCTAAGTTATTATTGCAAATACTTAAAAAAAAGAATGTAACGGTATTCATTATCTGTAATTCAAAACTCGTATCAAAAAATTGTCAAAACCATCGCAGTTTCCTTTAACCTTCTCTTCTTTTATAAATTACACGCACTTATTCAAAAAAGATTTATATAAGGCTTGTCTTCGAGTCCGAAGATTAGTGAGGAATACAGTATTTCCCGTGGCTGCACATCCCCATATTTTGCCACATCCAGGGCAAGCATAACCATTGTCCGCAGGTGGTCGGTTTAGATTTTCTTTTCGTCGTCGGCGTTTGTCATCGGCAGCAGATTTTCTTTTGGTCTCAACTGTGTAACCCGCGGCCTTCGTGAATGACCTCACAGCCAGGTGCTCTTTTCTATGTCAGCAAAGGAAAGTTGACGCCTAAGCTTGTCTTTGGAGCGTTTCCGTTGGGCGTCTCTGTTACGTCGACCACCTTTTAGCCCACCAAAAAAGACTGCCTTTGGCATACGTTCGTCTCCCATACGGGATACGTGCCCTGCCCAGCGTAGCTGTCGGACCATAAGAAGTCCCTCTAATACTGTCCATACCGGCGTTCGCAAGGACATCGTTGTTTGTAGTGCGGTCCTGTCACCGTATGTCCATGATGGAGCGCAAGCATCTTTGGTGAAAGCGCTCAAGAAGTCTTAGTTGTTTTTCATATATAGTCCATGTCTCAGAGCCATATAGAAGGGTTGAGAGAACCACCGCCTGGTAGACATTGATTTTTGTTGGCAGGCGGATAAAAGATTTATAATTTTTAGATAACTGTAGCAATATTAAAACAAGAAAATCAAGCTAAATATGTTACTAAAAACGCATAACATTGTACATCTATTGATTTGATTGCCTTCTCATCCTTAGGGTAACTCTAACAGTTTAAGTACTGTTGATCTAGCAGCAGGTTACACAGGACTGAATGAGTTTATTCCATTTCTTACTGGAACTCATATCTGCTTGTCAACATACAGTGGAACCATTCTTTGGTCACTAACATTTTTCAAAATTTTTTGCTTGACTTACAAAGAAAGAAAATATAGGTATGTATGATTACTAGTAAGATCACTTGCTTAATCAGATTGCCATTCAGATTACTTTTAATCAAATTTTTTTCACTTAGCAATTTTAGTTTATTTTAAAAAATCATAACCATTAAATTGTGCACTATTGATCACAATAGAGTAGTAATTGTTGCATAATTAATCCTCTCCAATTAATAATATCCACAGCATTTCAAAGGCAATGGAAATTTCTGGAACTCTACTTCTGCTAAATCTAAGTTTAAGGACTTCATTGTATACTTTATTAATAGCACTGCAGCGCCACCACCTGTTTATTTGGACAGTTTTTTCTCCTAAACTTCTGTATGAATGTGTTTATACTTTTGTAGCATCATTACTGCTTCTTTTAACAATGATAGTGTCAAAGTGTATGATGACTGAAGTTTGAAATTGATGTGAATTGTTAATAAAATATGTTAGTAGAAAAGCTGTTAAGAATTTTTAAATATTAAATTGTCCTTGTAATGTCTGTTGGAATAATAAATTTTGTTAACAGGTAAATCTTAGAATAAATTAAATATAGATATAGTCGAAATCATAATTTATAATTTCAAATCTAGCTGATCATGGGTATTTTTCTAATCGCCCAGCCCTAAATGGATATTTTTCAGACATTAGGCACTTTGGTCTCGTCCACATGCTAGGACAGAGTTGTACCAATACTTCTTCTTCCTTAGTGTTATTAGAGCATGGCATTAGTTGCCTGAGACATCCAGGAAAACCAGTGACTTAGCAGAATGTAAGTCATTTTTACTTTTAACAAAATAAAATGGCTAAAAGACTTAAAAACATTGAGTTAGTATTCTAAAGAAGGATTCATCAAATCAATTTTTGGAGAAAAAAAAAAGTCTGAGCAGTCAATGAATTCGCATACGCTGCCGCTTCTTTTGTAGAGCACTTCACATTTCTAGGAAGCATGGTATTGAATGCCGCATGTTTTTTTAACGAAAGTTTATAACCGTCTGGCCAGGGCCAGTAGAGCTTTTGGATGCCTTCAGGAGTGAGTTGGCGGAATAAATCGCCCCACCCGCCATTCAAAATTCAGTGTCTACCACATAGTGGTTCTCTCAACCCTTCTATATGGATCTGTGACAAGGGTACTACACAGAAAATAACTAAGACTTCTTGAACGCTTTCACCAAAGATTTTTTTCACTCCATCATGGAATAACGGTGGCAAGGCCGCACTACAAACAGCGATGTTCTAGCTATGGACAGTATGAGGGACATATGGTCCGACTGTTACGCTAGACTATGAAATTATGATGGCCAGATTCTCTGCCACTTTTCGTTTAGCAGGAATCGTCCTAAAGTGGCTTGAATCGTGACCTCCTATGTCGAAGGCGCCGCTTGAATCCTACCTGACTGAACGCACCAAAAGTGTCGTTGTTAACGGGACAGAATCAACAAGCTTACTCTTGAAGTACGGAGTACCCCTAGGATTAGTTCTAGGCCCAGTACTGTTCACTATCTTTACATGTCCACTCAATGGTGTCATACGGCCAATCGGCATCATATACCTCTTCTTTGCCGATGACTCACAGTTATACGATTCCTCAGTAACCTCAGAGGTGTCACATCTGACAGAGAAGATTAGTGGTACCGTTGCAAAAGTGAGCGATTGGAAGGCTGAGAATAAGCTCAAGATGAACGAAGACAAGACAGAAATAATTAAGATTGGTACTGGGAACAACGTCTCAAAACTTGAAAGCACAGATTCTATTTTTATCACGAACTGCCAGGTTCCTTATGTCCACGTAGTGCGAAATCTTGGAGTTTTCTTCGACTCAACATGATCTTTCGACCCACACATAAGTCAGCTTTGCAAGGGTCTTTATCTGCAGCTGCGCAGATTAGGCCAGATCCGACCATATTTAACAACGGCGTCAATAAAAAAAGCTAGCTGTGGTATTCGTACTCTTCCGCATTGACTACTGCAACGCCGTGCTAGCAGGTACACCTGATCACAAAATAGCCAAGCTGCAACGTATTCAGAACAACGCCGCAAGAATAGTCCTTAGAAAAACAAGACGAGATTCTGCTACTACGCTCTTGCGCACGCTTCATTGGCTTCCCGTGAAAGCGAGAATCGATTACAATCTTTACTCCTTCTAATTTTCTCTATTGTATAAATAAATTTGGGACTACTCACAATTTATGCTTTAATCCTAAATATTTTTTTTCGGCGGCGAAATCTAAATTTGTGTATCTTTTTTTTTCAAGAAACAAATTGGTTGTATTTGCAATGTTGTAATGGCCTATAAATTCATATTAGAATATTTTTCAAGTAAAATATTATTCAAAACCTTCTTGAAAATTATATATTTTTGTGCGTTAAACCATCATTATGTAGATGACTTATGCTGACCAAAATAAGCCTACTACAAGAGATCTCGCTTCATATGAAGATAATATTACGACAAATACGCCTAATAAAGATATACTTACTCCACTTGTGCCTCGATTGTCAGTCGCACTTCAGGATAGGCCCTCGCTCCCATGTTACTTTATTCTACTTATTTTTGATCTGCCTTTTTTTAATAGGATGAATAGCTGTAGTTGTCAGGAGAATGCGTTTCCCTAGTGGAAAACCCTTGGCGTCGGGGCCCCGAACCTCGCCGGGAGAGCTTACAGCGCTCCCCCAGACCCCCTCCCCCTAGCTGTTAAGAAAAGGCCTTAACATGGCTGTTTGTTGTTGTTGTTTTTTTGCACAGGGTTAGGGTTCGGAAAAAATCGCCCGCCCCTCCCACTCCAAAGTTCTGGATCCGCTAGTGCACGGAGGCCAACAAGGAAAGCGCACGTCCTCATATAACTTGGCTCCACACTTTTACACATGGAGTGCGGCACCTCCACTCATGGAGGACCTCAGAGCAGTGGATAGCAAGTGGGTAGAGACTTCGGACATTGCCAGTGACAGATCTTTGTGGAGACATCTTGCGCCCAGAGCGCCGAACGATGTGAGAGGATTTAAGTCTAAATCGAACGTATATATATATATATATATATATATATATATATATAATATATATATATATATATATATATATATATATATATATATATATATATATATATATATGCCGTATGTGCGTTTATGCATCTGTCTGTGGCATTTTACGTCTCGAGAGACGATCTTTTCCCTTTGCAACTTCTTGTGTGACTAAAGAGGCCAATCCTTGATACACAGCTGCGATCGCAGGTTGGGCATATATAATCACCAGGCGCCGTTGCATTTTCACCCTTCTTTCTGCTTCTGTTGTGTATGGCATCTGCAATCTTTGACAGTTCCTTTATGCTCTCTCTCCATGAGGATCTGTCCAGTGCCACCTCTTCCCAGTTGCCAGTGTCGATTTTGAAGAGCTTCATGTCGCGTTTGCATACATCCGTATAACGTAAAAGTGGGCGACCAGCGGCTCTCCTGCCTTCTATTAGATCGCCATATAGGATGTCCTGTGGAAGTCGACCTTCTGGCATTCTACGAACGTGGCCAAGCCAGCCAAGGCGTCTGCTGCTTATAACAGAGCGGATGTACTGGCACCCTGCTCTTTGTAGTACTTCCTCATTGGTTATCTTATCTTGCCACCTTATTTTAAAGATCCGCCTTAGGCATCGGAGGTGGAAAACATTTAGCTTTTTTTCCTGCCATGAGTAGGTTGACCATGTTTCACTTCCGTACAGCAAGGTGCTCAACACACAGGTCCGGTAGACTAGGGCTTTAGTACTGTTAGTCAGCAATATGTTGTCCCAAACTCTTTTCTGCAGCCGTGACATGGTGGCCATTGCCTTGACTATCCTGTTGTTTATGTCTTTATCCAGTAGAGTGTTGTTGGATATGATGGAGCCAAGGTAACAAAAGTGATCAACAATTTCTAGTGGTTGGCCATTAATGCTTACTTGAGGTGCAGTGTTTGTGTTTTGGACAAGTATCTTAGTCTTGCTTTGACTGATGTTTAAGCCGAACTTCTGGCAAGCAGCAGATAATTTGTCAACCAGGCACTGTAGCTGAATATCAGAATCAGCCACAATAGCTGCATCATCAGCATACAGGAGTTCCCTGACGAGTAGCTTCCTAACCTTGGTTTTTGCCCGCAGCCTTGATACATTAAATAGTTTTCCAGAGGATTTTGAATGGAGAAACACACCTTCGTTTATGTCGTTGCACGCATAATGCAGTAGACAGGAGAAGAATATGCCAAACAGAGTAGGTGCGAGCACACATATCTGCTTGACACCACTGCAAACCTCAAAAGGTGCTGATTGGGCTCCATTGAATTTGACAGTGCATTTAGTTTCCTCGTGAAAACACTCAATGAACTGCAGTAGTTTGGGAGGGCAACCTATTTTCCTCAGGAGTTTGAAAAGGCCACTTCTGCTGACCATGTCAAAAGCTTTAGTCAGATAAAAAAAAACGATGTAAAGGGGTCTGTCTCTCTCTCTGAATTTCTCCTGCAGTAGTCGTAGAGAAGATATCATGTCTACAGTGGATCTACCACTCCTGAATCCACACTGAGACTCTGGGTAGACTCTAGAAGCTATCACTTGCAGCCTGGATAGTGCCACTCTAGCAAAGATCTTGCCCACTATACTGAGGAGAGAGATACCCCTGTAATTGTTGCAGTCACTCCGATCCCCTTTGTTCTTGTATATTGTGACTATAGTTGCGTCACGCATGTCCATTGGGACATGACCTGTTTCCCAACAGCGGCAGAGGAGAATATAGAGTTCCGGGAGCAGGAGTGATTCGTTGACTTTCACTACTTCCACTGGGATACCATCACTCCCAGGAGATTTTCTATTTTTTATGCAGTTAATTGCTTTTTTAAGGTCACTGAGGCTCGGAAGATCATCTAGGCATTCCAGTACTGGAAGATCTGGTAGAGAAGCCAGGGCGACATCGTCTACTGTGTTCTGTGTGGCATAGACTTCGAGGTAGTGTTCTGTCCATCGTTCTAGCTGCTTGGTTTGATCTGTAATTTTTTCTCCTGATTTGGATAGAAGGGGGGCAGGCTTAGACACTGTTGGACCCAGGGCCGCTTTAATGCCATCAAATAGAGCTTTGCTATTTCCTGAGTGGAGACTGTCTTGGATTCTGTTGCAGGTATCCCTCCAAAAGTTGTTAACACATTTTCTAGCCATTTGTTTCGCCTCTTTATTAGCACTTTTGAAGGCCTCCAAAGATCTTGGACTTGGCTTTGTCTTGAGAGCGAGGCGTGCAGATCGCGTTTCTCGATGCAAGGTTCCATTTGTGCTAGATTCGCCTCAAACCAGTCTACATTTTTGTGTTTTTGAGGCCCAAAGGCGGTGATTGCCGAACTGTAGATTACATCTCTTAATTTCTCCCATCTGATAGAAATGTCTTCTTCATCACTTAACGAGGGGATTGAACTGTTCAATAGCTCTCCAAAGAGTGCACACTTCTCTGGTTCACCTACATGGTTGACGTTAATTCGCCTAGTTCTGGGTTGAGTGGAAGTATAAGCCTTCTTGAGAAGTAGTTTGATTTTGCTTAGCACTAGTGAATGGTCTGAGTTGCAGTCCGCACTATGGTATGAACGGGTGTGGATGACACTTTTCAGATCCATCCTTCGGGTGATGCAGAGGTCAAGCTGGTGCCACCTTTTTGAGCGTGGGTGCTGCCAAGAGACTTTATGGCGTTCCTTGCCAGAGAAGAATGTATTTGTTACACACAGTTCATGAGAGCTACAGAACTCGAGTAGCCTTTGGCCATTTTCATTGATTTTGCCAACACCATGAGGTCCCAAGCATTGTGGCCATGCATCATTTCCATCACCAACACGGGCATTAAAGTCTTTATTTATATAGAGGTGCTCGGATTTTGGAATACTTTTAATTACGTCCTCTAGAGCTTGATAGAATCTGTCTTTGTCCTCTTCCGGTGCAGCAAGGGTTGGTGAGTAAGCACAGATTATATTAACTTTGCCTTGCGGTGATGCAAATTTCATGTGTGCTACTCTTTCATTGCCAATGGGAAACATCGCGATGCAGGGGACGAGACTGTTTCTTATTGCGAAGCCGACGCCATGTATTCTAGGGCTTTGTTCTGGTTTTCCTTGCCAGTAGAATGTATAGTTGCTTTCTGTAAGAGATCCGCTGTGGCGGGATAGCACTTTACTGTCCGAGGGCTGCTCGGCTTAAGGCAGGCAGTAGCTATCCAGTGAGGGTAAAAAGCCCCTCCTACCGTCAAGAGTGGTTGGTCCCTGACGTTCCAGCTTACGCCAATCAGCTAGGAACTTATCACCGGTAACTACCACTCTCCGTGTTTTTCCAAAGACATTACTGTCAGAGATGGAGTGACCTCTCCATTGCTTGGGGAAAGCCTGGGCGGTAAATTTGCGAGTGCTGGGCTGCCCACACGTCAGCACACGCCTCTCTTCCATACTGACCGGGTCCAAAGGGATGGCGAGCCATCACAATTTGGGGACAGGTGGCTGCAGGAGTTTGCCAGAGAGCAGTAGTCTTACTACTGTCCCCCCGCCTACGGGGCTCCAGGACCGGATTTTCTGTTTGGGTTTACTCCCTTAGCCTTAGACCTTACAGGGACACACACACAAGGCAGTGCGGCTATTGACCTATAGCTAGGGGTTTGGTTTGTGGGAAACAGGGCGTGTCCGCACGCCGACGGGCCATGCCTGCCTCACATCTTGGGGCCAAACCTCCTCCGAGACCCTTGCAGTTTAGCCTGAGGCTTCGCAGCCTCAGTTTCCATCTGCCGCCACGAGGAGGTACTGCATAGGACTTGCTGTGGAGAGGCTATGTACTGGCAAGAGAGACTTACAAAACTGCTCCCCTTTCACAGATGCTAGCCAGCGGTGGCAACAAGTCAAGCTTCACACTAGACGCTTCACACAGCCATTTGACAGATCTGTTTATGCATAGGGTTAGGAGAAAGAATCGCCCCCTCCACTCCAAAGTTCTGGATCCGCTAGTGCTCAGACTTGACACCTTTCTGTAATTCTTTGTCAACGATTTCTTCCTTAAAGACCAACTGAGGATATTTTTTTTTATGAAATTAAGATCTGCATAGTAAAAAAAAAAGTAAATTTCCCCTTTCAGACCTTATGGTCTATAGGGCAGGTGATGTAAAGGTCATGTTTCTGTGTCCTGGGGTTAACGAGGGTGTCATGTGGCCAGCACAACGACCAACCGCCTTTACTTTTCCCTAACTTAAGTCAGGTTCCCATTAGAGCTGGGTGGACTCAAAGGCCTCCGAAGATCCCAAAATTAAAAATCCCAGTATTCACCAGGTTTCGAGCCCCAGTCCCCGGTTCGGAAGCCAAGCGCTTTACCGCTTAGCCACCGCGCCTCCTTTTGGATAGTAGATGGTATTAATTATAGTTTAGCCATTTCAAGTTCTTCTAGCCTCTTTTTATCTTTTTTTTGTCCTTCTCCATTATCTCTCTCCCTTTCTATCTTTCGTGTTCCTTCTTCAGACCTTGTGATCTATTGGCAGATGATGTAAAGGTCATCAGCTTTATACTGGGAGTTTATTGACAACCTTGTCTCCATCCTCAGAATTTCCACACAATAAAGTTACAAAGACAAAGTCTGAAGAATTAATCGGAGCACAAGATTGTTAGTAGCAAGCCCCCCCCCCCCCCAAAAAAAAATACTTATCCGTGCTTTCTCCTGGAAAGATACTCTGCTTCAACACCAAGAAGATAATAACAACAAGGAACAGCCGGTAACACGAGGACAAAGTGAGAATCCCGACACGCAGATCTCCAGTATTGTCTACTTCCCATCACTTTAACATGCAAACAAATTTAATATCTTATTAAAATTTGTACTAAACTATATTTGACAAGCAAAATATAATGCTATCAATAAAATGTCACAATGACATCTAAAATATTACATAAAAATAGTGCTTCTTTAGAGTGTACATGTTAGAGCCACTAACCACTGTAGCCTACTGAGTAGTATAGTTACTAATGTATCACAGAGATGTCTCAACAAATCTCAAAGATCTTAGGATTAACGAGTCAGAAAAAATCTATCAGGACTTCGATTATATATTATTAAATATTTAAATGTCTGAGTAATAAAGGATAATTATAATTACAATATGTGTGTATATTAAATAATAATATGTTTTCTTTTTAGTCCTGAGGTTCAACGTAAAACACGTGCTACTCTATTCTGAATAACGTTCAATTCTCTTTTAAATCACGTGCTCTTTCGTTATAAGACTTGTCCTCTTCTCTTCTAAAGGAAGTAATATTCTTTTCTGAAACATTTCCTCTTCTGAAACGTGATCTTCTAACTTACATGCTATTCTTTTTAAAATAAGTGCTTTTTTTTTAAAAAGCAAATATCCTGCATTATAAAACACGCTCTCTTCCAGTTTGAAACACGTGCTTATATCCTTAAAAACATTGCACTCACACTTTTAAAGATCAATTAATTCAATTCCTTAACATATTATTTTCTTTTAAGAAACAAGTGTTCTTCTTTTCTGAAGCACGTGCTTTTCTCATTTGAAAAACATACTATAAATTTCTAAAACACATGTTTTTATCTTATCTGCTAATTTGTTTCTGTAACAAAAGGTGTTTTCTTCTGAAATACGAGCTCTTCTAATTTACGCACTCATCTAATTACGTGCTCTTAGTATACTCGTACTCCTCTGTTTTCAAACACGTGCTCTTCTAAATCACGCAATTTTCTGAAACACGTACACTTCTTTACTTAATTACGTTCTCATTGTTTCTAAAAAAGCGGCTCCTCTATTTCGAAACACGTTCTTTTGTTTTCTAAAGCATGTGTTGTTCTTTTTCGAGAACGTGTTTCGACAAGTTCTTTTGTTTTCTAAAGCATATGTTGTTCTCTTTTGAAACACGTTCTTTTCTATTCTAAATAATGTATATATCTCTTCAAAAACTTTTGCTCTTTTTAAAGGCATCCTATTCTCTTCCGAATCATTTGCTTTTCTCTTCTGAAACACATGATCATCCTTTCTAAAATAAAGTGCATCTCTTTTTTCAAAACGCATGATTTTCTAATTTATGTTCTCTTCTTTTTTTTAAATCATTTGCTCTTATAAAACACATGGTTCTTTCTTCTAAAAGATATTTTAACGATTGTCAATATCTGGCCTTACAGAAATCAATGGAACGTCACTCCACTATTCAGGTTGATCATGATGCTGCCAAGGTACGTGAACGCAACTCTTCAAGCTTTGACTCGCCACGTCTGATGGGGGCACCCTTTGCCTTATATCCCACTCGCACAATTATAGTTTTATCCAAGTTTATGCGGAGGCCAATTTCGGGTGCCTCTCTATCTAGGCTCTCCGTCATTTCTCGTATGCCTTTATTTATAGCCCCGAGTAGTGCAACGTCATCAGCAAAGTCCAAGTCTGTCATTCGGTTTTGTTCACGCTATGGAATACCAAAGGCAGTCTGGTTCATTGCTCTCCTCATTATGAAGTCGATGGCTAGGAGGAAAAGGAAGGGAGATAAGATGCACCCCTGTCTCGATGCTAAAAAAACTCGGTTGTTTCTTCTGCTGTTTTAATGCAGCAACTAGACTGACTTGTGAGCTAAAAGGTGGTCAACGTAACAGAAGCGCCCCACGGAAACGATTCAAAGACCAGCTCAGGCGTCAACTTTCTTTGGCTGACATAGAAGAGAGCACCTGGTTGCATGCGGCATCAGAACGAGACAGCTGGAGGTCACTCACGAAGACCGCGGGATAAACATTTGAGACCCGAAAAAAATCCGCTGCCGAGGACACATGCAGTCGGCGAAAAAAAAATCAAAATCGACCACCTGCGGACAATGGTTATGCTTTCCCTGGATGTGGCAAAATATGTAGGTCACAGCTGGGGCTGCGCAGCCACGGGAAATACTGCACTCCTCACTAATCTTTGGACTCGAAGACAAGCCTTATTTATTATTAGTCTGACTGTATAGGTGTCGTAGGATCTGGACGAATTTTTCTGTATGCCGTATTCTCTAACTATTTTCCATAGTGATTTTCGGAGGACACTATCATACGCTTTCTTAAAGTCTACGAAACTGATCGTTAGCCGTTGTTGGTACTCAAGACTTAGTTTTATGATATTTCGTAGAACGAAGATTTGCTCTATACATGATCTGCCTCTTCGGAAACCTGCTTGTTCTTCTCTGAATCTCTCATCTACAGACTGTTGAAGCCGTCTCAACAAAACAGTGCTGAAAATTTTGCCCGGGACAGAGAGGAGAATAATGCCCCTCCAGTTGTTGCAGTCTGCCAAGTTGCCCTTTTTTGGAAGCTTTACAATCACTCCTTTTTGCCAGTCCTCGGGGACTTTTGAAGTCCGCCAACAGAGATTTAAGAGATCAGTCATTCTGTTAACAATGCACTGTCCTCCATAATATTTTAGCATTTCTGCTGACACCATGTCTAGCCCTTGTGCTTTGTTGTTCTTTAGCACTGCAATGACCATAGTAACCTCCTCAGCAGTAATTGGGTCTGTCTTGACCTTGAGATCATTGTCCAGAGAGGAGCCCTTGAATGTGTACGTCAGGTCAGACGACTGTTGGTTAAGGGTCTCTTTGAAGTGCTCTACCCATCTTGCATCCTGTTCTTCTTTCGTTAACAAAGTTTTGCCTTGTTTGTCTTTTATCGGTGTCCACTCTTTGCTCCAGTGAGATCTCAGACAATACGATAGAGAGACTTTGTGTCATTTCTGCTTGCAGCTGCTTGTGCCTCTTAACCCTTCTGTTCAATCCAGTCCCGTTTATCTCGCCGACAAAAATTATGAGTAATTTTTTCCACACATTTTCATGATTGTCATTTTCCCTATTTTGTCAGCATTTCTTTAGCTATAATCATTATAGTTACTATTTATTATAACGTCACCGACATTGGCGGATCCAGGGGGGGGCGGTAGGGGCGATCGCCCCCTCACTCGGCCGGGGGGCGAGCGAATTTTAGTATAGAATTCACACAATTTGTATACGAATTTATTACTTATGTTAATAATATATACTAATTATTTATATTTCAACCTATTTTTAGATTGTTTCGCCCCCCCCTTTCTAGTATTTTGGCCGATTTGGTAGGGTCGGGAAGGGGCGATGGCATAAATCCGCCCCCATCCCATTAACTTTCGAGTGGGGGAGGCGGTCCTATTTATATGTAGAAATCCCAGCTTACTAACAGAATCAATTAAATATCTATATGATTAAAACTTGTTATTGGTATTTTAACCGGTCTTTATATTATGTCGTTCACCTGTTGGCCGATTGGAAGGGAATGAGCGAATACCTCTACTGCCCTTCCCATCTAAACCCTTTGTGTGGGGGACGGGGGGCGGTCCTACTTTTCTGGAGAAATCATAGTATGTGAACAAAATTAGTCGAATATCTAAATAATATAAACATGTGGAAGTGCGATACATGCAATCATCTTCCTCCCATCGGACAAACCAATACTTTTTCTTTTTGTATTATAGTAAGATATTACAAAATTTAAAAAATCTATCACTAATATAATTTATATATGCTATAAAGTAAATTCTTACATCGAGTCGCCCAACCCCTATTCTTTAATGCAAAATGCAATCATTAGCAGAAATTATAAAAAGGAGCGAGGATTAATCGTTTTCATTTTACCGCCCTTCCCTTTCCAGACAGATTTTTTGTAATTTCACATGAATTTATCATAACTATTTTAAGAAAGACTTTGCTTTGGAAAAGTTATAATTCAAACGAAATTTTTCAATATAACAGTCACAGTTGAGATGAGTTCAAAAGCCAGATAATCTTGTCCTAGTCGACTTTTTCCAACCTTTTCTCTATCTCATATTTTTCTAGTTAAATAAATTTAGGACTATAACTCACAATTTATGCTTGAATTTTATTGAGTATTATTAATCGATTTTTTTTCGGCGGCGATCCTCAAAGCCTTAATCTAAATATGTGGGGTATCTTATATTTTCAAAGAACAAATCGGTTGTATTTGCAATGTATTGAGGGACTATAAATTCATATTAGAATATTTTTCCACATTATTCAAAAGGTTCTTTATAATAGAATGAATAATGAGCTGTAGGTCAGGAGAATGCGTTACTGCAGTGAAGAATGCCAGAAAACGCTTTTAGCGCCGAACCTCAGTGATGAATAATAAGCTGTAGAAGTCAGGAGAATGCGTTTTAGCCGTGAAAAGTGCAAGAAAACGCTTTTGGCATCGGGGCGAAAAAATGAGCTGTAGATGTCAGGAGAATGCGTTTCTGCAGTGAAAAATGCAAGAAAACGCTTTTGGCTATAAACCTCCTCCCCAATGCAGTCACAATAAGTAGATAAAAAGTCAACATTAATGTTTCCCTAAGTAACAAACAGAATTTGATGTTTCATTTTCTTGTTTAATACCTATTTTAAGTCTAAATCTAGAGTTCTGGTAATGGAAAAAAAAGATCCTTACTTTAAAAAAAGACAGTCAAAATAGGTACTACTATCAACGGCTTAATTAACATAGATGGAAAAAAAACAAAAGAAAGAAGGAAGTATGGGACCCAAACGTCACCACCAACGCACCGTCACCGCATTACAATAAGCTTGATGAAAGCAATTCCCTATAATGACTCCAACTGATAAAAAAAAACGGGTTAATGTTTTGAAGTTAATATAAAGTTTGAGATGACGTTCAGTATATTTTAAGGAAACATTTAATTTTTTTAACCATTTTGTTTTTACAAAATTGCAGTGTAGGGCAGGCCTACTCCTAACAAAAGATACACATTCAAAAAAAGTATGGTACACCGCTCTAGTCATATGTTACAATTATGTAAAAAAATAGCCATCAACTCACTGGCCTTCTCAATACAAAATAAACAAAAGATACACTCAAAAATTGTATGGCACACCGCCCTAGTCATATTATATATACACTATCGTCACATTCTGGAAATCCCACATCAGTGTAGAAAAATAAAGGTCACAGGCCTCAGGTCAACACATGACCACTTTTTACCATTCTGGGGTTGCCGAACTAATAAATAACACCTATGGAAAAAAAAACTTCAAAAAAAATACTTGCCCCAGACTTATGTCTGGGCAAGAGACGCCGTATGGAGGACAGAAAGGAGGAGGCCACAAAAAGCTGTGCTACCTGGCCATCATTTCTGGTGGTTAGGTGCACAGAGGAGGGGAAAAGTCTGACAAAGATGAGCCCTTTTGTCATCTACAAGGGACTTAAGTCAGTAGTGGG
>JAZGLO010002284.1:0-65048 GCA_036873155.1 Biomphalaria sudanica | reverse complement strand
TGTTCTGTCAGTAGGATCATGGACCAAGATCTCTGTACCCCTCGTTCTGTCAGTAGGATCATGGACCAGGATCTCTTCACCCCTCGTTCTGTCAGTAGTACCATGGACCATGATCTCTTCACCCCTTGTTCTGTCAGTAGGATCATGGACCAGGATCTCTTCACCCCTCGTTCTGTCAGTAGGACCATGGACCAGGATCTCTGTACCCCTCGTTATGTCAGTAGGATCATGGACCAGGATCTCTTCACCCCTCGTTCTGTCAGTAGGACCATGGACCAGGATCTCTGTACCCCTCGTTCTGTCAGTAGAATCATGGACCAGGATCTCTTCACCCCTCGTTCTGTCAGTAGTACCATGGACCATGATCTCTTCACCCCTTGTTCTGTCAGTAGGATCATGGACCAGGATCTCTTCACCCCTCGTTCTGTCAGTAAGACCATGGACAAGGATCTCTTTACCCCTCGTTCTGTCAGTAGGACCATGGACCAGGATCTCTTCACCCCTTGTTCTGTCAGTAGGATCATGAACCAGGATCTCTTCTCCTCTCGTTCTGTCAGTAGGACCATGGACAAGGATCTCTTCACCCCTCGTTCTTTCAGTAGGACCATGGACCATGATCTCTTCACCCCTCGTTCTGTCAGTAGGATCATTGACCATGATCTCTTCACCCCTCGTCCTGTCAGAAGAAGCATGAACCAGGATCTCTTCACCCCTCGTTCTGTCAGTAGGACCATGGACCAGGATCTCTTCTCCTTCGTTCTGTCAGTAGGACCATGGACCATGATCTCTTTACCCCTCGTTCTGTCAGTAGAACCATGGACCAGGATCTCTCTACCCCTCGTTCTGTCAGTACCACCATGGACCAGGATCTCTTCACCCCTCGTTCTGTCAATAGGATCATGGACCAGGATCTCTTCACCTCTCGTTCTGTCAGTAGGACCATGGACCATGATCTCTTCACCCCTCGTTCTGTCAGTAGGATCATGGACCAGGATCTCTTCACCCCTCGTTCTGTCAGTAGGACCATGGACCAGGATCTATGTACCCCTCGTTCTGTCAGTAGGGCCATGGACCAGGATCTCTTCACCCCTCGTTCTTTCAGTAGGACCATGGACCATGATCTCTTCACCCCTAGTTCTGTCAGTAGGATCATGGACCATGATCTCTTCACCCCTTGTTCTGTCAGTAGGACCATGGACCATGATCTCTTCACCCCTTGTTCTGTCAGTAGGATCATGGACCAGGATCTCTTCACCCCTCGTTCTGTCAGTAAGACCATGGACAAGGATCTCTTTACCCCTCGTTCTGTCAGTAGGACCATGGACCAGGATGTCTCTACCCCTCGTTCTGTCAGTAGGACCATGGACCAGGATCTCTTCACCCCTGGTTCTGTCAGGAGGACCATGAACCATGATCTCTCTACCCCTCGTTCGGTCAGTAGGACCATGGACCAGGATCTCTGCACCCCTCGTTCTGTCAGTAGGACCATGGACCAGGATCTCTTCTCCTTCGTTCTGTCAGTAGGACCATGGACCATGATCTCTTCACCCCTCGTTCTGTCAGTAGAACCATGGACCAGGATCTCTTCACCCCTCGTTCTGTCAGTACCACCATGGACCAGGATCTCTTCACCTTTCGTTCTGTCAATAGGATCATGGACCAGGATCTCTTCACCTCTTGTTCTGTCAGTAGGACCATGGACCATGATCTCTTCACCCCTCGTTCTGTCAGTAGGATCATGGACCTGGATCTCTTCACCCCTCGTTCTGTCAGTAGTACCATCGACCAGGATCTCTGTACCCCTCGTTCTGTCAGTAGGGCCATGGACCAGGATCTCTTCACCCCTCGTTCTTTCAGTAGGATCATGGACCAGGATCTCTTCACCCCTCGTTCTGTCAGTAGGACCATGGACAAGGATCTCTTCACCCCTTGTTCTGTCAGTAGGATCATGGACCAGGATCTCTTCACCCCTCGTTCTGTCAGTAGGACCATGGACAAGGATCTCTTCACCCCTCGTTCTGTCAGTAGGACCATAGACCAGGATCTTTCTACCCCTCGTTCTGTCAGTTGTACCATAGACCAGAATCTCTTCACCACTCGTTCTGTCAGTAGGACCATGGACCAGGATCTCTTCACACCTCGTTCTGTCAATTGGACCATGGACCAGGATCTCTTCACCTCTCGTTCTGTCAGTAGGACCATGGACCAGGATCTCTTTACCCATCGTTCTGTCAGTAGGACCATGGACCAGGATCTCTTCTCCTTCGTTCTGTCAGTAGGACCATGGACCAGGATCTCTTCACTCCTCGTTCTGTCAGTAGGACCATGGACCAGGATCTCTTTACCCCTCGTTCTGTCAGTACCATCATGGACCAGGATCTCTTCAAGTCTCGTTCTGTCAATAGGATCATGGACCAGGATCTCTTCACCCCTCGTTCTGTCAGTAGGACCATGGACCATGATCTCTTCACCCCTCGTTCTGTCAGTAGGACCATGGACCAGGATCTCTGTACCCCTCGTTCTGTCAGTAGGATCATGGACCAGGATCTCTTCACCCCTCGTTCTGTCAGTAGGACCATGGACCATGATCTCTTCACCCCTTGTTCTGTCAGTAGGATCATGGACCAGGATCTCTTCACCCCTCGTTCTGTCAGTAAGACCATGGACAAGGATCTCTTTACCCCTCGTTCTGTCAGTAGGACCATGGACCAGGATCTCTTCACCCCTTGTTCTGACAGTAGGATCATGAACCAGGATCTCTTCTCCTCTCGTTCTGTTAGTAGGACCATGGACAAGGATCTCTTCACCCCTCGTTCTTTCAGTAGGACCATGGACAAGGATCTCTTCACCCCTCGTTCTTTCAGTAGGACCATGGACCATGATCTCTTCACCCCTCGTTCTGTCAGTAGGATCATGGACTGTAACCGCCGCTGTTCCGTGTAAAACCGACACTCCAGCCAAAGGTTCCCTGATAACGGTCTTTTGCGTAAAACGGAATGGCAGACTAGTTAGAATGGGTTGCAAAGCTCACCAAGGTAGACCGGAAGAGATCTTGTTCGCTACCCGTCATTTGCCTATCTATCTCCAGCACTAGACGTTTCCACTGAGGTGCCACCTTCTTGAGGTTACATTGGTATAGAGGAAAGGCAGCAGATGGCCTCTGAAAGAAACAGTTGTAGAACTCTCGCAAAAGCTACGAGACACATAATTGAAACCCAAAGAAAAACCCTTGTTGAAGACAGGTGCAGGAGACCCAAAGAAAAACCCTTGTTGAAGACAGGTGCAGGAGACGAAAGGAAAACTTAAATATACCCCCTGCGGACAACGGCTTCGCCTGTCAGTAGTGGAAAAATAAGCAGGTCGAAACTGGGTTGGCGTAGCTATGTGATACACTGCATTTGTCCTTAATCTTAGGAATCCAAGACAAAGCCAATATTATTATAGGATTATTAGTAATGAAATCTGTGGCGTTTATAAAATGATGCCAAATGTATTTTATAGATTTTAGTGTTTTATCAGGCCTATTACAATATAATATCTGTTATAAGTATAACAAATCCGAGAAATCCAAAATATAAAATTGCCAGTTTCTTTTATCATAACAATTTTATTTTTTTAAAGTATGCCTCGTTTTCAGATAGTAAAGATAACAAAGCAAATGGCATATAACCCAGGCAGAAAGCTTAGATGGGTTTTATACAATCATTTTCTTATGTAAAAAAGGAGAAAAATTGTCTGTCCATCTTGGGTCCATTCTGTTCCAATAATGAAAGAGTGAACAAAATATTTACTAACGGCCTTTTGTAAAGTATAGAGTTCATCAAATAGACATTCATTAAAATTCATTTACACATCAACAAATGTACTTTTTTCCGAATTTATAATTTTCCAATTTATAAAAAAAAATATTTTAATTTTTGGACAAAAAGTTTTAATTTATGGTCTATGATCTTAATTAACTGAGAAAGCTTAAACCACAGTGACAGCCGTCCGTCTGGTAATCCCATCTTTTCTGCCTCAGAGACTGGAGAGTTCCATCGCCAGCGGATTACGCCATCATCGATCTTTTGATTCCATTCAGAACCTTCTGAGAGGCCGATACTTGACAAGAGAGTTGAAAAGTTCATAGATGTTGGTGCCACGCCAAGACGTTTTCAGAAACTTGTTTATATATGTCAGTTTCATTGATCTGGGAATAGTTTTAGTTCTACAGGCAGGGGCTCTTTATAAGACAGTCAGAATGACTGAAATAATCGAAGGACTTACATAAATCTAAATATTTAGAATCTAGTACATAGTAATACATTTCAAGCTTGAAAATTGCCTTATTGATTTGTTTAGTGCCAAACAAAATATGAGACTTACTGTTTTGTTTAAAGTAAATTGTACGATCAGCTTAAATATATAATGAAATGTAAGCCAACTTGCTTAAGTTGAGGAACTAACGTTTTGGTGTGGTCCTTATTGCATACTTGAGATCTAAAATTTCCTCCAATACTAATTAAACCTATTAAAAGTTAAAACTTTGGCGTGGTCATTATTGTATAATAATAAGATATAATCTGTACATTAACATTTAATTCTTTGTTCTTTTTTTTTACTCTAGCAATCTGTATCAATTAATTCTCTACACCATGCTTATCCCCCTTAGCTTACTGCCATTGGCTCCCGCAGGAGGGGGGGTGCACTTGCACCCCCCTGGATTCTGAGTAGCCAAATTCTAGCCATTTTTTCGCACCATTAAATCAATTAACTTCTAAGTAGCAATTGAACAAGTAGTGCTTCCACTGATTAATGTAGTAGTAAACAAAAAAAGTAGATTTACCATGTACGTGCCAACCATGTACGTGCCAACCATGTACGTGCGCGCCTCTGAATTCTGAGTAGCCACATTTTAGACATTTTTTATGTTATGTAATGAAATAAATCTTCCAAATCTGTTGTTGTTTTTTAATTACATAGATGTAGATTTAATCAGAATCCAGCAGGGGGGGGGGGGTTCAAGTGCACCACCATGTACCCCCCCCCTGCGTGTGCCCATGCATTCAAAAGTTGAATAAATTTATTTTCAGGAAAATTTTGCGCATCGTCTTCTAAGTCTAAATCTAAAGGCCTAACATTAGAATATTATAAAGTGTAGTAACTTAATAAGTAGTGCTTCCACTAAAGTACAGTTGTAAAGATATGATAGTATTGTAACTGGAATGTGCAAATCTGTAGTTCACGTCCGACTATGTGCGATTTATTCTAGGCTTGCAATTCTTTGCTCTATAAAGGATGTCACATATTCTATAGCATGTTAGTCGTGACGATTTGTTTTGTATTTGCACATAGGCTACAGTTATTTTGAATGCCACAAGGTCGACTTTCACAAGACATTCTGTATGGTGATTTAACAGAAGGCAGGAGATCCACTTGTCGTCCACTGCTAAGGTATACTGATGTATGCAACGCGAAAAAAAACTCTTCAAATCGTCACTAACAGCTGGGGAGAAAGTGGCACTGGATAGATCCACATGAAGAGCGAGCATAAAGGAAAGGTCGTGGATTGCAGATGACATACACAAAGGTAGTAGAAAGAAGGGTGAACGTACAAAGGATTGGCCTCTTTAGTTACACAAGAAGTTGTAAAGGGGAAAAATCGACTCTCGACTGCCACAATTTTTTTTTATATATTGTTACGTATCTAGGCATTGTTTTTTTTTTCTTTGACCTGTTGCGGTCGAGAGACGGGGAGGTTGTCTGCCCCTTGTGTAATAAGTTTTTTTTTTATTCGTCAAGCCACACAGACAGTGACCGGTCCTTGACCTATGTGTGTACCTCTGGTTGAAAGGAGGGTGTTTTTTTTTCTGTCTCTTTGAAGAGCGTTCTAGATCTGGGAAATTGATGACGTATTTGGTTCTAGAAATCACTGGATTTGTCTTGAGGTCGACGCCCGGTAGATTATATAAAGACCGCCCGCGTAACGTTGACAGACAGACATACGGAGACAGCCGTGGGACAGAATAGCGGAGACATTGCGTTACCCGTGCGTGGTATACCACTTGATCGTGTAAGTTTTTTTTATTCAAGGCCTTGCTTGTATTTGTAATTATATTTTCAAACTCTTGTATTGTAATATTTTTACATGCCATTTTTGTAAAAGGGTTTTGGTCAACACATCAATTCTGTATTGAGTAAATGTTTATTTTTCTTTCTTGTAACTTTATATTTGATTAAACATTAAGTTGATAGTTTACCTTCCGATTTCTTGTGTCATTTTTTTTTTGTTATTCATTGTAAGTCTTTGATTAAATTCAGACTTAAGATAAGTGACACAACTCCTTTTCTATTGTCACGTTCCCCTAGGCAAGCCATTTAAAAGTAGAATTCAATTCGTAATACGTGACAAAAGAAGTTTGAGGGCTTTCGTCCCGGATATTTTTTCTGAACCTATTTTCGTCTTACTTGAGTAATTTTGTAAAGGCGAAGTTGACTTTAACAAAAAAATTTTTTGTGTCAAAGAGTCGGAAGTAAAGTATCAATAGTATTGACCAAACTCTCTTAAGGTTTTTTTGTTGTACTGATTTTGTACTGTATATTTACATTGTATACATTTTTTTTTTTGCTTGTAATAGTTGTTAGTTAGCCATGGATATTCAGGTTTTTCTTGCAAATCCCTCTGTGGAAGAGCTTGATACTTTTACTAGGAAGGAACTGGTCCTTATTTCTAAACATTTAGGGTTAAAAATAAAATCAAATGCCCTTAAACAAGAAATCAGAGATAACATTGTAATCCATTATGTAGACGAGGAAGTGTTTTCTGAAGACCTTTTAGAAACCCTTAGACCCGATGAGGGTAAATCAGATTTAGAACTTCAGATAAAATTAAAACAAATGGAAATAGAAGCCCAGTTAGCTTTAAAAGAGAAGGAAATTATCTTGGGGAAACAAAAAGAATTAGAGCTTGCAGCGGCTAGAGAGCAGAAAGAAATGGAAATGAAATTACAAATAGAGTTAAAAAAATTAGAGTTAGCTGCTAATGTAAGACCAGATTCTTCCCCTGCCAGTCATACTGCTGAAGCAACAAAATTTTTGAAAATAATTCCACGCTTTAATGAAGCCACAACTGACAATTATTTTCCACAATTTGAACTTGCTGTGAAAAATTTTAATGTACCTGAAACTTTGTGGCCCACGTTGCTGCAAACAGTTTTGACTGGTAGAGCTGCAGAGGTATTTTGTTCTTTGACCATTGAACAACAAAAAGATTATAATGTTGTTAAGGCCTTAATTCTTAAGGCATATGAACTTGTTCCGGAAGCTTACCGAAAGCAGTTCAGGGATTGTCGCAAATCGGATGGCCAAACCCATGTAGAATTCCTGCGGGAAAAGGAGCGACGCTTTGAAAAATGGCTCACTTCCAAGGAAATCGGCACCGACTTTGCAAAATTCAAGAACCTAATGCTGATGGAAGAGTTCAAGAGTTGTGTGCGGCTGGACGTCCGTACGCATATAGCTGATCGTGGCGAGGAAGATGTGCACAAGGCTGCAGTGTTGGCAGACGATTATATAATATCACATCAATTTGCCAAGTATACGACGGATGTCAAGCCAAAACAAGTCAAACAGCCTGAGTCCACTGATAGCAACTCCATCAAGAACAGCAGTACAAATGACAGAAAACCTACTACAAGTAAAGCTACTTGTTCCTACTGCAAACGAGAAGGCCATAAAATTGACGATTGTTGGAAATTGAGGAAGAGAAACGAAAAAGCTCCTTCAAAAGTCAGCGCTTGCACAGTACAGTGGTCGTCGAAGTTTACTCCCTCATCATCAAGTCATATCAAGAATACCTCGACACCACCTGTTTCAAATGTATTGACTGTACAAGACTCACCGAAAATGTCTCCACGGTGTTCAAATGACTCAACAGCGAGTTCTTCAAATTCATCTTTACGATGTTCCAATGACTCAACCAAGAGTTTTTCAAATACATCAAGCCGATGTTCCAATGACTCAAACAAGAGTTTTTCAAATACATCAAGCCGATGTTCCAATGACTCTATCCAGAGTTCCCATAATACATCACCCCGATGTTCCAATGACTCTATCCAGAGTTCCCATAATACATCATCCCGATGTTCCCATGACTCTATCAAGAGTTCCCATAAGACATCACCCCGATGTTCCAATGACTCCATCAAGAGTTCTCCAAATACATCCACAAGATGTTCTACTGACTCAAGAAAGAGTTTCTCCACTGCGTCTCCTAGAGATGTCAATGACTCCAGCGAGAGTTCGACCCAAGTCCAGTCTGCATCAACCAAAATTGATGTTTTATTAGAGGATTTTAAGCCTTTCATTTCGGAAGGATTTGTATCACTACCCGGTGATTCTACAAGTCTACGACCTATCACCATTTTGAGAGACACAGGTGCCTCACAATCGCTACTTTTAGAGGGTATCTTGCCCTTGTCAAAATCATCATCGACTGGGAAGAGCATCCTGTTACGAGGCGTAGAGCTTGGATGTATAGATGTGCCTCTACATCTAATCGACATAAAGTCAAATCTCATTACTGGACCGGTTGTTGTAGGTGTCCGACCAACATTACCATTGGAAGGCATCTCGTTGCTGTTAGGCAATGACTTAGCAGGTGGAAAGGTGATAGCCGAACCCATCGTCACTCAAACACCCGACTTATCTGCCACACCCGAGGAAGACCTAGAGTTATATCCAGCGTGTGCAGTAACAAGGGCAATGAGGTTGAAAGCATCTCAAGAAGAGAACGTTATCAAAGCCAACAGTAACCACGATGATGTGGACTTGAGCACCACATTCTTTGCTTCTCTTGAAGAAGAACCAACGCCAAATTCTGAAAAGCCGGCATCAACTCGAAAACAGTTGATTGAGGACCAAAAGAAGGATCCAGAGCTCGCCAAACTCCGAAAAACCGCAATGACATCACAAGAGGCAGAGCTAGCATCAACGTGCTACTACATCCAAGATGATATGCTCTTCAGGAAATGGAAACCTCCAGACGCATCCAACGAAGAAGAATGGAGAATATGCCATCAAATCGTGTTACCAGAAAGATACCGAGCGTACATCATGAATCTGGCTCATGACACACCAATGTCAGGTCATCTCGGCATCCACAAGACATACCACAAGATTATGTCCCACTTCTTCTGGCCACGTTTGAAGAAAGATGTCATCCAGTACTGCCGATCCTGTCATGCCTGTCAGATGGTTGGCAAGCCAAATCAAAAGATCCCTGTTGCTCCTCTGAAGCCGATTCCAGCCTTTGAAGAACCTTTCAGCAGAGTACTTATTGACTGTGTTGGTCCTCTCCCAAGGACAAAAGCTGGCAACCAATACCTGTTGACCCTTATGTGTGCTTCAACTCGTTTTCCTGAGGCTATTCCTCTAAGGAACATAAAAGCATCAAACATTGTGAAGGCCTTAATCAAGTTCTTTACTCTATTTGGTCTACCAAAGTCCATCCAATCGGACCAAGGAACGAATTTCACGGCCAATCTTTTCAAGCAAGTCATGACTCAGTTGGGCATCAAACACTGCATGTCAAGTGCGTATCATGCCGAGTCGCAAGGCGCTCTTGAGCGATTCCATCAGACTCTCAAGAACATGATCCGAACCTATTGCTTTGAGCACGAAAAAGACTGGGACGAAGGAATCCACATGCTGCTGTTTGCAACCCGTGAATCCGTCCAGGAATCGTTGGGATTCAGCCCTTTTGACTTAGTCTTTGGCCATTCGGTGCGCGGTCCCTTGAAATGTATAAAAGAGACTTTGTTGTCACCAACAGCCACTGAAGGACTTTTAGACTATGTAAGTAAGTTTAAAACTAGACTTTATGATGCTTGTGTTCTGGCCAAAAATAACTTACAAAACACCCAATCCAGCATGAAACGCTGGTATGATAGAAAGGCCCGTGTTAGAGAATTTTCTCCCGGGGATAAGGTGCTTGTATTTTTGCCCATACCAGGTCAACCCTTGCAAGCCAGATATTTTGGTCCCTATGAAATTGAGACCAAAATTAGTGACCTCAATTACACAATCAAAACCCCTGACCGTAGGAAAAAGACTCAGCTATGTCATATAAACATGCTGAAGCCTTATGTATCTCGGCCAGATCACTCAGATAAGAGTAATTGTGTTTTAAATACAGTCAAAAGTTGTTCAAATAGCCATGTTTCTCCTATTGATGATGATATTGTAAAGGAGAAATTTGGACAATACAAAATACCTAATTCTTTTGTATTACAGAATTTGGATGTAAAACTGTCTCATCTGTCTTCGACAGAAAGGCCAGTTATCATGAAGCTCATTAATGAATTTAATGACATTTTTTCTGATGTACCAAAACAGACTAATGTTATAATGCATGATGTAGATGTTGGCGAGGCTACTCCAGTCAAGCAGCATCCTTACAGGGTCAACCCTGAAAAACTTGCCATACTTAGGTCAGAAATCAAGTATATGCTTGAAAATGACCTCATTGAACCAAGTTCCAGTAGCTGGAGCTCCCCATGTGTCTTGATACCTAAACAGGACAAGACTTATCGTTTTTGTACAGACTACCGTAAGGTAAATGCTGTAACAAAGACCGATTCGTTTCCTATCCCTAGGATAGACGATCTCATAGATCGTATTGGTGACGCTAAGTACATCACCAAAATAGACCTACTTTCAGGTTATTGGCAGGTTCCCCTGACTGATAGGGCAAAGGAAATCTCCGCCTTTGTCACCCCTGATGGTCTGTACCAATACAAAGTGATGCCATTTGGCATGAAGAATGCTCCTGCCACTTTCCAGAGAATGATAAATGCCCTGCTTGCTGACATGGAGAATTGCCACGCATACATAGACGATGTAGTAATTTTTAGCCAAGATTTTTCTAGCCATTGTAAACAACTGCATTGTCTTTTTACTAAACTTTTACATGCAAAAATTACTGTAAACCTGAGTAAAAGTGATTTTTGCCAGGCTTCCATCCAATACTTAGGCCATATTGTAGGACAAGGCCAGGTGAAACCTGTAATGGCCAAAGTAGAAGCTATCCAAGCTTTCCCTATTCCTGCTGATCGGAAACAACTCCGAAGATTTTTGGGAATGTCTGGATATTATAGAAAATTTTGCGAAAATTTTTCTGTCATTGCCAGTCCTTTAACAAACCTCCTGAGAAAGAACGTCCGATTTACTTGGACGGATGAATGTCAGAAAGCCTTTAACCAAATCAAGCAGATATTATCTAGCTCCCCCATTTTAATGGCTCCTGACTTCGGAAAACCTTTTAGGTTAGCTATTGACGTCAGTGACACAGGTGTTGGGTCAGTCCTTTACCAAGAAGATAATTTTCAAGTAGAGCACCCTATTTGTTTCTTTTCCAAGAAATTTAATAGACATCAAAGAAATTATTCTACTGTGGAAAAAGAATGTCTTGGGTTGATTCTTTCTATACAACACTTTGATTTTTATATCAGTGGGTCCAGATGGCCACTGGTTGTATTTACTGACCACAATCCTCTTACATTTATCCACAAAATGTCTGGCAAGAATCAACGACTTCTCAGGTGGAGTTTATTTTTACAAGAGTACAACCTAGATCTTAAACACATAAAAGGCAGCGAAAATGTTATCGCCGATGCCTTATCTAGATTGTAAAAAGTATTTTGATGTATATTTTTTTATATATATATCATGATAAATACATTCTGTAATGTAAATATCATTTTTGTAATTATTTTAAAAAAGATTTCCATTTCGTGGAAATGTAAACTTTTTATTTTTAGGAGGGAGGTGTTACGTATCTAGGCATTGTTTTTTTTTTCTTTGACCTGTTGCGGTCGAGAGACGGGGAGGTTGTCTGCCCCTTGTGTAATAAGTTTTTTTTTTATTCGTCAAGCCACACAGACAGTGACCGGTCCTTGACCTATGTGTGTACCTCTGGTTGAAAGGAGGGTGTTTTTTTTTCTGTCTCTTTGAAGAGCGTTCTAGATCTGGGAAATTGATGACGTATTTGGTTCTAGAAATCACTGGATTTGTCTTGAGGTCGACGCCCGGTAGATTATATAAAGACCGCCCGCGTAACGTTGACAGACAGACATACGGAGACAGCCGTGGGACAGAATAGCGGAGACATTGCGTTACCCGTGCGTGGTATACCACCTGATCGTGTAAGTTTTTTTTATTCAAGGCCTTGCTTGTATTTGTAATTATATTTTCAAACTCTTGTATTGTAATATTTTTACATGCCATTTTTGTAAAAGGGTTTTGGTCAACACATCAATTCTGTATTGAGTAAATGTTTATTTTTCTTTCTTGTAACTTTATATTTGATTAAACATTAAGTTGATAGTTTACCTTCCGATTTCTTGTGTCATTTTTTTTTTGTTATTCATTGTAAGTCTTTGATTAAATTCAGACTTAAGATAAGTGACACAACTCCTTTTCTATTGTCACGTTCCCCTAGGCAAGCCATTTAAAAGTAGAATTCAATTCGTAATACGACGTAAAAATTTTGTATTTTCTTTGAACAAAAGTAAAGAGTCTTTCGTAGTTGCGGTCGGTGTCAGCGCTAAACACGTCCACCTGTTTACAATAGAATAGATACAAGAAACTTCTTCATCATTCGAGTCAAAACGTGATTTGGATCAACAGAGTACTGGCAGCAGCACGAACCCAAAAAATACGAGCTGCAGCATCATGAATTAGCAGCATTTACTGGGTATTTTAGTGATGAAACAACAGATATCTCAGGCACTGAGCAGATGTCTTTGAGCGTTCTGTTCGTTGATTGCGATTGTATTCGACTTCATTTGTTTTAGTTTTTGTGGTTCAGAGAGACGCGCTGCATGTGTCTAATGTCATTGTACACTGTACAGTCTAGACATGGACAAACTACTTGGCCAAAGATGCCTCCTGATGGCTAGCATTCTTTTTCCCTAACTATTCCTAGCGATAGCGTTTGTTCTAAATTTACCTCTTTTGTGTGAGAGGCAATGAACTGAAAATACGAATTCATTCAGCTTTAAGTCTCAACATAGAGATCTTTGACTGTTTGGCGGATCTTCAAATAACAACTGCAAGTGAATCCAGACAAACTGCAGACATGTGTAGTAAATGTCTCCTCCGTCTTGTGTTTTTTTATTTTTATCTTTTCATTGTCGTTAACTATTCATCTGTTCTTGAACCAGTTTCCATGGTGTTTCAGTCTTTCTAACATAACATAGTGGCCACTCAACAGCAGATCAGCAGTCACATTAATGGCAAATTCCAAAACCAACTTAAGCATCCTGAGGAATACGTCAGAGGTGTCATCTTGAGGAAGGAGGGACTGCTGGCAGAAAAACTTGATTCCGGATATTGAGTTACTGCTGCCGAGAATTCGCATACACACTGAGAAAAAAACCACATGTTAAAATTTTGGGAGTTATTATAGAGCACGGCTTTACGTTACATATCTTAATTCTTAAGTTTCTCGTTTTTCGAGCAATAATAATGGTCAGTTCAACTTGCTTTTGTCTTCATCCTAAAATGATGAAAGCGCTACAATGCAAAGAAGAATATCAGAACTGCACGACTTTTTGAACAGTAAATACTTTATTCACGTGTTTAGTTTCTTTGGGGTTTTTTTTCATGAAAAAACAAATTTACTGTGCATTTAATATCGATTAGGTAAGAGGGTCCGAATGGGGGGGGGGGGGGTGGCAGTTCTTTTCTTTAATATTATAACAAGAATGGGGGGGGGGCAGTTCTTTTTTTTAATATTATAACAAGAAAGTTGAGGATACGATTTTGAGCCATGTGTGGCAGCTTGCATCCCCCCACCCCTGCAAAAAATCCTGCGGGCGCCCATGCTTACTGCGTTGTTGTTGTTGTTATTTTTTAAATATATTCTATATTTAAAATAACTTAACTAATTACAATGATGTAATTACCATAATGATTTGTTCATTTTTTGATTGATTCGTGCCTAATTTACCGGTGCCTACATTTCCGAGTGCTTAAATTTCTGGGTGCCTAAATTTCTGGATGCCTAAATTTCCGTATGCTTAAATTTTCAGTGCCTAAATATTCAGACACCATAACAAAGTAATGTCAACTAATTAATAATTATTACGCAAAAAAAAACAACAGCGAATATAATTATACCTATGACAAAAATGTATTTTCTGTTTATTTGAAATGTCTCTCGAGCGCCTTCCCCCGCCAAACACCTTTTACATTTGGACACATATCAAAGGGAGTTAACAAGACCAATCAATAATGCTACTTTTAAGAATGTTTCTTTCAATGTTTATTGACTTTTGAGAAATGAGAACATGCAATACATTGATCACAAAAATTCTAGACAAGTCGAAGTGACGAGATCATTTAATATTATATGGTGGGAAATGGTATAAAAAAAGAAACACTATTGTCAAACTCTTCAGGAACTCTCAAACTTGTATCAATCTACAATGGATAGCACATGTGTATATGGGTTGCATTTCATTACACCACAACCGTTAGTTTTGACGAGAGGATGCTATGACTTGGTAAAGTTTTAGATGATTATAAAGTATTAGATAATGATAAAGGCGGGCTTAGAGTTTAGATCATGATAAAGTTTTAGAAAATTATAAATGGTTTTAGATGATAAGTTTTAGCTGGTTTAAAGTCTTATCTTATCTAAATATATATAATTCTCTTCTTCGCTCAACAGTTTGGACGAGAAGCAAGCAAGAAGTAAAGGAAAGATCACTCTCTTATTTCTGCGGATAGTAATCCCACGAAAAAAACAAGAGGGGGGGGGGAGAGAACAAGTATTCACAAAATAGCAGGGCCAGACCGTTGTAACCAAGAAGTCATGTAAAGAGAATAAGTAATCTACTATGTATCTTCACCCGTCACTAAATAGCAGGGCCAGACCGTTGTAACCAAGAAGTCATGTAAAGAGAATAAGTAATCTACTATGTATCTTCACCCGTCACTAAATAGCAGGGCCGGACTTGACCATTTTGGAGTCCTATGCGAAACGGATTTCGCGTAGCCAAGTTTGGGTAGGGAAGCGGATAAAAAGTGAAATTTAAGAGTTTTTATTAGAAAATAAATTCGTCTATGCATTTTATTCATTCTTTACTACGTACAGAATTACTTTACGAGCCATGCGTGCACAAAGTCACTAACGGATCCAGAACTTCGGAGTGGGGGGAGGCATTTATTCCAAACCCTAACCTTAATGCCCAGTAAACCCTAACCCTATGCATAAACGTGAGTTCAGCAAGGTTAAATAACATTTTAGTTTTATGTTCTTATTTGATTTATTTTAAAAAATCTTTTAATAAACCCTAATACCTTGTTTGATTTTTTGATAGTTTCATCAATATGGGGATTCCATGACAGTTTTTCATTTATTATAACACCTAGGTATTTTGCATTTTTAGTCTGTTTTACTGGTTTACCATGAATAAGATAAGTGGAATTAATTTGTTTTAGTTTTTTTGGTACTCTTAACAACCGACTTTTTTCTGGATGGTAAGACATGCTCCAATTCGATTCCTATTTCTGTAATTCATCTAATTCTCTTTGAAGGTGTATATAATGGTAAAGTTTTTGCTAATGATGGAGGCTTAGACGATATTTGATTTGTATTTGTGGTAAAGAGAACTAGTGAATTATAAATTTAAAATCATGTTTTTAAGTAAATTTCAGCCTAATAAATTTAACAATAATTGTAATACAATATTTTAAAAACTTGAAACTCATTTACCTATACTTGGGAAAAACATATGTAAGAAAGCTAAAAGTATTTTAAAGATAAAAGACTTTTTAAGACAAGGTTTTAACATTTTATCATTAAAAAAAATATGGTAATTTTTATAGCGTGTAAGGATTTAAGTAATAAAGCATACAATGGACGGGATGAATTTTCCCAATTTTCAAATTTAAAACAGACAAATATCATCTAAATGAGAAGTTCTAATATTAAACCTAAATAAATTGAAGCCCAACATTGAAATTTTTTATCTAACTTGCCCAGCATTAATATGTTTTATTTATTTATTTATTTATTTATTTTGGTTTTGTTAATTCATGTAAAAAAAGTTTTTTTTCAGACCTTGTTATCTCTAGGGCAGATAATGTGAAGGTCATCTGATTAAGGGGCCCACGGTTAAAGAGGAAGTCACGTGGCCAGCACAACGAACAACCACCTATACTTTTCCCCAACTAATGTTAGATACCCACTAGAGCTGGGTGGACTCAGAGGGGCCCTGAAAGTCGTTTTATGTAATGCATATTAAATTTTATTTTGCTTAATTTTAATTTGAATTTTACCATTGAATATATATGCCCTAGAAATTAGCGAGAAAAATACATTTGAAGTTGATGAATTTTCCAAAAAATGCAGAGGTCTACCAAAGACTGGAAAACATGACGGGGGGTTTACGAGCCAAAAAAAGTTTGGGAACCACTGGTCTAGATCTATTACAAATTTAAACGCATAACTAATCCAAGTTTATTGACGCAACTAGACTACGCTATAAGCCTTGCTTTTATTTTTAAGTATTTTAAGTTTTTCTTGTTTTAATTGTTCTTAAACATTTTCTCAATTGTTAATGAACAATTCACCTCAACAATGTGTTTGGGTTATTCCCATTTGACGATCGTAGTGTATGGGCTTCTCTCTCTCTCTCTCTCTCTCTCTCTCTTTCTTTCTGTGTGTGCGTTTAACAATCTTTTGAAGTCCGCATGTGGTTGATTATACAAGCGATTCTTCATACGTAATAAGCGCGGATCGACTAAGAGCTATAGCTCTTTAAGCTCCAGTGTGCCAGGATTGATGTTTGACTTTGACAAGTTGAACATGAATATCAAGCTCTATATGTTGTTGTATTTAAAGGGCGTGTGTAAATGTAACATGTCCCTATTCTCATCTCAATTTTACACAATATTACTAGAGAAAAGTATGACTCTATTTCTAAACATTTGAGATCCCTCGATGAGATTTTCTAACAATTTTCCCTAGTCATTGTGTTCATGGCCATAGAGACGAGTGTTTGACTTGCAGTTGCTCGGAGTGTTACCAAATAAAACAAATGTTTACACTGTTGTAATCTCTGGCTGTATTGTTTTGTGTCTGTTTAGACACGATCAACTGGTTAACGTTTTAAAAGTGTTATTATGTATTTGACTGTGCAGATTTAAATTAACATCATAGCCATTTTTTTGCTTTAATGCTGTGTGCTTGTTCCTGGGTAAAATATAAGGAACTTTCTAGATGTGTTATTCAGTGTCTCAGATAGTATACAGAAAGAAGGGAGAAAAACTGCACCACAGTTGACAAGCTTGTTCTATGGCTGTTCTACTTGCAATGTGCTTCACAATTTGTTCCATTTACTTCACACTCAGTTTCTGTCTGCTTCAGAGTGCAACATCTTTCAGACAGTTTACTCGCGTGATTCAGAAAGACATTGGAATGTACCCCATGACTTCCAGCAACTATAGTAGGTCAATAGTTGAGTGTGCAAACTGGTGTCTCACTTCAAGTCTCAAGTGTGAAGCTTTTCTGTACGACACAAGGGATTTGTCCTGTCACCTGGGACGTGGCCTATGGAGAAACAATGTGACGTTTCCCTTTCTTAACTACTTGTACTCTACAGGTATCTTCTACTGCCCGACTGACCGTGGCTTCAATGAGGTGGCTATCAATAACACAAGACTATGTGCCTTTGTTTCAAACACTACTGCCAACTATTCCACAGCCGCTAGTATATGTAAGCAGAATAACGGATTATTAATGACAGTGAAAACCCCAGAAAAAATTAATATATTGAAAGCGCTTATGAAAAATAATAGATTCGTGTACATAGGTCTGGACGATATTGTCAAGGAAGGAAATTTTGTCTGGTCAGATGGAACTCTTCTTTCTCAAACGGAAATGGCTTTCTTCATTAATGGTAAGCCAACACCTTCGAGTAGCGCAGAGGACTGTGTTGGGTATGATATTTTATATGGCGCTAATGATGTACCTTGTAGCTTCTTACTGAAGTACGTATGTGAATTTGTTCCTTGACAACATATATTTATCTATCTATCTATCTATCTATCTATCTATCTATCTATCTATCTATCTATCTATCTATCTATCTATCTATCTATCTATCTATCTATCTAACTATCTCTCTCTCTCTCTCTCTCTCTCTCTCTCTATATATATATATATATATATATATATATATATATATATATATATATATATATATATATATATATTATATATATATATATATATATATATATATATATATATATATATTAGATATATATAGATATATATAGATATATATAGATATATATAGATATATATATATTATATATATATATATTAGACTAAGACTAAGACTGTTTCATTGATCCTTACGGAAATTTTTTTGTCATTACAAGGACTCTTTTGTCATTTATATCATATATATATATATCAGATTTAACTTTTTTTTAAAGATAACTTTGTCATTTTAACTCATATGTCGACCTTGTTGACTCTTACTATGTTTATGGATAGCCTTTTTGATTATTCTTTAATTTTTTTGGGTTGCCATTCTTTAAATAAAAATCATTTCCGCCACTAAAAGTTTGTTAGGTTTTATGAGCTAAAGAATTGGAAAACTTTTACCAGACTTTTTCTTGAAATCTTCACAGTCTTCATTCATGAATAAGCATTTTACCTGTTTTTTTAGCAGGCCCCGAAAAGGAAAATCCGCAATAACTTTTGTATAGTCTATCTGTTTGTCCGTCTGTCTTGTTTAATCTCAAAATTTAGAGACAATCGGATTTTTTTTTATTCAAGAGCTTGCAATGTTTATGTGCAACGGCAAATTTTTTTTTTTTTAAAAAGCAAAACATTCTGATTTTTAAATTCAATGGAAAGCCAATTGTTCATGAAAATACATAATTTTAATTACGAGGTACTATTTAAAGCAAAAAAAGTTATTTTAGGAACGGTATAGGGTTTTTTTGATTGTATAGTATTGTATACAGTTAAACGTTTTCTCAAAATAAAGTTATACAAAATTAATTAAAAGTGGAACTTTCGGGAGCTGCATCTGAGTTTGTTACTCTATTTGTAATATATTTCGAGCACATTTGTGTCATTTGAGAAACTGTTTTCCTATGTGTGTGTGTATGTCATGTGAGTCTTATGTCTGCCAGGGGGCACATCTGGGGCAAAGGCCATCAACCAGTTTCCTCCAGGCATCTCGGTTCTTGGCGAGTTCCTCCAACTGCCCTCGATGTCTTGCCCATCTGCCTTCTAAATCGCTGCACCATGTATTCCTGGGTCGTCCTCTCTTTCTCCTTCCTTTGGGGGATTCCAGGTGAGTTGCTTGTCTTGCCTTGTACTCTGCTTTGTTCTTAGCCACAGTTTCTCATTGGAAATCTTATTAGGCCAGTAGATCTGTCTCTCTCTCTATATATACTGTATCTGTGTGTCTGTGTGAGTAACTGATTTTATGTGTGCCATGCAATTGGTTGTTTTTACTATGTGTGACATGTCAGAGGGTGTCCAGGTCTGCTGGAGTCTCATTTCCGATCAAATGTCCAACGATTCATGCCATTGTTTACTTCCATTGTTTCTCTCTTCAACCACTCAAAATTTTGTATTCTATTTATATATGGCCACATTGTTTTATCAAATAGAGTTGTTTGTTTGGTGCAGTGATGGGCAAACTACGAACTGTGGGCCGATTCCGGTCTCAGTAAGTGTTTTTTTTTATTTGTAGATAAAGATATTATAATTGTTCAGATTTTTACTACGAGTTTAAAACTTGATGTGCATTGTAATGATTATGTTTTACAACTGGTTGCGTCAGCTGATATTTAATTCGCACATGCGCAGTCAACTAAAATGTACTTTTATTTATTTTTTTTTATAAATACGACTGTTGAGTTGTTATTTCGTTGTTGTTGTTTTTTTTTTTTTTTTGTGTGAATAATTGTGAAACATTTCAACTGTTAATTGCCGAAAAACAAAACAAAAAATCGACTCTTGTGTTTTAAAAGATTACAATATGTGGAATTAACTTTTTTTTTTTATATTTTGAACATAATTGAATAAAAAAAAGAAACATGAAAATGTCTTCGTGATAAGTGATGAAAGAAAAGGAAACGTCGAAAGGTTCTATTCTAGCAGCTCTAGGACAGCAAGTTCTATTGTAGCATACTTAAGTTACTTAAGTAATACACTGTTTTCTGATAGTGAAATTGTTTAAAGTTCTTACAAATTTAATATTCATTGCTCAAAGACTTTGTGCAATGTCTGTACCTTCATATATTTATGAACAGCTTAGAAATAGATGTCAGAACGTAGGACGTAATCATCTTCTTTTCTGAAGTAAGGTCTATATAATTAGTTTTTTATCAATAAATACTATATTTCTTTAAAAAAAACATTATGGCCCCTCCAAAGTTTTTCACCTAAGTTTTTGACCTATCCCTAGAATATAATATTTTCCCAATGCTGTGGTAATCCCTTATAGGACTGGAGATCCTGAGGAATAATAAATGTTTATAAACAATATGTATAGAAAAGTAAAGCCTCTGATATTAATTTAATGTTTTAGTATAAATATGCGTGGAATGTTAAGTAAATGCCATAACTAATAATAATAATAATAATAATAATAATCTTTATTGTCCGTATGGAAATTTGTCTTACAATTTGTGCATTACACCTAACAAAAAAAAAATTATAACTATAGGAAACCAAAGTGTACATTCACACCAGACTCACTCATAATTTACATGTGACAAAGTTTACATCAGATTGTTCTTATTTAATGATTTAATTGCCAGGGGAACAAAAGAGTGTTTGTGTCTATTTGTCTTTGCCATCGGTGTCTTGTATCTCTTTTGTGATGGTAAAATCATACCAGGCAGTGATATTGAAACTTAAAATATTGCAGATGTGAGCGTGATAAAACATAGCCAAGGCCTTTTCACTAACATTAAACGAGGACAGTTTTCTTAGTCATCGTAATCTTTGCTGCCCTTTTTTGCTGATATAATCAGTATTTGCAGTAAAATTTAGTTTATTGTGACATTTAAAAGCTGCTTTATCTCTTTTACACTCCACATAAAAGAATGAATGACGATTTTAAACAAATCAAGAACTGATGTAATGTATTTAGTTGTGTCAATTATATTTTTGAATTTTCTATTCATTTTTTACAATTTTACAAATGTATTTCTTGACCTGAACCAAAATTTCGTATATCTGTGTTGTTACGTTACCATTAGACAAGGATTAATAAATTAAATATAAATACACTATATACAGTATTCAATAAAAGACTTATATATATTGGCAATGGAAATATTCAAAGATGCTGCTAATAACGCTGCTAATCAATGAAAAGTTTAATTGCTATGATATAAAAACCTCTGTTACAATTATGCACGAAAAATTTAAAACGGGATTACTTTTGGATAATTATCCATGTCGATTTTTTTTCTCTACAAACTTTACTAGAAACGTCCCCCACCCATATGTACACATTTTGTTTAGCCCCCTCCCCTTCATTTGCCAGAAAACTTTGTCTTCAAACCTTTTTCTGCATTCTGTCCTTCAGAGCTTCATTTCCCTGCATTCTGTTCTTCAGAGCTTCATTCCCCTGCATTCTGTTCTTCAGAGCTACATTCCCCTGCATTCTGTTCTTCAGAGCTTCATTCCCCTGCATTCTGTTCTTCAGAGCTACATTCCCCTGCATTCTGTCCTTCAGAGCTTTATTCCCCTGCATTCTGTCCTTCAGAGCTTTATTCCCCTGCATTCTGTTCTTTAAAGCTTCCTTTCTTTGTATTCTGTCCTTTAGAGCTTCCTTTCCTTGCATTCTGTCATTCAAAGCCTTATTCCCCTGCTATCTGTCCTTCAGAGCTTCATTTGAATGCATTTTGTATTTTAGAGCTTCATTCCCCTCCATTCTGTTTCAGAGCTTCATTCTTCTATATTCTCCTGCATTTTGTATTTTAGAGCTTTATTCCCCTGCATTCTGTCCTTCAGAGCTTTATTCCCCTGCATTCTGTCCTTCAGAGCTTTATTCCCCTGCATTCTGTCCTTTAGAGCTTTATTTCACTGCATTCTGTCCTTCAGAGCTTCATTCCCCAGCATTCTGTCCTTGAGAGCTTCATTCTTCTACATTCTCCTGCATTTTATCTTTTAGAGCTTCATTCCCCTGCATTCTGTCAATCAGAAATTCATGTCCCTGCATTCTGTCATTCAGAGCTTTATTCCACTGCATTCTGTCATTCAGAGCTTCATTACCCTGCATTCTGTCATTCAGAGCTTCATTACCCTGCATTCTGTTCTTTAGAGCTTCATTCCCCTGCATTCTGTCTTTCAGAGCTTCATTCCCCTGCCTTCTTTTCTTGAGAGCTTCAATCCTTTACATTCTGTCCTCCAAAGCTTTCTTTCCCTGCATTCTTTTCCTCAGAGCTTTATTACCCTGCATTCTGTCCTTCAAAACTTCCTTTCCTTGAAATCTTTTCTTCAGAGCTTCATTTCCCTGCAAAATCTGTCCTTCAGAGCTTCCTTTCCTTGCATTTTGTCCTTTAGAGCTTCATTCCCTATCATTTTGTCCTTCAGAGCTTTATTCCCCTGCATTCTGTTCTTCAGAGCTTCCTATCCTTGCATTCTGTCCTCCAAAGCTTCATTTCCCTGCATTCTGTTCTTTAGAGCTTTATTACCCTGCATTATGTCCTTCTGAGCTTCATTCCTCTGCATTCTGTCAATCAGAAATTTATGTCCCTGCATTCTGTCCTCCAAAGCTTTATTTCCCTGCATTCTTTTCCTAAAAGCTTCATTACCCTGCATTCTGTCCTTCAATGCTTTCTTTTCTTGCATTCTTTCCTTTAGAGCTTTATTCCCCAGCAATATGTCCTTCAGAGCTTCCTTTCCCTGCATTCTGTCCTTCAGAGCTTCATTAATCTGCATTCTGTTCTTCAGAGCTTCATTCCCCTGCATTCTGTTTTTCAGAGCTTTATTCCCCTGCATTTCTTTCTTCAGAGCTTTAATCCTTTTCATTCTGTCCTCGAAAGCTTCATTTCCCTGCATTCTGTCCTTTAGAGCCTTATTATCCTGCATTATCTCTTTCAAAGCTTCATTCCCCTGCATTCTGTCCTTTAGAGCTTAATTTCCCTGCATTCTATTCTTCAGAGTATCATTTCCCTGTATTATGTCTTTCAGAGCTTCATTCCCTTGTATTCTGTTGTTCAGAGCTTCATTCCCCTGCATTCTGTCTTTCAGAGCTTCGATTCACAACATTTTCTTCTTTAGAGCTTCATTACCCTGCATTCTGTCCTTTAGAGCTTCATTTCCCTGCATTCTATTCTTCAGAGTATCATTTCCCTGTATTCTTTCTTTTAGAGCTTCATTCCCTTGTATTCTGTTGTTCAGAGCTTCATTCCCCTGCATTCTGTCTTTCAGAGCTTCGATTCACAACATTTTCTTCTTTAGAGCTTCATTGCCCTGCAATATGTCCTTCAGAGCTTCCTTTCTCTGCATTCTGTCCTTCAGAGCTTCATTAATCTGCATTCTGTCCTTCAGAGCTTCATTCCCCTGCATTCTGTTTTTCAGAGCTTTATTCCCCTGCATTTCTTTCTTCAGAGCTTTAATCCTTTACATTCTGTCCTCGAAAGCTTCATTTCCCTGCATTCTGTCCTTTAGAGCCTTATTACCCTGCAATATCTCTTTCAAAGCTTCATTCCCCTGCATTCTGTCCTTTAGAGCTTCATTTCCCTGCATTCTATTCTTCAGAGTATCATTTCCCTGTATTCTGTCTTTCAGAGCTTCATTCCCTTGTATTCTGTTGTTCAGAGCTTTATTCCCCTGCATTCTGTCTTTCAGAGCTTTGATTCACAACATTTTCTTCTTTAGAGCTTCATCACCCTGCATTATGTCCTTCAGAGCTTCATTCCCCTGCATTCTGTCCTTCAAAGCTTCCATTCCTTGCATTCTTTCCTTCAAAGCTTCATTCCCCTGCAATCTGTCCTTCAGAGCTTCCTTTTCTTGCATTCTGTCCTTCAGCGCTCCATTTCTTGCATTCTGCCTTTCAAAGCTTCATTCTCCTGCAATCTGTCCTTCAGAGCTTCCTTTTCTTACAATCTGTCCTTCAGAGCTTCATTCCCCTGCATTCTGTCCTTCAGAACTTCATTCCCCTGCTTTCTGTTCTTTAGAGCTGTCTTTTTTTGCATTCTGTCCTTTAGAGCTTCATTTTTTCTGCATTCTGTCCTTCAGAGCTTCATTCCCCTGCATTCTGTCCTTCAGAGCGTCATTACCCTGCATTCTGTCCTTCAGAGCTTCTATTCCCTTTATTCTGTCCTTCAGAGCTTCATTCCCCTGCATTCTTTTCTTCAGAGCTTCATTCCTTTACATTTTGTCCATCAAAGCTTCATTTCACTGCATTCTGTTCTTTAGAGCTTCATTACCCTGCATTATGTCCTTCAAAGCTTAATTCCCCTGCATTCTGTCCTTCAGAGCTTCATTCTCCTGCATTCTGTCCTCCAAGCTTCATTACTCTGCATTCTGTCCATCAGAGCTTCCTTCCTTTGCTTTCTTTTCTTCAGAGATTCATTCTCCTGCATTCTGTTCTTCAGAGATTCCTTTCCTTGCATTTTGTCCTTCAAAGCTTCATTCCCTTGCATTCTGTCCTTCAGAGCTTCATTCACCTGCATTCTGTTCTTTAGAGCTTCCTTTCCTTGTATTCTGTCCTTCAGAGCTTCATTACCCAGCATTCTGTCCTTCAGAGTTTTATTTCGCTTCCTTTTGTCCTTCAGATTCATTCCCCATCATTCTGTCCTTCAGTGCGTCATTCAATTGAATTCTGTCCTTCAGAGCTTCATTTCTCAGCATTCTGTTATTCAGAGCTTCATTCTTCTACATTCTCCAGCATTTTGTATTTTATAGATTTATTCTCCTGCATTCTGTCCTACAGAGCTTCATTTCCCTGCATTCTGTCCTTCAGATTCATTCCTCTGCATTGTGTCCTTTAGAGCTTCATTTACCTGCATTCTGTCCTTCAGAGCTTCATTCCCCTGCAATGTGTCATTTAGAGCTTCATTCCCCTGCATTGTGTCCTTTAGAGCTTTATTCCCCTGCATTCTGTCCTTCATAGTTTCATTCTCCTGCATTCTGTCATTGAGAGCTTCAATCCCTTACATTCTGTCCTCCAAAGCTTTATTTCCCTGCATTCTGTTCTATAGAGCTTCATTCCTATGGATTTTGTCCTTCAGAGCTTTATTCCCCTGAATTTTGTCCTCTAAAGCTTTATTTCCCTGCATTTTTTCTCAGAGCTTCATTACCCTGCATTCTGTCTTTCAGAGCTTCATTCCCTTTCATTCTGTCCTTCAGAGCTTTATTCCCCTGCATACTGTTATTTAGAGCTTCCTTTCCTTGCATTCGGTCCATCAGAGCATCATTTCCCTGCGTTCTGACATTAAGAGCTTCATTGCCTATTATTCTGTTCTTCAGAGCTTCATTCCTTTACAATCTGTCCTCCGAAGCTTCATTTTCCTGCATTCTGTTCTCTAGAGCTTTTATACCCTGCATTCTGTCCTTCAGAGCTTCATTCCTCTGCATTCTCTTCTCCAAAGCTTCAATTCCCTGCGTTCTTTTCCTTAGAGCTTTATTACCCTGCATTCTGTCCTTCAGATTCATTCCCCTGCATTGTGTCCTTTAGAGCTTCATTCCCCTGCATTGTGTCCTTTAGAGCTTCATTCCCCTGCATTGTGTCCTTTAGAGCTTTATTCCCCTGCATTCTGTCCTTCATAGTTTCATTCTCCTGCATTCTGTCCTTTACAGGTTCATTCCCCTGCATTCTGTCATTGAGAGCTTCAATCCCTTGTATTCTGTCCTCCAAAGCTTCATTTCCCTGCATTCTGTTCTATAGAGCTTCATTCCTATGGATTTTGTCCTTCAGAGCTTTATTCCCTTGAATTTTGTCCTCTAAAGCTTTATTTCCCTGCATTTTTTTCTCAGAGCTTTATTACCCTTTATTGTCCTTCAGAGCTTCATTCCCTTTCATTCTGTTCTTCAGAGCTTCCTTTCCTTGCATTCTGTCCTTCAGAGCTTTATTCCCCTGCATACTGTTCTTCAGAGCTTCCTTTTCTTGCATTTTGTTCTTTAGAGCTTCCTTTCCTTGCATTCGGTCCATCAGAGCATCATTTCCCTGCATTCTGACATTAAGAGCTTCATTGCCTAGCATTCTGTTCTTCAGAGCTTCATTCCTTTACAATCTGTCCTCCGAAGCTTCATTTCCCTGCATTCTGTTCTCTAGAGCTTTTATACCCTGCATTCTGTCCTTCAGAGCTTCATTCCCCTGCATTCTGTTCTCCATAGCTTCAATTCCCTGCGTTCTTTTCCTTAGAGCTTTATTACCCTGCATTCTGTCCTTCAGAGCTTCCTTTCCTTGCATTCTGTCCTTCAGAGCTTCATTCCCCTGCTATCAGTTCTTCAGAGCTTCCTTTCCTTGCCTTCTGTCCTTCAGAGCTTTATTCCCCTGCATTCTGTCCTTCAGAGCTACATTCCCCTGCATTCTGTTCTTTAAAGCTTCCTTTCTTTGTATTCTGTCCTTTAGAGCTTTCTTTCCTTGCATTCTGTCATTCAAAGCCTTATTCCCCTGGTATCTGTCCTTCAGAGCTTCATTTCCATGCATTCTTTTGCATTTTGTATTTTAGAGCTTCATTCCCCTCCATTCTTTTTCAGAGCTTCATTCTTCTACATTCTCCTGCATTTTGTATTTTAGAGCTTTATTCCCCTGCGTTCTGTCCTTCAGAGCTTTATTCCCCTGCATTCTGTCCTTCAGAGCTTTATTTCCCTGCATTCTGTCCTTCAGAGCTTCATTCCCCAGCATTCTGTCCTTGAGAGCTTCATTTTTCTAAATTCTCCTACATTTTATCTTTTAGAGCTTCATTCCCCTGCATTCTGTCCATCAGAGCTTCATTTCTCTGCATTCTGTCCTTCAGAGCTTTATTATACTGCATTCTGTCATTCAGAGCTTCATTACCCTGCATTCTGTCATTCAGAGCTTCATTACCCTGCATTCTGTTCTTTAGAGCTTCATTCCCCTGCATTCTGTCCTTCAGAGCTTCATTCCCCTGCTATCTTTTCTTGAGAGCTTCAATCCTTTACATTCTGTCCTCCAAAGCTTTCTTTCCCTGCATTCTTTTCCTCAGAGCTTTATTACCCTGCATTCTGTCCTTCAAAACTTACTTTCATTGAATTCTTTTCTTCAGAGTACATTTCCCTGCAATCTGTCCTTCAGAGCTTCCTTTCCTTGCATTTTGTCCTTCAGAGCTTTATTCCCCTGCATTCTGTTCTTCAGAGCTTCCTTTCCTTGCATTCTGTCCTTCAGAGCTTCAATCCCTGCATGCTGTTCTTCAGAGCTTGTTTTCCTTGTATTTTGTCCTTTAGAGCGTTTTTTCCTTGCATTCTGTCCTTCAGAGCTTCATTCCCTACATTCTATCCTTTAGAGCTTCATTCTACTGCATTCTGTACTTCAGAGCTTTATTCCCCTGCATTCTGTCCTTCAGAGCTTCCTTTCCTTGCATTTTGTCCTTCAGAGCTTCCTTTCCTTGCAACCTGTCCATCAGAGCTTCATTTCCCTGCATTCTGTCCTTTAGAGCTTCATTCTCCTACATTCTGTCTTTCGGAGCTTCATTCCACTGCATTTACTAAATGAATTGTAGTTAATCAAGTTTGCATTTATTAAAAGTGTTTTGAATTAATTTTCTGCATCTTCCACCATTACGCCATAATTTCTTCTCAAATTTATATCCAAATTTCAATGTATAACTTTTCCCCGTGTGGCCAACAAGCTAGGAATTGTTTTCTCAGAGATATACACCAACTGTTAAATTTCTAGGAAAATTGTTAGAGCCATTTTTGAGATCACCGCCCAGGTTCCACCCTTCACCCAACCGTCATGAAGTTCTAACTTGTAAAGAGGAATGGCGACGAGAAAAACATTAAAAATACCTTTTTGAAAAGACAATGACCTACTTCTGTATACAAGTTTTAGTGCGATTTTTTTTCTTTTAATACTGTTCTGTTGTCACAGATAAGTAAAATAAAATAATAATAATAAAAATAAGGCTAGTCTTCGAGTCCCAAGATTAGTGAAGAATGCCGTATTTCCCGTGGCTGCGCAGCTGTGACCTACATATTTCGCCACATCCAGGGCAAGCATAACCATTGTCCGCAGGTGGTCGATTTAGATTTTCTTTTCGCCGTCTGCGTTTGTCCTCGGCAGCAGATTTTCTTTTGGTCTCAAATGTGTATCCTGCAGCCTTCGTGAGTGACATCCAGCTGTCTTGTTCTGAGGACGCATGCAACCAGGTGCTCTCTTCTATGTCAGCCAAGGAAAGTTGACGCCTAAGCTGGTCTTTGAAGCGTTTCCGTGGGGAGCCTCTGTTACATCGACCACCTTTTAGATCACCAAGAAAGAATGTATATAAAAATAAAATACTGTGAACATTAATTAATAATAACAATAATAATAACAGAGACTTTGTGTTTATACAAGTAGACATAAAAGACTATCTTTTTATTTCATCACATCCTTTCAAGTCCAGCGCGCAAACTGCACGACCAGGCAGGGTTATACCCTGCTCGCCGCCATCCTCCGACGTCCAGCGAGAAGTAAATTATTTTTAAATTCAAACATCCGAAACATGTAAAACAGAGAGAAAAAAAAATTTGTTTCTACAGAGAAACATTATTACTTTTGACAATCAAAATTAAATATCGTCTTGAATATTCCTTGCGAATAGGCGGATCCGACAGGGATCCGACTCCGACGGAGGCCACCTCTGAGTTTGTGTGATAACACAAACTCACTTTGTCATCTTGTTGTTTTTTTTTGTTGTTTTTTTTTTTAGATCAGCGTTTAGGTTCCTCCGCTCACCCTCTCGTTTCCCCTTAAAAAAAAAGAATCCTGGTTAATCGAATGCATTGATTTACATTCCAATGATACCCCTTTAGGTCTAGATTTAAATAAACGATGCAAAAATTGTTCCGGAACATTAATTTATTTTATCTTGAATGTAGGCCTATATGGAAATATCCAAAGACATGTAGTCCGTTCAAGATATATATTTCCTAGTTCTCTAGCCAAATTAAGATTAATTTCTTTTATTCTTTAAAAACTTATAACGGTTGAACTAGAGTTTTCTCAGTGCAGCCAACGAGCTTGTAATTACTTTCCCAACGATATACATCAACTGTCGAATTTATAGTTTTCTCAGTGCAGCCAACGAGCTTGTAATTACTTTCCCAACGATATACATCAACTGTCGAATTTATAGTTTTCTCAGTGCAGCCAACGAGCTTGTAATTACTTTCCCAACGATATACATCAACTGTCGAATTTATAGGAAAATCGTTAGAGCCTCATTCGAAATTTGTGTCCAGGTTTTTCACAGACGTTTCCACGAAGGTGCGAGTTGAATAGAGGTATAGTAATAATAATGACATAAAATTAAAATTAAGAGTTATCATGCGAACAATAAAGTACAAACTAAAGTATCCCTTTCAGACTTTGCAATCTATATGGCAGAAGAATAACGCAAATGGTCTATGATATCCTATGGTCAACACAACAACCAACTAATTAAACTTCCTTCAATTGGTGTCAGGTACCCTTTAGCGTTGCGTGAACACCTAAAAAAAATTGTCCAAAAATTCCAAAATTCAAAACCACCAATCGTCCCAGAATTTCGAACTTAGACCACTCTTGGTTCTGCATTCTGTCCTTCAGAGATCGGAAACAGAACACACAGGTAGTATACAAGAGAGAAACGAGTTAACAAGATAAAATAGTTTTATGTCATTGAAGATAAAAGGGCGAGTGATAACAAAGGTGAGGAGTGTAATTATATATCCTAAAGTAGCATTTATATATATACTAGACATGTGTTACCCGCGACCCGCGGGTCTTTATTTCCGCACTACTGTCGATATAGTCACTGAGAGTGTTTTGTAAACAATTAAACGAAATAATAATGTAATAAGTAAAGCGAATGTGTCAATGTAAAAATAGTGTGAATGAAGCTATCAAATAAAAATAGATAATAGGCTTAAATCCATTTTTTTTTCAAATTAAAACATTAGCTTGTAGGCCTTCATATATTTGATTAAAATTTAAGATGAATTGACTTAATTTTGTATGTTCATGTGTTAAAGTATAAAGTAGATCTTGAGGTAGACATAGATCTAATTCTACACTAATCTAGAGTTAAAAATTGGCTTTTATAGAGTTCATTCTGTGTTGCGCATGCGTGACCTTTTTTCATGAATGAATATAGGCCTATCTCAACACGGCTACGCAGCTTTAGCGAACGAATATATTAAAAAATGCTTTAGAAAAACGAATTTGAATATTAATTTGATTAAAATATGAATGGACAATAATTAGTATGTTTATGTGTTAAAGCATAAAACTATCTTTGCGAAAAGAAGTTTTATCATCTTAGAGTTAAATAAGAGTTTTAGACCTAGGCCTAGGAATAGACTCAGTAGAGAGATGTGTTAATGTGTAACCATTTGGTAATGTCTAATGAAAGAATGTTCGCCAGGAAATCTGTAGTCACAGATATCAGGAACTAATTTATGTAAAAAATGCTTTTGAAACACAAAATTGAAGGTTAATTTTATTATATATATATATGAAATCAATGAATCTTCTTTTGTATTTTCATGTGTCAAAGTAAAAAACTATCTGCGAAAAGTGTATTTCTTAAAATTAGATCTAGGTCTTAATCCTTTCGATCTTTTCTTATGTCAACATTGTTAACCATGGCCTTGATCCATAAATACTATAGCTTTAATAGAGTCAGACAACTTTTTTTTTCAGGGTCCTTAGTTTGTTTTAGGCTACAATACATACACTACGGTCTAAGTTGGTAACCAAGGAACATTCCTGCCAAGTTTTATCAAGATTGGTCAAGCGGTTGTGATTTCTTTAAGTCACAAACATACATATATACATACATACATACTCCTTACTTTATACTTTATAGTATAGATATAAGTAAAAATACAAGAGATGATTCAATTATCATATTGACTGCTAACTGTATCAATGTGTACATGTCCTATTAAATGCTAACTGTATCAATGTGTAAATGTCCTATTGTTTGTATGACTTAGGTTCGTGGGTTCGGTGATTGTCTTAGAATCTTATCCCTCTGCCTTGGTGCTGTAGGCTGCTTTAGTCTGCTAGAATGAGCATCACATTGGGAGGTGCCGGCTCCGGCCGAAATACTGAAGTTGATTTGGAGTACCGGCTAACGTGGGAGTGACACGGTGGATTGGGGTAAAATCAACTATGATTAGGCAGGCTGCGGGTGCTGAGAATTGACTTCAGATGTAGAGCTTAGTGCTCAGTGTTCGCTGATGCCACGGTTCCTTCCTCCAGCCAAAGAAATTAAGGATAAGCTCCAAAGGAACAACAGGAACAGGAGTTCTGTAAGTCGTTGTATTGAGCCAGAGGGTGATAGGTCAAGATTGATAATGTGACATCCGGTCAAGATTAGCGCTCCCCACTTAATTGCCAATAAGGTATTAAGAACACCTGGGTAACGGTCAACCGTGACGTGCGCATAGGGTCTAGACAAAGGGGAAGGGACAGTCTGGCAGCCTCACAAGATGAAAGGAGTCCTGATCGTCTCGCGCTAGTAATAAAGTTAACACAAGGTTGACAGACTTGACATTAGAATAAAATAATGGAGGCTGGCCCAGATCTTATCTTATATAATGCAGACGTTGCTTCAAAAAAGAAGATGAATACGTCCTACGCGTCATGCATTTAGTCATGCATATTAACCAATGTCTTAAATTCTGCCAAGTCACTGGTTTTCCTGGCTAGCTCATGCAACCCATTCCATGCTCTAATAGCACTAGAGTATTTGGAGTTTTTGTACAAATTTGTCCTAGCATATGGGATGAGGAATGTGCCTTTATCTTTGTGTCTTTCAGAGTATTTTATTAAATTATGTTTTTGTATTTGAAGATTATGGTTCAGTGTTTTATGTATAATTGCTACTTTACTTTTGAGTCTTCTGTCCTGAAGGTTTTCTAAATTTAGGGATTTTACTATAGGTGTTACTCAAATGTGAATATTCATTTGTTATGAATCTCACTGCTCTATTTAGTGTCTGTTCCAGTTTCTTAATGTTTTCTTGAGTTGAGGGGTCCCAAATGGAGGATGCATATTCTATTATTAGCCTAACCAAGGTTAAATAACATTTTAGTTTTATGTTCTTATTTGATTTATAGAAATTTCTTTTAATAAATCCTAATGCTTTGTTTGATTTTTTTTATAGTTTCATCAATATGTGGATTCCATGACAGTTTTTCATTTATTATAACACCTAGGTATTTTGCGTTTTTAGTCTGTGTTACTGGTTTGCCATGAATAAGATAAGTGGAATAAATTTCTTTTTTTTTTTGTTACTCTTAACAACTGACATTTTTCTGGGTGGAAAGACATGCTCCAATTTGATTCCCATTTCTGTAATTCATCTAATTCTCTTTGTAAAATATCTGTGTCTTGTGTTGTTTTTATTGTTCTATATATTATGCAATCGTCTGCAAATAATTTGACTTTTGTTCCTAAAGTAATGCAATTTGGTAAATCATTTATGTATATTAAAAATAGTAGTGGACCCAAGACTGTTCCTTGAGGTACACCTCAGTTTACTGTTATCGGTGTTGATTTAAAGCCATTTATTATTACAGTTTGTTCTCTCCCTATCAGAAAATCTTTAATCCACTGATTCAGTGGACCATTAATGCCAAAATAATATTTTAATTTTTTAAGCAAACTATGGTGGTGAACTTTGTCAAAAGCCTTAGAAAAATCTAGTAAGATAGCATCTATTTGTTCACTATTATCTAAACCTTTTGAAAAATCATCAATTAGTTCTATTAGTTGTGTTTCACATGATCTATATTTCCTAAAGCCATGTTGTATGGTGTGAGGACATTTTGTTTGTCTAAGTGGTTTATGATGTTGCTACATATTATGTGTTCTAAGATTTTACATGTGATGCTGGTAAGTGATACTGGTCTGTAGTTTCCTGGGTCAGATTGTTCTCCTTTTTTAAATAGGGGGTGACATTAGCTTCTTTCCAGTCCTTTGGTACTCTGCCCTGGTTAAGTGAAGCCTGAAAGAGTATTTTGAACACTGGGGCTAGCTCATTGCTTAGTTCTTTGAGTAATCTAGCTGGAATACCATCAGGTCCAGACGCTTTATTTGGTTTGGTGTTGGCTAATAGTTTTTGAATTCCATTTTCTTGTACTACTATATCTTCTATGTTGTCTACTTGGTTCAAATTCAGTAATATGTCTTTGTCTCCTGGGGCTGAGAATGCTGATGCAAAGTATTTGTTTAGGATGTTTGCTTTAGTTTCATTATCATTGTGTATTATGTTATGTTCATCTTTTAATGGTGCTATGCTTGTTGTTTCCATTTTCTTAGACTTAATGTATGACCATAGGTTTTTGTTGTTATCTTTAGATATTACATTGTTTATGTAATCACTCTGCAGCTGTCTGCTTATTTTTTGGGTTAAGTGTTGAATTTTTATATACTTTTGTAAACTCTTTCTGCCTTGGTTTCTTTAAATTTTCTATATAGGTTTTCCTTCTGTTTACAAAGCTTCTTTAGTCTATTATTAAACCAGCATTTATTTATTTTGTTTCATATGTAGTTAGTTGGTATAGGATTTTCTATAATGCTTTTAAGATGGTTTTTAATTAACTTCTAGAGGTCATCGACTGGTTGGTTAATGTCTTTTTCTAATAAGAATGTTTGTTGAAAGTTTAATGCAGCTTGGTGTAGTTGTGTTTCGTTACATTTATTCCAGAGTAAGATTTTTCTTTTGGGTTTTGAAATGTGGTTTCACATTCGGTACTAAGAGAAGAAGAGATAAGCCAAGGAACATGAGAACTTGCTTGCCCATGTGGTAGAGTAAATCCAGTGAGGAAAAGATGGGGGTTTGGGGGGGGGGGAGTAAATTGAACCTAGAACGGGAAAATAATTAGGATGAAATAAATAAATAAGAATTAATGTTGTGATAAAATTGAGTGACACTGTCGGCAAGCTTTTGGTCTGTGACACACATGACATAAATCTTGAGGTGCTAGGTTCTGACAAAGAGATCTGTAGAGTCCATGCATTTTGACGCTGTCCCCAGCTAAAAATAAATCTAGCCTATAAATCTGCCACTCAACGAGCCGGTGCTAATGTTGCAGATGTTTATTTCGTGAAGCCAGGAGATGAGCCCAGAGGCGAGAGAGAAAGGGGGTGGGACGGGGCGAGCCAAGATTCAACTCGCTAACAAAGCACTCTCTCCATTGTGGCTCGATGGTGGTTTGAATCAATGCTTTGAACGCCTAGCCAAAGTATGGGCCACTTGATTTCACTATCTATTCCCTGTAAGGCAGGGTTCTGCTGGTGTATTGATTTCTCACTGATGCCTCTGTTTCACTAAATGTGATGTTATAACAGTTCATTGATTCTCTCCCAAAGGCTTTATATCGTAGATTTCTTTTTCTCTACTTCATAGAGTGTCATAGACTTCAGTCTTCTCTCTATTTCATAGACTCTATTCTTCTCTCTACTATATAGACTTCATGCTTCTCTTTACTTTATAGAGTGTCATAGATTTCATTCTTTTCTCTTCTTTATAAAGTGTCATAGATTTCATTCTTTTCTCTTCTTTATAAAGTGTCATAGATTTCATTCGTTTCTCTTCTTTATAGAGTGTCATAGATTTCACTCTTTTCCCTACTTTATAGTGTCATAGATTTCATTCTTTTCTCTTCTTTATAGAATGTCATAGATTTCATTCTTTTCTCTTCTTTATAGAATGTTATAGATTTCATTCTTTTCTCTTCTTTATAGAGTGTCATAGATTTCACTATTTTCCCTACTTTATAGTGTCATAGATTTCATTCTTTTCTCTTCTTTATAGAGTGTCATAGATTTCATTCTTTTCTCTTCTTTATAGAGTGTCATAGATTTCATTCTTTTCTCTTCTTTATAGAATGTCATAGATTTCATTCTTTTCTCTTCTTTATAGAGTGTCATAGATTTCACTATTTTCCCTACTTTTTTACTTCATTTTTCACTTTATATCATAGACTTCCTTGTTCTGTCTACTTGCCCGTCAGGGAGAGAAGGCAGCGTTGATGGAAGTGTTCGAGGAGCGTTAGATGGAATTGTTCGAGGAGCGTTAGATGGAAGTGTTCGAGGAGCGTTAGATGGAATTGTTCGAGGAGCATTAGATGGAAGTGTTCGAGGAGCGTTAGACGGAAGTGTTCGAGAAGCGTTAGATGGAAGTGTTCGAGGAGCGTTAGATGGAATTGTTCGAGGAGCGTTAGATGGAATTGTTCGAGGAGCGTTAGATGGAAGTGTTCGAGGAGCGTTAGATGGAATTGTTCGAGAAGCGTTAGATGGAAGTGTTCGAGGAGCGTTAGATGGAAGTGTTCGAGGAGCGTTAGATGGAAGTGTTCGAGGAGCGTTAGATGGAATTGTTCGAGGAGCGTTAGATGGAATTGTTCGAGGAGCGTTAGATGGAAGTGTTCGAGGAGCGTTAGATGGAATTGTTCGAGGAGCGTTAGATGGAAGTGTTCGAGGAGCGTTAGATGGAAGTGTTCGAGGAGCGTTAGATGGAAGTGTTCGAGGAGCGTTAGATGGAAGTGTTCGAGGAGCGTTAGATGGAAGTGTTCGAGGAGCGTTAGATGGAAGTGTTCAAGGAGCGTTAGATGGAAGTGTTCGAGGAGCGTTAGATGGAATTTTTCGAGAAGCGTTAGATGGAATTGTTCGAGGAGCGTTAAATGGAATTGTTCGAGGAGCGTTAGATGGAAGTGTTCGAGGAGCGTTAGATGGAATTGTTCGAGGAGCGTTAGATGGAAGTGTTCGAGGAGCGTTAGATGGAAGTGTTCGAGGAGCGTTAGATGGAAGTGTTCGAGGAGCGTTAGATGGAAGTGTTCGAGGAGCGTTAGATGGAAGTGTTCGAGGAGCGTTAGATGGAAGTGTTCAAGGAGCGTTAGATGGAAGTGTTCGAGGAGCGTTAGATGGAAGTGTTCGAAGAGCGTTAGATGGAATTGTTCGAGGAGCGTTAGATGGAAGTGTTCGAGGAGCGTTAGATGGAATTATTCGAGGAGCGTTAGATGGAAGTGTTCGAGGAGCGTTAGATGGAAGTGTTCGAGGAGCGTTAGATGGAAGTGTTCGAGAAGCGTTAGATGGAAGTGTTCGAGGAGCGTTAGATGGAAGTGTTGGAGGAGCGTTAGATGGAATTGTTCGAGGAGCGTTAGATGGAAGTGTTCGAGGAGCGTTAGATGGAAGTGTTCGAGGAGCGTTAGATGGAAGTGTTCGAGAAGCGTTAGATGGAAGTTTTCGAGGAGCGTTAGATGGAATTGTTCGAGGAGCGTTAGATGGAAGTGTTCGAAGAGCGTTACATGGAATTGTTCGAGGAGCGATAGATGGAAGTGTTCGAGGAGCGTTAGATGGAAGTGTTCGAGGAGCGTTAGATTGAAGTGTTCGAGGAGCGTTAGATGGAAGTGTTCGAGGAGCGTTAGATGGAAGTGTTCGAGAAGCGTTAGATGGAAGTTTTCGAGGAGCGTTAGATGAAAGTGTTCGAGGAAGTTAGATGGACGTGTTCGAGGAGCGTTAGATGGAATTGTTCGAGGAGCGTTAGATGGAAGTGTTCGAGGAGCGTAAGATGGAATTGTTCGAGGAGCGTTAGATGGAAGTGTTCGAGGAGCGTTAGATGGAATTGTTCGAGGAGCGTTAGATGGAAGTGTTCGAGGAGCGTTAGATGGAAGTGTTCGAGGAGCGTTAGATGGAAGTGTTCGAGGAGTGTTAGATGGAAGTGTTCGAGGAGCGTTAGATGGAAGTGTTCGAGAAGCGTTAGATGGAAGTGTTCGAGGAGCGTTAGATGGAAGTGTTCGAGGAGCGTTAGATTGAAGTGTTCGAAGAGCGTTAGATGGAAGTGTTCGAAGAGCGTTAGATGGAAGTGTTCGAGGAGCGTTAGATGGAAGTGTTCGAGAAGCGTTAGATGGAAGTTTTCGAGGAGCGTTAGATGAAAGTGTTCGAGGAAGTTAGATGGACGTGTTCGAGGAGCGTTAGATGGAATTGTTCGAGGAGCGTTAGATGGAAGTGTTCGAGGAGCGTTAGATGGAATTGTTCGAGGAGCGTTAGATGGAAGTGTTCGAGGAGCGTAAGATGGAAGTGTTCAAGGAGCGTTAGATGGAAGTGTTCGAGGAGCGTTAGATGGAAGTGTTCGAGGAGCGTTAGATGGAAATGTTCGAGGAGCGTTAGATGGAATTGTTCGAGGAGCGTTAGATGGAAGTGTTCAAGGAGCGTTAGATGGAATTGTTCGAGGAGCGTTAGATGGAAGTGTTCGAGGAGCGTTAGATGGAAGTGTTCGAGGAGCGTTAGATGGAAGTGTTCGAGAAGCGTTAGATGGAAGTGTTCGAGGAGCGTTAGATGGAAGTGTTCGAGGAGCGTTAGATGGAAGTGTTCGAGAAGAGTTAGATGGAAGTTTTCGAGGAGCGTTAGATGAAAGTGTTCGAGGAAGTTAGATGGACGTGTTCAAGGAGCGTTAGATGGAATTGTTCGAGGAGCGTTAGATGGAAGTGTTCGAGGAGCGTTAGATGGAATTGTTCGAGGAGCGTTAGATGGAAGTGTTCGAGGAGCGTAAGATGGAAGTGTTCAAGGAGCGTTAGATGGAAGTGTTCGAGGAGCGTTAGATGGAAGTGTTCGAGGAGCGTTAGATGGAAATGTTCGAGGAGCGTTAGATGGAATTGTTCGAGGAGCGTTAGATGGAAGTGTTCAAGGAGCGTTAGATGGAATTGTTCGAGGAGCGTTAGATGGAAGTGTTCGAGGAGCGTTAGATGGAAGTGTTCGAGGAGCGTTAGATGGAAGTGTTCGAGAAGCGTTAGATGGAAGTGTTCGAGGAGCGTTAGATGGAAGTGTTCGAGGAGCGTTAGATGGAAGTGTTCGAGGAGCGTTAGATGGAAGTGTTCGAGGAGCGTTACATGGAATTGTTCGAGGAGCGATAGATGGAAGTGTTCGAGGAGCGTTAGATGGAAGTGTTCGAGGAGCGTTAGATTGAAGTGTTCGAGGAGCGTTAGATGGAAGTGTTCGAGGAGCGTTAGATGGAAGTGTTCGAGAAGCGTTAGATGGAAGTTTTCGAGGAGCGTTAGATGAAAGTGTTCGAGGAAGTTAGATGGACGTGTTCGAGGAGCGTTAGATGGAAGTGTTCGAGGAGCGTTAGATGGAAGTGTTCGAAGAGCGTTAGATGTCTCCTTTAGAGCAGAAGGTATGTGTTATTCCTGAGAAATAACTGACAAGTAACTTTTGAGAAACAACTGCATGACATCTAATTCCCAAGAAACAGCTATCCGACATCTAATTCCTGAGAAACAACTATCTGACATCTAATTGCTGAGAAACAGCTATCTGACATATAATTCCTGAGAAAAGGCTATCTGATATCTAATTACTGAGAAACAGCTATCTGACAACTAATTCCTGAGAAACAGCTATCTGACATAAATTCCTGAAAAACAACTAACTGACATATAATTCCCGAGAAACAACTATCTGACATCTAATTCCTGAGAAACAGCTATCTGACATAAATTCCTGAGAAACAACTAACTGACATCTAACTCCAAAGAAACAACTATCTGACCTCTAATACTTGAGCAACAACTATCTGACATCTAATTCCTGAGCAACAACTATTTGACCTCTAATTCCTGAGCAACAACTATTTGACCTCTAATTCCTGAGCAACAACTATCTGACCTCTAATTCCTGAGCAACAACTATCTGACATCTAATTCCTGAGCAACAACTATCTGACATCTAATTCCTGAGCAACAACTATCCGACCTCTAATTCCTGAGCAACAACTATCTGACCTCTAATTCCTGAGCAACAACTATCTGACCTCTAATTCCTGAGCAACAACTATCTGACCTCTAATTCCTGAGCAACAACTATTTGACCTCTAATTCCTTAGCAACAACTATCTGACCTCTAATTCCTGAGCAACAACTATCTGACATCTAATTCCTGAGCAACAACTATCTGACCTCTAATTCCTGAGCAACAACTATCTGACCTCTAATTCCTGAGCAACAACTATCTGACCTCTAATTCCTGAGCAACAACTATCTGACCTCTAATTCCTGAGCAACAACTATCTGACCTCTAATTCCTGAGCAACAACTATCTGACCTCTAATTCCTGAGCAACAACTATCTGACCTCTAATTCCTGAGCAACAACTATCTGACCTCTAATTCCTGAGCAACAACTATCTGACCTCTAATTCCTGAGCAACAACTATCTGACATCTAATTCCTGGGCAACAACTATCTGACATCTAATTCCTGAGCAACAACTATCCGACCTCTAATTCCTGAGCAACGACTATCTGACATCTAATTCCTGAGCAACACCTATCTGACCTCTAATTCCTGAGCAACAACTATCTGACATCTAATTCCTGAGCAACAACTATCTGACCTCTAATTCCTGAGCAACAACTATCTGACCTCTAATTCCTGAGCAACAACTATCTGACCTCTAATTCCTGAGCAACAACTATCTGACCTCTAATTTCTGAGCAACAACCTTTTGACCTCTAATTCCTTAGCAACAACTATCTGACCTCTAATTCCTGAGCAACAACTATCTGACCTCTAATTCCTGAGCAACAACTATCTGACCTCTAATTCCTGAGCAACAACTATCTGACCTCTAATTCCTGAGCAACAACTATCTGACCTCTAATTCCTGAGCAACAACTATCTGACCTCTAATTCCTGAGCAACAACTATCTGACCTCTAATTCCTGAGCAACAACTATCTGACCTCTAATTCCTGAGCAACAACTATCTGACCTCTAATTCCTGTGCAACAACTATCTGACCTCTAATTCCTGAGCGACAAGCTGTTCTCTTGAAAAGAACGATCAAGTTTGGAAACATCATTGAACATCGCAGTTTGTGTTTAGACACTTCCAACGGCTAGTCATAATTTAGACATTTGAAACGAGAAAGCATTGTTTTAGGAAGGAGAACTAAGCAAATTACTACAAAAATTGTAAAGGGCGTCGCCCGTTAAGAAAATAAAATAGATAGGGCGCTAAACAAATGTTTGTTTAGTTTCAGTATGTATGACTTAAGTCGTGTTCTAGAATCCAACGATTTTATTTCACCCGAGCTGGAAAGAAATGAAGGATCGTTTTATTTATTTATTTATTTTTTTCACCTGAACATTTTTTTAAATGTTGTTTCCTTGAATTGGAATGCCAGAAAGATAATACCCAGGCCTACACCTACTTCTTTGGAATGTGAATATTCTTTAGCGCTTGAGTGTGAAATACCTTGTATTGGCTCTTCCCTTGAAACAAATCTTTCCCCAATGTAACCGCCCAAGTCCCAATAAACTGGCCCATCATTCCTTCTAAAGAATGAAACACTTTTGCTTTCTCTACAACTATCTCTGACACACACACACGTACAATTTTAGTCCCGAAGGTTAGTCGAGCGTGATATGTTCTAAGGTATACTGAAGACCAGTAATGATTGAGTTAATGACCTAAGAAAGTAGTAATGAAAGGTCCTATTGGTGACTGTTCAGATACAAGAGAGATCACTCAACAAGACCAGGACGTCACAGAAATATCTCAATGTAATTTTGGTGGTGAAGGAAAGTAGGTCCTAACTTAATGACCTAAACGTAATGTTTATTGGTGAAGGAATGTAGGTCCTAACTTAATGACCTAAACGTAATGTTGGTGGTGAAGGAAAGTAGGTCCTAACTTAATGACCTAAACGTAATGTTGGTGGTGAAGGAAAGTAGGTCCTAACTTAATGACCTAAACGTAATGTTGGTGGTAAAGGAAAGTAGGTCCTAACTTAATGAACTTAACGTAATGTTGGTGGTGAAGGAAAGTAGGTCCTAACTTAATGACCTAAACGTAATGTTGGTGGAGAAGGAAAGTAGGTCCTAACTTAATGACCTAAACGTAATGTTGGTGGTGAAGGAATGTAGGTCCTAACTTAATGACCTAAACGTAATGTTGGTGGTGAAGGAAAGTAGGTCCTAACTTAATGACCTAAACGTAATGTTGGTGGTGAAGGAAAGTAGGTCCTAACTTAATGACCTAAACGTAATGTTGGTTGTGAAGGTAAGTAGGTCCTAACTTAATGACCTAAACGTTATGTTGGTGGTGAAGGAAAGTAGGTCCTAACTTAATGACCTAAACGTAATGTTGGTGGTGAAGGAAAGTAGGTCCTAACTTAATGACCTAAACGTAATGTTAGTGGTGAAGGAAAGTAGGTCCTAACTTAATGACCTAAACGTAATGTTGACGGTGAAGGAAAGTAATTCCTAACTTAATGACCTAAACGTAATGTTGGTGGTGAAGGAAAGTAGGTCCTAACTTAATGACCTAAACGTAATGTTGGTGGTGAAGGAATGTAGGTCCTAACTTAATGACCTAAACGTAATGTTGGTGGTGAAGGAAAGTAGGTCCTAACTTAATGACCTAAACGTAATGTTGGTGGTGAAGGAAAGTAGGTCCTAACTTAGTGACCTAAACGTAATGTTGGTGGTGAAGGAAAGTAGGTCCTAACTTAATGACCTAAACGTCATGTTGGTGGTGAAGGAAAGTAGGTCCTAACTTAATGACCTAAACGTAATGTTGGTGGTGAAGGAATGTAGATCCTAACTTAATGACCTAAACGTAATGTTGGTGGTGAAGGAATGTAGGTCCTAACTTAATGACCTAAACGTAATGTTGGTGGTGAAAGAATGTAGATCCTAACTTAATGACCTAAACGTAATGTTGGTGGTGAAGGAATGTAGGCTTGTACTTACTTTTTTATATGTAATGTTGATGATAAAGTCCCCTACCTACTTATCTCAATCTAATGCCAACAAATTAAATGTAACTTTAAACTACTTTGGAGACCAGTCTTTGAAACACTAACATTTAGTTTGACAGGGAGTCGGTTGTGTAACATCTATGTACTTAACAAAACAAGGAAGCGAATCACTTCTAACATCAGATCTGGAGGAATAAAAGCAGCAGACGTCATTGACGAGATAACAAGCGGCGAAATCAGGGGAGCGGGTGGTAGTCAACAAATTACCAACAAAACTGATTTGGTCAAATGATAAGAATCCCTAACAATAAAAAAGTCTTGAGAGCATACACCACTAACTCTTCGGGATACAAGTTGACTGGAAAACACACACACACATTACGAGAAAGTGTAAAACGGAAAGATTGGAACAAACCTTTATATAAACAATGTCTAGATCAAGTGGACAAATATCTGGTTTAAAAAAATACACATAAACAGACCAAATGTGATAGAAAAAATAATTATTTTGGCTTTTTTTTTTACTCCGCCCTGTCAGGAAAAGTGTCATTTTAGTGAACAATCGGATTTTCTCTTTAAAAACCCATCAGCCAGTTGTCTTAAAACTTTTATATGTTTTTGATTTATCGATCTGATAAGACCGTAGAGAAAGCTAAGCTCCTGAATGACAACACTACTCAGTCTAAGCCACACAAAATCCACAGTGCTATCTATCAACGAAGCCAAAACAGCGTATGACAGTCCTCCACAACAATCTAAGCAAAAAAAACACCATAGAAACACCAAATTTGTTCCCAGTTCTATTTTTTTCTTTCACTCTTTCTGGCAGACGATCGATGCGGGTGCTGGACTTGTAAGTGCCAGACACGAGTTGCCAGGCGAAGAGAAGTGCGACGGGACGACAGAATGGAAGAGAAACTGTCTGCAACTGGACTAAGCAGTCAACATAGAGCGTCAGTAGGGGGGACAGTCTGGTGTTTTTAGGTGAAGATTTGAGGGAAGTGCTGCTGCTGTGTTGGCTTGTTGGAACTATTCTTTCTCTGACCAGACACATGAGCATTAGAAGGTATAGAAGTTATTGTAACTGTGTCTAGAGCATAAGTAGGCATAGAAGTTATTATTTCTGTGACTTGAGCATTAGAAGGTATAGAAAGTTATTGTTACTGTGACTAGAGCATTAGAAGACAAAGAAGTATTGTTACTGTGACTAGAGCATTGGTAGGTATAGAAGTTATTGTTACTGTGACTTGAGCATTAGAAGGTATAGAAAGTTATTGTTTCTGTGACTAGAGCATTAGAAGGTATAGAAAGTTAGTGTTTCTGTGACTAGAGCATTAGAAGGTATAGAAAGTTATTGTTACTGTGACTAGAGCATTAGAAGACAAAGAAGTATTGTTACTGTGACTAGAGCATTAGAAGACAAAGAAGTATTGTTACTGTGATTAGAGCATTGGTAGGTATAGAAGTTATTGTTACTGTGACTAGAGCATTAGAAGGTATAGAAAGTTATTGTTTCTGTGACTAGAGAATTAGAAGGTATAGAAAGTTATTGTTACTGTGACTAGAGCATTAGAAGACAAAGAAGTATTGTTACTGTGACTAGAGCATTAGAAGACAAAGAAGTATTGTTACTGTGACTAAAGCATTGGTAGGTATAGAAGTTATTTTTAATGTGACTAGAGCATTAGAAGGTATAGAAAGTTATTGTTTCTGTGACTAGAGCATTAGAAGGTATAGAAAGTTATTGTTACTGTGACTAGAGCATTAGAAGACAAAGAAGTATTGTTACTGTCACTAGAGCATTGGTAGGTATAGAAGTTATTTTTACTGTGACTAGAGCATTAGAAGGTATAGAAAGTTATTGTTACTGTGACTAGAGCATTAGAAGACAAAGAAGTATTGTTACTGTGACTAGAGCATTGGTAGGTATAGAAGTTATTGTTACTGTGACTAGAGCATTAGAAGGTATAGAAAGTTATTGTTACTGTGACTAGAGCATTAGAAGACAAAGAATTATTGTTACTGTGACTAAAGCATTGGTAGGTATAGAAGTTATTGTTACTGTGACTAGAACATTAGAAGGTATAGAAAGTTATTGTTACTGTGACTAGAGCATTAGAAGACAAAGAAGTATTGTTACTGTGATTAGAGCATTGGTAGGTATAGAAGTTATTGTTACTGTGAATAGAGCATTAGAAGGTATAGAAAGTTATTGTTTCTGTGACTAGAGCATTAGTAGGTATGGAAAGTTATTGTTACTGTGACTAGAGCATTAGAAGACATAGAAGTTATTGTAACTGTGACTAGAGCTTTAGAAGGTGTTTTTTTTTTTACATTGTGATGTTTGAAACGGTGTTCCACTTTTTCACACATTCTGAGATAAGTTACCTACTCTTAGCGTGCATTACAGATAAGTTACCTTCTTTTATCGTGCATTAGAGATAAGTTACCTTCTCTGATCGTGCATTAGAGATAAGTTACCTTCTCTGATCGTGCATTAGAGATTAGTTTCCTTCTCTGATCGTGCATTAGAGATAAGTTTCCTTCTCTGATCGTGCATTAGAGATAAGTTTCCTTCTCTGATCGTGCATTAGAGATAAGTTACCTTTTCTGATCGTGCATTAGAGATAAGTTACCTTCTCTGATCGTGCATTAGAGATAAGTTACCTTCTCTGATCGTGCATTAGCGATTAGTTTCCTTCTCTGATTGTGCATTAGAGATAAGTTTCCTTCTCTGATCGTGCATTAGAGATAAGTTTCCTTCTCTGATCGTGCATTAGAGATAAGCTACCTTCTCTGATTGTTCATTAGAGATTAGTTTCCTTCTCTGATCGTGCATTAGAGATAAGTTTCCTTCTCTGATCGTGCATTAGAGATAAGCTACCTTCTCTGATTGTTCACTAGAGATAAGTTACCTTCTCTGATCGTGCATTAGAGATTAGTTTCCTTCTCTGATCGTGCATTATAGATTAGTTTCCTTCTCTGATCGTGCATTAGAGATAAGTTTCCTTCTCTGATCGTGCATTAGAGATAAGCTACCTTCTCTGATTGTTCATTAGAGATAAGTTTCTTTCTCTGATCGTGCATTATAGATTAGTTTCCTTCTCTGATCGTGCATTAGAGATAAGTTTCCTTCTCTGATCGTGCATTAGAGATAAGCTACCTTCTCTGATTGTTCACTAGAGATAAGTTACCTTCTCTGATCGTGCATTAGAGATTAGTTTCCTTCTCTGATCGTGCATTATAGATTAGTTTCCTTCTCTGATCGTGCATTAGAGATAAGTTTCCTTCTCTGATCGTGCATTAGAGATAAGCTACCTTCTCTGATTGTTCATTAGAGATAAGTTTCTTTCTCTGATCGTGCATTATAGATTAGTTTCCTTCTTTGATCGTGCATTAGAGATAAGTTCCCTTCTCTGATCGTGCATTAGAGATTAGTTTCCTTCTCTGATCGTGCAAAAGAGATAAGTTTCCTTCTCTGATCGTGCTTTAGAGATTAGTTTCCTTCTCTGATCGTGCATTAGAGATAAGTTTCCTTCTCTGATCGTGCATTAGAGATTAGATTCCTTCTCTGATCGTGCATTAGAGATAAGTTTCCTTCTCTGATCGTGCATTAGAGATAAGCTACCTTCTCTGATTGTTCACTAGAGATAAGTTTCCTTCTCTGATCGTGCATTAGAGATAAGTTTCCTTCTCTCTCTGATCGTGCATTAGAGATAAGTTTCCTTCTTTGATCGTGCATTAGAGATAAGTTACCTTTTCTGATCGTGCATTAGAGATAAGCTACCTTCTCTGATTGTTCATTAGAGATAAGTTATCTTCTCTGATCGTGCATTAGAATTAAGTTACCTTCATTGATCATGCATTAGAGATATGTTACCTTTACTGATAGTGCATTAGAGATAAGTTACCTTCTCGGATCGTGCATTAGAGTTAAGTTACCTTCTCGGATCGTGCATTAGAGTTAAGTTACCCTCTCTGATAGTGCGTTAGAGATACGTTACATTCTCATTACTAAATGTCACGAAACATTTTTTTTCATATTTGTTGTTTAAAATGTTTCAGGTGTTTATTCAGGGTATGACCACCAAACGACTGTCCAGCGCGCATATCACACGACCAGGCAGCCTCTGCTTGATGCCATTATTTTTGCTGTTCTCTGTATTTCAACACATATGCAAATAAAGTGTTGTTTGTGTGAGTGTGTACAATTCTTGTAAAATTGTATAGTGACACGGTGCCAGATTATATCGTCAGTCCAGAGAGTGCAGCTGCCCAAGTTCTCCTCCTCACTTTAAGTGGCGGGTCCACAAACTAAATCAAAAATGTTACATTTAAAATGTATGCACGCTATATCTTTTATTATTATATTAGCATTATGAAACGCATTTCATTAGTCTTTAAAAGAATGTATTGGTCTCCACATACTTATATCCGACATTCTGTGTATCTTTAATGAAAATTGCATTATTAATGTTTATATTATTTATATTCTATATTTTTAGTTCAAATTTTTTAAAAATTTAAATTACTTTTGTATAATGTATGTCAAGGACATAGCATTTTCTGTGGGATTTGGGAGGGGGAATAATAATTTTTATTAGCCATTTTGAAAATGATCTTACAATTCGACAACTCCAGCCACTTTGATAGATAGCCATATAGCTATCAGCCACACATGCATGCACCATATTTTAATGGCATACTATTGCTACAAGTTAGTTTTCATATCTGCTTGTAAAACACGGCTTGTTAAGTTTCATCCTTACACTTGATAGACGGCTCCATTGTTCATTGATAAGTCGTCAACTCAAAGTAATCACCAACATGAGCCCATCAATGTGTGTTTCTTGATTCAGACTAGACACAGATCCATCTCGCTATGTCTCTAAGTCAAAGATTTCAATCGACCACTAAACGCCACCTCACATCTTGATTCTATTTCTAGCTGCTCGGTCAATACAAAGATGCTAGTTAATAAGGCCAGTTCGCTAACGTCACTCGGTGGTCGCTGACGTGGGATGCTAATATTGGTTTGAGATATCAAGACGTTTTAATAGTTGTTGATTTGGATAAGTGTCATGTGTAATTGATGTAATACATGACTTTGTGACATCACTATTGGCGTTGTCCTCCTTGGGCATTCAGAATGACATTCAGCTGTTTAACTCATTTCTTTGAACACAGAGTCTTTCTTGTTATATCTCCACACTGTTTCCCCACCCCGTCTCCTTGCTTCTTGTTATATCTCCAAACTGTTCTCCGACCCCGTCTCCTTGCTTCTTGTTATATCTCCAAACTGTTCTCCCACCCCGTCTCCTTGCTTCTTGTTATATCTCCACACTGTTCTCCCACCCCGTCTCCTTGCTTCTTGTTATATCTCTTCATTGTTTCCCCACCCCGTCTCCTTGCTTCTTGTTATATCTCTACATTGTTTCCCCACCCCGTCTCCTTGCTTCTTGTTATATCTCCACACTGTTTCCCCACCCCGTCTCCTTGCTTCTTGTTATATCTCTACATTGTTTCCCCACCCCGTCTCCTTGCTTCTTGTTATATCTCCACACTGTTTCCCCACCCCGTCTCCTTGCTTCTTGTTATATCTCCACACTGTTTCCCCACCACGTCTCCTTGCTTCTTGTTATATCTCCACACTGTTTCCCCACCCCGTCTCCTTGCTTCTTGTTATATCTGCACACTGTTTCCCCACCCCGTCTCCTTGCTTCTTGTTATATCTCTACATTGTTTCCTCACCCCGTCTCCTTGCTTCTTGTTATATCTCCACACTGTTTTCCCACCCCGTCTCCTTGCTTCTTGTTATATCTCCACACTGTTTCCCCACCCCGTCTCCTTGCTTCTTGTTATATCTCCACACTGTTCTCCCACCCCGTCTCCTTGCTTCTTGTTATATCTCCACACTGTTTCCCCACCCCGTCTCCTTGCTTCTTGTTATATCTCTACATTGTTTCCCCACCCCGTCTCCTTGCTTCTTGTTATATCTGCACACTGTTTCCCCACCCCGTCTCCTTGCTTCTTGTTATATCTCCACACTGTTTCCACACCCCGTCTCCTTGCTTCTTGTTATATCTCCACACTGTTTCCCCACCCCGTCTCCTTGCTTCTTGTTATATCTCTACATTGTTTCCCCACCCCGTCTCCTTGCTTCTTGTTATATCTCTACATTGTTTCCCCACCCCGTCTCCTTGCTTCTTGTTATATCTCCACACTGTTTCCCCACCACGTCTCCTTGCTTCTTGTTATATCTCCACACTGTTTCCCCACCCCGTCTTCTTGCTTCTTGTTATATCTCCACACTGTTTCCCCACCCCGTCTACTTGCTTCTTGTTATATCTCCACACTTTTTCCCCACCCCGTCTCCTTGCTTCTTGTTATATCTCCACACTGTTTCCCCACACCGTCTCCTTGCTTCTTGTTATATCTCTACACTGTTCTCCCACCCCGTCTCCTTGCTTCTTGTTATATCTCCACACTGTTTCCCCACCCCGTCTCCTTGCTTCTTGTTATATCTCCACACTGTTCTCCTACCCCGTCTCCTTGCTTCTTCTTATATCTCCACACTGTTTCCCCACCCCGTCTTCTTGCTTCTTGTTATATCTCCACACTGTTCTCCCACCCCGTCTCCTTGCTTCTTGTTATATCTCCACACTGTTTCCCCACCCCGTCTCCTTGCTTCTTGTTATATCTCCACACTGTTCTCCTACCCCGTCTCCTTGCTTCTTGTTATATCTCCACACTGTTTCCCCAACCCGTCTTCTTGCTTCTTGTTATATCTCCACACTGTTCTCCCACCCCGTCTCTGTGTTTCTCTCTTGCTGTAGATTTTTTCACTCACTAATTCTTTCTCTTTCTCTCTCTTTCTTTTTTTTTTCTCTTTTTACTTTTTCTCTTTATATTTTTTTCTTTCTTTTTCTCTTCTCTCTTTCCCTCTCGCTCCCTTTCTTCCAAATCTTTTTCCTATAGCTACAATGTGAATGTTTTTAATTTCCTTTCCCCCGTTTTTTCTATTACAGCTCAACACCACAATCTCTCTCTTTCTCTCTCTCTCTTTCTCTCTCTCTTTCTCTCTCTCTTTCTCTCTTTCTCTCTCTCTCTCTCTCTAGTGCATCCTCTTATACTTCTATTTAAATCCCTTATTTAAACATCATTTCATCTCTGAACGAGTAAAATATCTCAGGGGAGCTAACCTCTTTAAAAGCAGTCAGTTATCTTGGTCTAGGGGCGCTTACTTGTTTCTAACTAGACAGACAGAAATGTGTGTGTGTGTGTGTGTGTGTGAACGGGAAAGCGCAAGAATACACTTTTATTTAAATTCTGTTTACCTGTTTCTAAGCTGATTGAAATGTATATTTAATAACTAAAGCTTTGGCACAATTGAAATGCACATACCTGTATCTCTGGGGGCAAACTATTTAGACACTGTTAATCAAATGTTTAGAGGCACATCGGCACTATTTAGACCAGCATGCAAGCCATGTCAATGTTTGTAAATGTTATGAAACAGACACTTGTGCATATTTTTTTGCCAGAATTGTATCCGACGTCATGTGGACAGCACGATTCAGTCCAGAGCTCTGACGGACACACTGGTGCCTGAGACACAAGGGATTACCTCTTTCTCTCATTTAGAGCTAGAAGGAAGTGACTCTCTACGTAATTTGTGATTGTGTACCAACTAATTAATAAAGTCCTCTTATACTAATCCTAATCATAATAGAGTTTTAACTTTTTAGAAAGCTTATATCAACTCACACTGTTTGTTAAACTGTTTGTGTCTTTGTCTGGTAAAAAGTATGTACAATTTATTTCTCCCACAAGCTGAATCAAGTTCAGACTTCACACAAATATTCATTGACATAGACAAGACATGAATCAATTAAAGAAGTAACCAATTACTTGTAAATCATTATTTTGTTTATTAGAGACAAGGGAAACTAATACTTTAGTATTCAAACATATGGCTAAATTAGTTGGGTTTAGTCCCCTAAAATTATTGTTAACGCTATTTCTCCCTCACACATTCTCTTATCGAGCTGATACATTCAACAATTATTTATTGTGCCTTACACAGTATGAATCAATCAACGAACATACTTAATGAGTCAATTAATTATTGGAAAATAATTATTTTATTTGATATCGAATAATGGAAATAACTTGTACATTATTGGTAGATATAGTTTTAAGGACGGAGTTCTTCCCCTTTAGATAAGCTTTGTTTTTTTTTTGTTTTTTAAATAAAGGATTTTTTTTTATTTGCTTGTTTCAGGTTTGTACACATTGTACTTCTACGTCTAATGTCTGTTGGGGTCACTTTCAGGGAAGGTCAATACTGAGAATGTTATCAAGTGAGGAACTGTTAAGCATCTCGATCATCATCACTTTTGTTCAGGTAGCAGCCAAACACCTTTACATCAGTTTCTTTTTCCTGCATGTTTCTTTCTTTCTTTTATGTTATAATGTCACTCACAATTTAAAAGAAAGGTTAATTATTCTTAACGTGTACATAATTGTTGTATTTATGTTTTTTGCATGTTTCAACTTTGTGTCCAGTAAGTTTATAACCTCAATGTGTACAGATGTGTTCTAGCGATCTACTGGCCGATGAGTTCCAGGTCACGTCAACGACATGGTCATATTTAGGTGACCGACAGCCGTGTTCCTTCTGGGACCAAACTGGTTGTCAAACCGGGGAATGCTGCGTAAAAGAGGTGAGCACTGAATTCTATCCGCTTTTGGTAACACACCGAAGCAAAGCTCCCTACAATTATTAATCTACAAGTAAAAAAAAATATTACCTTGCAATCATCAATCCTTTGTGCTGTAGGGTGTGCTGTAGGGTGTGCTGTGGGGTGTGCTAAGCCAATGATAAGAAATAAAGAGAAATATTTTTCAGATCTAAAATTCATGTTATTTGTCTTTATCTTAGATCACTCTGTTTACTTGTGACTAACATCCCATGATTTAGGTGTAGTTAGTACCTAACGTTTAGAGAAGTGGGCTGCTTTTTCGAAATCGCGGGTTTAATTCTTGGCGGAGAATCAGTTTCTTGATCAGTGCTAAATGATTTACTGGCTTGATTTACTGCCTGAGATTGGGCTAATATCTTCAGCCGAAAGATACAAAACAAACAAACACACACATGCGCACGATACTATTTCATAACACCCACCCCCCAACTTAACCTTAGTCACATACACAATTGCATCCTCGATAACGTGCTTCGATACTGAACGTTCATCTCCCTTGTTCAAATAATACATATGTATAAAATACTTAGTCAACAAATCGATGCTAACAGCTGTTACCTCGCTGCTTCTCCAGCGTCAGTCCCCCCACACAACGCTACACATATGTTTAGTGAACTAATAGCGGGAGCTTGGCTTGGCGGGCAGACGATGGTTAGCTAAGTCAAAGTCTATCAGCCGCGGCGCCATGAATAGAACAATCTTGGAGGTGATCCCCTTGAGACTGACAGATCTGTGACATCCGCGGGTCGATACTCGCCACATGATGGAAACTAAATATTTCAGCAAGCTCTATAGATTCATAGTTTTATTTTCAGATATATAGTTGCTCACGTGACGATGTTGTTGATTTTTTTTTGTTGATGTAAGTGCAACGATATGTCAATATAAAACATTGGGCGACAAAGGTAGCATATATAACTCTTTGGGAGGATGAGGAAAGGCGAATATTTCTAAATATCTGATATATATATATATATATGGCGTCGCGCTGTGAAAACTGGCGCACAGGATGCAGAGGACAAGAGAACTGTGCTAGCAGAAGAAAAACGCCAGAGAAGAAAACCATAGCCAATGATACTAGCTCCAACTGGAATAACTTGCCCGGTGTGCAGCCGAACATTCCGGGATCACATAGGTCTCACCAGCCACATGAGGAGGCACAAAACCCCAGTGCAAAGCCCCTGGATGACAAAAGTGGTCATCATCGAACCACGATGGACGAAATATTATATATATATATGAGTAATGTCATCATCTTAATTTAAAAGGAGTTTTTTTTTTGTTTTATCTTGTATAAAAGTAATTGAGCCTTTTTGTTTATTGTACGAGGTCCCCATCAATTGTAGGCCCTTTGCGGCTGCCTAATTTGCCTATTCTTACTGCCGGCCCTGATAAAAGACTCGATAAGAAAATTAAACAAATATGCATTTCCAAACTTACAAATATATAACTTTTGATATTGTTTATTAAATTAATACTTATAGAAATTTTACGGAATTTTTTTTTCTAAATCGCATTTATCACAGCTCCGTTTTGTTTGTGGGCGGAAGAATATCGCGGAGTAAGTTTACCTGTTACCTTTGGGCGCCCACTCAACTCGAGTGTAATCTCAATAAATAATTCCTGTGAGATTCGAACTCTAGCCCTCTTGTAAGATAGTCAAACGTCTTAAGCCAATAGGCACACATCCCACTGTTAGTTGTCTTCTCTTTGTCTATTTGTAGGTCATCTCTTTTGAAGACCTGGACCGCAATGTTCTAGCCAGCACCATCTGCAAGCCCAGGTTATCTTTGGGAGAACTTTGTCTGCGTCAGAGTGAAGGCTATCTCTGTGACTGCTCTGCAGGACTTCACTGCCAGTACACTAACAATGAGACCTATGGCCATTGTGTTCCCTGACAAACGTGCAACTAAGACTTAGATCTATAGGGCTTGGGCCAATTGAATTCATAGTCGACCTAACGAGAAAAAAGGAGCGCTGAACAGAAACTTTAGTTTATCCTGTTTGTGGTGCTGAGTAACACTAGTCGTTTCAAAATAGGAAAACTGTCTAGTTAGGGTTCATTCCAAAAGCTCAATTGAAGAATGTGTAAATATGAGAGCCGAGGCAGAACACTTTCTACATTAATTGTTGCGTTTATAGTATCTCTAACATAAACAATATACATATATATCAATAAATATGTGACTATAACCTGATCAACCATTAAGATTAAATATTATCGTTATTGTTGAAATCTATTTGTATCTATGAAATGTTTACTTATTGTTTTATCCCATTTCGGACCCGACTTTTGAAGCTATGTATCTGTTCAGTGTTGCAGTATCTGTTCAGTGTTGCAGTATCTGTTCAGTGTTGCAGTATCTGTTCAAGTGTTGCAGTATCTGTTCAGTGTTGCAGTATCTGTTCAGTGTTGCAGTATCTGTTCAAGTGTTGCAGTATCTGTTCAAGTTTTGCAGTATCTGTTCAGTGTTGCAGTATCTGTTCAGTGTTGCAGTATCTGTTCAAGTGTTACAGTATCTGTTCAGTGTTGCAGTATTGTTAGAGCATCTTGACTAGTCATCAATTGCATGCTAAGAAAATTTGAAGTTTTGGAATAAACGTTTGTATTTTATACGATTAGATACAAGAGTCACAAAGTAAATTGTCTTCTGGTATATAGCGCCATATCTCTCTTTCTATCTCTCCCTCTCTATCTCTCTCTTCCACTCTCTCTCTTTTTTTCACTCTCGCTTCTCTTTTCCTCCCTCTGTCTCTCTTTCTCTCTCTCTCTCTCTCTCTCTAACTTGTTAACTTTTAACCTGTTTACTAACAATTGACCACAAAGTCCCTACCCTAATACTGTAGCGTTCTGCCCTCTAGACAATGCTTTCAGGTCTAGAGACTTCTCTTGATTTGTAACGTAAACACCCAGACATCAGTCAAAGCCATACAGTGAAATAGTTGCGAATGAAAGTTGATATACTTCCTTATACAATGTTTTTAAAATACGAATTCAGAACCCATTACTTTATACATATATTTTTTATTATTATGTAATTTTTTTCATTGTGATTGACCTAGCTAATACTTTTTATTATGCACACAGACCATCCTAAGTTACTACCCAAAGCAATGTCTACTACATTGTCATATGCAATATTTATACGTAGTAGCTCTTCAAATGCTTTTGGGAAAACTTGGCTTCAACTTTCTTATCAAAACAATACGGAAAATTGTTGTAACCTTTGATTTGAAATATACTTGCCTGGTCGTGTTGTATGCTCTCCGGATGGTCCTAACTAAGATCCGAGTATCGAACCCTGCCCGCAAACATCTGGATGTGCGATAAGTATACGAATTAATATGTCAACTTGAATTAAATTCATATCAATACAATGTGAAAGTCAGTTGAAACAGCTTGAATTAATTTCATATCAATACAATGTGAAAGTGAGCTGAAACAGCTTGAATTAAATTCATATCAATACAATGTGAAGGTGAGCTGAAACAACTTGAATTAAATTCATATCAATACAATATGAAAGTGAGCTGAAACAACTTGAATCAAATTCATATCAATACAATGTGAAAGTGAGCTGAAACAACTTGAATTAAATTCATATCAATACAATGTGAAGGTGAGCTGAAACAACTTGAATTAAATTCATATCAATACAATATGAAAGTGAGCTGAAACAACTTGAATCAAATTCATATCAATACAATGTGAAAGTGAGCTGAAACAACTTGAATTTAATTCATATCAATACAATATGAAAGTTAGCTGAAACAACTTGAATCAAATTCATATCAATACAATATGAAAGTGAGCTGAAACAACTTGAATTAAATGAACAGTGACTATACTTATTGGAATATATAATTTGGTCAAAATGTCTAACATGTATGAATATATAAAGTCAATAAAGAATTAATAACTTGGTTTGGGTTTGTTCGTCTTAGTTTTTTATTCCTCTGTTAACTAAAAAATGTGAATCATATTCTTTATGATGAAATGAATTACAGCTAACAAACTCGGGTAGAACTTTCAGTACTAGCAAAAACTGGACATAGAATTATTTTATTATTATTTTTTTTTGTAAATGTATTTATCACCTGTGATTATTAAAAACACATTTTTTTTTAAATTCTAATATAGACAATTTAAACTAGATTATTTCTGAGATAGTAAATGCAGGTTACTAATTTCTTCGCGTAATTGCGAATGCAGACAAAAGTTAGCAGAAAAATGTATCTTGTAAAAACAGCTGAAATTATGTTTTTATCTTATACTTATCTAACTCACTTATAAATACATAATGTATATATATATATTGCTTTATCTTGCCTAGTAGTTTTTTTTTCTGTTTTCCAGATTTTTTATAAACTTTGATAGTCCAAAACAAAACAAAACCAAAAGGTTTGACGTACGTCCAAAACTTATCTCTAAATAAATACACGTCCTGGTTTTAAAAAAAGTCAAGATCTTTGTACTGGCCACATAATGCCATCGTTAACAATTGGACTGGAAACAAACAAACAAAAAACTAACATTACGTGCTCTGTGGACTTTTGAAGTGGACTTAATTTTTTTTTCAAAATAGATATATCTGATGAAACTTTCCAGTCAAATTGTATTCCATGTTACCTGGAGACTTGGCAATGTTTGTGTTTGTGTAATTGAAAGAAATGACATGCCGCTCACACTCTAAATATCTGAACGATTTAGTGCTGAATTCAAAGACTTGTGTCTAGCTTTACAATTTTTATAATTGTTATGATCTTCTATGTTATTGTATATGATTCGACAGCTGCGCTGGGTCGGACACTTGCCCCGCATGCCAGCTTTAAAAAGTTCGATTGAAAGGAATTTATCCGGCGAACAGGCATGGACCATGATCTGTTCACCCCTCGTTCTGTCAGTAGGATCATGGACCAGGATCTCTTCACCCCTCGTCCTGTCAGTAGGATCATGGACCAGGATCTCTTCACCCCTCGTTCTGTCAGTAGGATCATGGACCAGGCAGCACTAACCATTGTGACTTCCTCTCATATACTGTAACCGCTTCTGTTCCGTGTAAAACCGATAACGGTCTTTTGCGTAAAACGGAATGGCAGACTAGTTAGAATGGGTTGCAGGGCTCACCAAGGTAGCCCGGAAGAGATCTTGTTCGCTACCCGTCATTTGCCTATCTATCTCCAGCACTAGACGTTTCCACTGAGGCGCCACCTTTTTGAGGTTACATTGGTATAGAGGAAAGGCAGCAGATGGCCTCTGAAAGAAACAGTTGTAAAACTTTCGCAAAAGCTACGAGACACATAATTAAAACCCGAAGAAAAACCCTTGTTGGAGACAGGTGCAGGAGACTCAAAGAAAAACCCTTGTTGAAGACAGGTGCAGGAGACGAAAGGAAAACTTAAATATACCCCCAGTGGACAACGGCTTCGCCTGAGTCAGTAGTGGAAAAATAAGCAGGTCGAAACTGGGTTGGCGTAGCTATGTGATACACTGCATTTGTCCTTAATCTTAGGAATCCAAGACAATGGCAATATTATTATAGGATTATTAGTAATGAAATTTGTGGCGTTTATAAAATGATGCCAAATGTATGTTATAGATTGTAGTGTTTTATCAGGCCTGTTGCAATATAATATCTGTTATAAGTATAACAAATCCTAGAAATCCAAAATATAACATTGCCAGTTTCTTTTATTATAACAATTTTATTTTTTTAAAGTATGCCTCGTTTTCAGATAGTAAAGACAACAAAGCAAATGGCATATAACCCAGGCAGAAAGCTTAGATGGGTTTTATACAATCATTTTCTTCTGTAAAAAAGGAGAAAAATTGTCTGTCCATCTTGGGTCCATTCTGTTCCATTAATGAAAGAGTGAACAAAATATTTACTAACGGCCTTTTGTAAAGTATAGAGTTCATCAAATGGACATTCATTAACATTCATTTACACATCAACAAATGTACTTTTTTCCGAATTTATAATTTTCCAATTTATAAAAAAAAATATTTTAATTTTTGGACAAAAAGTTTTTATTTATGGTCTATGATCTTAATTGACTGAGGAGACTTACACCACAGTGACAGCCGTCCGTCTGGTAATCCCATCTTTTAGCCTCAGAGACTGGAGAGTTCCATCGCCAGCGGATGACGCCATCATTGATCTTTTGATTCCATTCAGAAGCGTCTTAGAGGCCGATACTTGACAAGAGAGTGGAAAAGTTTATAGATGTTGGTGCCACGCCAAGACGTTTTTTAGAGACTTGTTTATATATGTCAGTTTCATTGATTTGGAAATTGTTTTAGTTCTACAGGCAGGCTCTTTATAAGACAGTCAGAATAACTGAAATAATCGAAGGACTTGCATAAATCTAAATATTTAGAATCTAGTACATAGTAATACATTTCAAGCTTGAAAATTGCCTTATTGATTTGTTTAGTGCCAAACAAAATATGAGACTTACTGTTTTGTTTAAAGTAAATTGTATGATCAGCTTAAATATATAATGAAATGTAAGCCAACTTGCTTAAGTTGAGGAACTAACGTTTTGGTGTGGTCCTTATTGCATACTTGAGATCTGAAATTTCCTCCAATACTAATTAAACCTATCAAAAGTTAAAACTTTGGCGTGGTCATTATTGTATAATAATAAGATATAATCTGTACATTAACATTTAATTCTTTGTTCTTTTTTTTACTCTAGCAATCTGTATCAATTAATTCTCTACACCATGCTTATCCCCCTTAGCTTACTGCCATTGGCTCCCGCAGGGAGAGGGTGCACTTGCACCCCCCTGGATTCTGAGTAGCCAAATTCTAGCCATTTTTTCGCACCATTAAATCAATTAACTTCTAAGTAGCAATTGAACAAGTAGTGCTTCCACTGGTTAATGTAGTAGTAAACAAAAAAAGTAGATTTACCATGTACGTGCCAACCATGTACGTGCCAACCATGTACGTGCGCGCCTCTGAATTCTGAGTAGCCACATTTTAGACATTTTTTATGTTATGTAATGAAATAAATCTTCCAGATCTGTTGTTGTTTTTTAATTACATAGATGTAGATTTAATCAGTATCCAGCAGGGAGGGGGGGGTTCAAGTGCACCACCATGTACCCCCCCTGCGTGTGCCAATGCATTCAAAAGTTGAATAAATTTATTTTCAGGAAAATTTTGCGCATCGTCTTCTAAGTCTAAATCTAAAGGCCTAACATTAGAATATTATAAAGTGTAGTAACTTAATAAGTAGTGCTTCCACTGAAGTACAGTTGTAAAGATATGATAGTATTGTAACTGGAATGTGCAAATCTGTAGTTCACGTCCGACTATGTGCGATTTATTCTAGGCTTGCAATTCTTTGCTCTATAAAGGATGTCACATATTCTATAGCATGTTAGTCGTGACGATTTGTTTTGTATTTGCACATAGCTACAGTTATTTTGAATGCCACAAGGTCGACTTTCACAAGACATTCTGTATGGTGATTTAACAGAAGGCAGGAGATCCACTTGTCGTCCACTGCTAAGGTATACTGATGTATGCAACGCGAAATAAAACTCTTCAAATCGTCACTAACAGCTGGGGAGAAAGTGGCACTGGATAGATCCACATGAAGAGCGAGCATAAAGGAAAGGTCGTGGATTGCAGATGACATACACAAAGGTAGTAGAAAGAAGGGTGAACGTACAAAGGATTGGCCTCTTTAGTTACACAAGAAGTTGTAAAGGGGAAAAATCGACTCTCGACTGCCACAATTTTTTTTTAAATTATTTAAGGTCTAGAAAAATATTTTTTTGCCAATTATCTTTCAACGTGAAAAAGTAGTATTTTCTTTAAACAACAGTAGAGTCTTTCGGAGTTGCGGTCGGTGTCAGCGCTAAACACGTCCACCTGTTTACAATAGAATAGATACAAGAAAGTTCTTCACATGACATCATTCGAGTCAAAACGTGATTTGGATCAACAGAGCACTGGCAGCAGCACGAACCCAAAAAATACAAGCTGCAGCATGATGAATTAGCAGCATTTACTGGGTATTTTAGTGATGAAACAACAGATATCTCAGGCACTGAGCAGATGTCTTTGAGCGTTCTGTTCGTTGATTGCGATTGTATTCGACTTCATTTGTTTTAGTTCCTGTGGTTCAGAGAGACGCGCTGCATGTGTCTAATGTCATTGTACAGTCTAGACATGGACAAACTACTTGGCCAAAGCTGCCCCCTGATGGCTAGCATTCTTTTTCCCTAACTATTCCTAGCGATAGCTTTGGTGCTAAATTTACCTCTTTTGTGTGAGAGGCAATGAACTGAAAATACGAATTCATTTAGCTTTAAGTCTCAACATAGAGATCTTTGACTGTTTGGCGGATCTTAAAATAACAACTGCAAGTGAATCCAGACAAACTGCAGACATGTGTAGTAAATGTCTCCTCCGTCTTGTGTTTTTTATTTTTATCTTTTCATTGTCGTTAACTATTCATCTGTTCTTGAACCAGTTTCTATGGTGTTTCACTCTTTCTAACTTAACATAGTGGCCACTCAACAGCACATCAGCAGTCACATTAATGGCGAAATCCAAAACCAACTTAAGCATCTTGAGGAAGGAGGGACTGCTGGCAGAAAAACTTGATTCCGGATATTGAGTTACTGCTGCCGAGAATTCGCATACACACTGAGAAAAAAACCACATGTTAAAATTTTGGGAGTTATTATAGAGCACGGCTTTACGTTACATATCTTAATTCTTAAGTTTCTCGTTTTTCGAGCAATAATAATGGTCAGTTCAACTTGCTTTTGTCTTCATCCTAAAATGATGAAAGCGCTACAATGCAAAGAAGAATATCAGAACTGCACGACTTTGTGAACAGTAAATACTTTATTCACGTGTTTAGTTTCTTTGGGGTTTTTTTTTCATGAAAAAACAAATTTACTGTGCATTTAATATCGATTAGGTAAGAGGGTCCAAATGTGGGGGGGGGCAGTTCTTTTCTTTAATATTATAACAAGAATGGGGGGCAGTTCTTTTCTTTAATATTATAACAAGAATTGGGGGGGGGCAGTTCTTTTTTTTAATATTATAACAAGAAAGTTGAGGATACGATTTTGAGCCATGTGTGGCAGCTTGCATCCCCCCCCTGCAAAAAATCCTGCGGGCGCCCATGCTTACTGCGTTGTTGTTGTTGTTATTTTTTAAATATATTCTATATTTAAAATAACTTAACTTATTACAATGATGTAATTACCATAATGATTTGTTCATTTTTTGATTGATTCGTGCTAATTTACCGGTGCCTACATTTCCGAGTGCTTAAATTTCTGGGTGTCTAAATTTCTGGATGCCTAAATTTCCGTATGCTTAAATTTTCAGTGCCTAAATATCCAGACACCATAACAAAGTAATGTCAACTAATAAATAACTATAACGCAAAAAAAAAAAAAACAAATATAGTTCACCTTAATACAAAAATGTATTTTCTGTTTATTTGAAATGTCTCTCGAGCGCCTTCCCCCGCCACACACCTTTTACATTTGGACACATATCAAATTGAGTTAACAAGACCAATCAATAATGCTACTTTTTAGAATGTTTCTTTCAATGTTTAAAGACTTTTGAGAAATGAGAACATGCAATACATTGATTAAAAAAATTCTAGACAAGTCGAAGTGACGAGATCATTTAATATTATATGGTGGAAAATGGTATAAAAAAGAAACACTATTGTCAAACTCTTCAGGAACTCTCAAACTTGTATCAATCTACAATGGATAGCCCATGTGTATATGGGTTGCATTTCATTACACCACAACCGTTAGTTTTGACGAGAGGATGCTATGACTTGGTAAAGTTTTAGATGATTATAAAGTATTAGATAATGATAAAGGCAGGCTTAGAGTTTAGATCATGATAAAGTTTTAGAGAATTATAAATGGTTTTAGATGATAAGTTTTAGCTGGTTTAAAGTCTCATCTTATCTAAATATATATAATTCTCTTCTTCGCTCAACAGTTTGGACGAGAAGCAAGCAAGAAGTAAAGGAAAGATCACTCTCTTATTTCTGCGGATAGTCATCCCACGAAAAAAACAAGGGGGGGGGGGGGGAGAACAAGTATTCACAAAATAGCAGGGCCAGACCGTTGTAACCAAGAAGTCATGTAAAGAGAATAAGTAATCTACTATGTATCTTCACCCGTCACAAAATAGCAGGGCCAGACCGTTGTAACCAAGAAGTCATGTAAAGAGAATAAGTAATCTACTATGTATCATCACCCGTCACTAAATAGCAGGGCCGGACTTGACCATTGTGGGGTCCTATGCGAAACGGATTTCGCGTAGCCAAGTTTGGGTAGGGAAGCGGATAAAAAGTGAAATTTAGGAGTTTGTATTAGAAAATAATTTTTTTCCAAACCCTAACCCTAACGCCCAGTAAACCCTAACCCTATGCATAAACGTGAGTACAGCAAAAATATAAATAAATAAATAAATAATCCAGACTTGTTGAGCCTTTTCTCTTGATAGTTTGGGCTCTGGGGGAGTGCTGTAAGCTCCTTAGTGGGGTTCGGGGCGAAGCCCCGACGCCATATTCGTTTTTTTGCATTCTTCACTGTAGAAACGCATTCTCCTGACATTTACAGCTCATTATTTATCAATGGGGTTCAGGGCGAGGCCCCGACGCCAAAAGCGTTTTTTAGCATTCTTCACTGCAGAAACGCATTCTCCTGTCATCTACAGTTAATTATTTATCAGTGGGGTTCGGGGCTAAGCCCCGAGGCCAAAAGCGTTTTTTAGCATTCCTCACTGCAGAAACGCAATCTCATGACATTTACAGCTCATTATTTATCAGTGGGATTCTGGGCAAGGCCCCGACGCCAAAAGCGTTTTCTTGCATTTTTCACTGCTGAAACGCATTCTCCTGTCATCTACAGTTAATTATTTATCAGTGGGGATCGGGGCGAAGCCTCGACGCCAAAAGCGTTTTTTAGCATTCTTCACTGCAGAAACGCATTCTCCTGACATTTACAGCTCATTATTTATCAGTGGGGTTCAGGGCGAGGCCCCGACGCCAAAAGCGTTTTTTAGCATTCTTCACTGCAGAAACGCATTCTCCTGACATTTACAGCTCATTATTTATTAGTGTATAGGCTCCGATGCGCAAAAGCATTTTCTTGCATTTTTCACTGCTGAAACGCATTCTCCTGACATCAACAGTTCATTATTAATCGTATAAAAAATGACCTTTTCAATAATGTTTTACTTGAAAAAATATTCTAATATGAATTAGAAAGGCCCTTACTACATTGCAAATAAAACGATTTGAAGATACCCCACATATTTAGATTTATGCTTTGAAGATCGCCGACGAAAAAAAAAATTAGAATAATATTTTTTTTAAAAAAAAGCTCATTTGTAAGTGATACATTTTGTTCAATAAGCATGTTTGTAACTTTGTTTTATTACAGAACTATAATTCAAAGCTGTAACGAATAATTTCGTAAGTGGGAGGAGAAATTAAGTGGACCAATTAGATTCTACTTTAAATTTGCATTTTTAGGATTCAGGCATTAATTATAATTATGAGCTTTAGTCCCAAATTTATTTAACTAGAAAAATAGCAGATTGAGTAAAGGTTGGAAAATTATGATTAATTTATATGAAATGACATAAACTCTGTCTCCATATTTGACTATTTTTGTTTTAAAACATCATGTTTTCGTCTGAAAAGGGGAGGGGCTGTAGAATGAAAACAATTAATCCTCGCTCCTTTTTTATAATTTCTGTTAATGATTGCATTTGGCATTAAAGAATAGGGGTGGGGCGACTCGATATAAGAATTCAATTAATAGCACATATAAAGTATATTAGTGACAGATTTTTCTTATAATTTTGTAATTTCTTAACTATAATTCAAAAAGAAAAAGTATTGGTTTGTCCGATGGGCGGAAGGCGATTGCAAGTATCGTCCCTCCTACCTGGTACAATACTTTTTCATTTTATATTTACTAATGATAAAATTTGAGATTAGAGTGTGTGTGCGACATAATATACAAATGGGTTCACATATCAATACGTAGCTTATATTTTATAGATATTCAACTAATTTTGTTCACAAACTTATATTTCCCCATAAAATTAGGACCTCTCCCCCCCACACACTCAAAGGGTTTAGGTGGGAATGGCAGTAGATGTATTCGCCCCCCCCCCACCCCACCCAATCGGAAAACAGAGGAACGGTTACAACACCAATAACACGTTTTAATCATATAGATATTTAATTGATTCTGTAAGAAAGCTGTGATTTCTACAAATTTATTGGACCGCCCCCCCCCCACTCGAAATATCAATAATTAGCATATATTATTAACATAAGTAATAAATTCGTATACAAATTGTGTGAATTCTATTCTAAAATACGTCCGCCCCCCCCCTTCGGGGGGGGGGCCGGCCGAGTGGGGTAGGGGGCGATCGCCAGTGAGCAAAGTCATACTGTATGTAATAATAATTCTGTTTCCTACCCGTCCTACGCGTCATGCATTAGTCATGCATATTAACCAATGACCTAAATTCTGCCAAGTCACTGGTTTTCCTGGCTAGCTCTGATAGCACTAGGGAAGAAGGAACATTTGTATAAAATTGTCTTAGCATATGGGACGAGGAATGTGCCTTTCTCTTTGTGTCTTTCTGAGTATATTAATTAATTTTGTTTTTGTATTTGAAGATTATGGTTCAGTATTTTATGTATAATTGCTACTTTACTTTTGAGTCTTCTTTCATGAAGACTTTCTAAATTTAGGGATTTTACTATAGGTGTTACTCTAGTCAAATGTGAATATTCATTTGTTATGAATCTCACTGCTCTATTTTGTGTCTGTTCCAGTTTCTTAATGTTTTCTTGAGTTGAGGGGGCCAAAACAGAGGATGCCTATTCTATTATTGACCTAACCTAGGTTAAATAACATTTTAGTTTTATGTTCTTATTTGATTTATTTTAAAAAATCTTTTAATAAACCCTAATGCTTTTTTTGATTTTTTGATAGTTTCATCAATATGGGGATTCCATGACAGTTTTTCATTTATTATAACACCTAGGTATTTTGCATTTTTAGTCTGTGTTACTGGTTTACCATGAAAAAGATAAGTGGAATTAATTTGTTTTATTTTTTTTGTTACTCTTAACAACCGACATTTTTCTGGGTGGTAAGACATGCTCCAATTTGATTCCTATTTCTGTAATTCATCTAATTCTCTTTGAAGGTGTGTATAATGGTAAAGTTTTTGCTATTGATGGAGGCTTAGACGATATTTGATTTGTATTTGTGGTAGAGAGAACTATAAATTTAAAATCCTGTTTTAAGTAAATTTCAGCCTAATAAATTTAACAATAATTGTAATAGAATATTTTAAAAACTTGAAACTCATTTACGTATACTTGGGAAAAACATATGTAAGAAAGTTAAAAGTATTTTAAAGATAAAAGACTTTTTAAGACAAGGTTTTAACATTTTATCATTTAAAAAAATATGTAATTTTTATAGCGTGTAAGGATTTAAGTAATGAAGCATACAATGGACGGGATGAATTTTTTCAATTTTCAAATTTAAAACAGACAAACATCATCTAAATGAGAAGTTCTAATATTAAACCTAAATAAATTGAAGCCCAACATTGAAATTTTTTATCTAACTTGCCCAGCATTAATATGTTTTATTTATTTATTTGGTTTTGTTAATTCGTGTAAAAAAAGTTACTTTTCAGACCTTGTTATCTCTAGGGCAGATAATGTGAAGGTCATCTGATTATGTGGCCCACGGATAAAGAGGAAGTCACGTGGCCAGCACAACGAACAACCACCTATACTTTTCCCCAACTAATGTTAGATACCCACTAGAGCTGGGTGGACTCAGAGGGGCCCTGAAAGTCGTTTTATGTAATGCATATTAAATTTTATTTTGCTTAATTTTAATTTGAATTTTACCATTGAATATATATGCCCTAGAAATTAGCGAGAAAAATACATTTGAAGTTGATGAATTTTCCAAAAAATGCGGAGGTCTACCAAAGACTGGAAAACATGACGGGGGGTTTACGAGCCAAAAAAGTTTGGGAACCACTGGTCTAGATCTATTACAAATTTAAACGCATAACTAATCCAAGTTTATTGACGCAACTAGACTACGCTATAAGCCTTGCTTTTATTTTTAAGTATTTTAAAAGATTTTCTTGTTTTAATTGTTCTTAAACATTTTCTAAATTCTAATAACCAATTTACCCAAAAAATGTGTTGGTTATTCCCATTTCACGATTGTAGTGTATGGGTCTCTCTCTCTCTCTCTGT
>JAZGLO010002283.1:0-31939 GCA_036873155.1 Biomphalaria sudanica | reverse complement strand
CTCTATTTAAGGTCATATTGTATTACCGTTCTTTAGAGTAAAAATAATGACAAGCATATGCATCAGTTTATTGATGGGAGAAAGAGAGAGTATGTGTGTGTGTGAGAGAGAGAGAGAGAGAGAGGGGGGAGGATAAGTTAGTTAAGAAAGTAGAAAGCTACAGTACTTTTACGCTCAAATCCTTTTCGGTGAAGGAGACTATAAAGTATGTCACAAAGGGAGAAAAAGTACTTTCTTGATGACAATTGAATATCAGCATCGAAACCTTGAATATTCAAGAGAGTTTGAAAAGAAAGAGTAAAGAATTATTGTGATTTCTGGAAAAGTCTTTTTAAGATACTATAAAAGAAAGACCCAGCTAGATATCCAGGTCGTCTTTGTTGATCATTTCTTACAGTCATTCGATCTGTAGATCTCTTATTGTCAGTGAATTGTATTACAATTTACAAAGTTAATTTCAATTTCATTTCTCTTGTAGTGTAATTTCAGTTTAAAAGGATTAAACATCAACCATCTTAACTTGTGTGTCACTCAGTTTATGATTTAAAAAAGTTTGCGTGTGTTATTGTGCTGAGAGAAAATATAGATATAACTTATTTTAAATACTTCCACTCTTAGTGAGCAGTTTTACGATCAAGGTCAGGGAAGAAAAATTAAACTTCTCAGGTTGCCAACTAAAAAAATAATTGAACAATAATGTTAATGTCTCAAGTGTTGTCGTTTATTTTCGTATTTCCTCTAGTTAAAAAGTTTCTCCTTCAGACCTTGTGATCTATAGGTCAGATGATGTATGCCTAAAGTTCATCTGTTTTTTGTGGCCAGCACAACGACCAACATCCTTTACTTTTCCCCGACTAATGTCAGGTACCCATTAGAGCTGGATAAACTGAGAGGCACCCAAAGATCCCGAAATTAAAAATCCCAGTTTTCACCAGGATTCGAACCTGGATTCTAGTTAGTTTCTCATTTAGTTTTAAATAGGTTTTACAGTCATCGAGTGAAAGTCTAATGCTTCTTACTTATTGAAATTCATTTGTGCTACAAACGAAGAGCTTAGAAAAATTTGCAGTGATAAAAACTGCGCAAAGATGATAAAAACTTTAAAAATAACTAGCTTCTCAACTTTTTCTTTATTTGTACACCGGATACACCAAAAAGCGAGCTACTTACATTTTTTTCTGCCATAGATTAAAACCTTTGATAATTAAACAACTCAACAATTACACACCAATGTACGATACATCCTGCCAATAAAAGATTTACCGAATGTCATCAAAAGACTCACAGCACTTTACTTACATTTTTATACAGTTTCTAGTCAACCCTAACATTAAGGTCAGAATTCATCAAACTTGGGCTTCTTTACTTGCACCATTATATATATTTTGTCGACTAAGTCTGTGGTGAATCCATTACCGGATATAAACGGAGGCTTTAAAAAGTATGGAAGCTTTTATTGACAATGTACCTCTAGAGCTCATTAATATTCTCAAAGTCTATATTTTAGAACTAGCACCTATGGTTAATTAATGTTTCTCTTTCCTGTATATCTACTATGAAATTGGTGGGGGTTTATCAATAAACATTTTAAGTAGCAGAGTGGATGAACATCTACTGTATAAATATTCAAAACGCTGTCAACTTATCCTAGAATCATAATTAGTGCTTTTAACTGCAACTAAAAGACATTACTGTGCGCATGTATACAGCATTATAGATCTTTTCAATTATAATGTAAATGTGTTCAACCTGTATCGATGTTATTGTATAAAAGACTCACTACACATAACGTACATATTCACACAGCATTAAATGGCTAGAAATGAAAAGCAAGAGAGGTGATAGAGAAATAATGAGAATTTAAAAAAAGCAGCATTTCTCAACCTTCATCGAAAATAAAAACAACTGGGCCTGGCAACGCTATAATGTTCTCTTGTCGGGTTCGGGGCGAAGCCCCGACGCCAAAAGCGTTTTCTTGCATTCTTCACTGCAGAAACGCATTTTCCTGACAAGTACAGCTCTTTATTCATCAATGGATTTCGGGGCAAAGCCCCGACGCCAAAAGCGTTTTCTTGCATTCTCTTCATTGCAGAAGGGCCTTCTCCTGACTTCTACAGCTCATTATTCATCAATGGAGTTCTGGGAGAAGCCCCGACGCCAAAAGCGTTTTCTTCTTTTTTTCACTGCAGAAACGTCTTCTCCTGACATCTACAGCTCATTATTCATCAATGGAGTTCGAAGCTCATTATTCGTACTATTAAAAAAGGACGTTTTGAATAAAGTTGTACTTGAAAATTATTTTAATATGAATTTATAGGCCCTTAATACATTGCAAATAAAACCGATTTGTTCCTTGAAAAGATAAGATACCCCACATATTTAGATTTTGGCTATGGGGATCGCCGCCGAAAAAAAAAATTCAATAAATAGTATTCAATAACATTAAAGTATAAATTGTGAATTATAGTCCGAAATTTATTTAACTAGAAAAATATCAGATTGAGTAAAGGTTGGTAAAAGGCGACTATGAAAACATTATTTGAGTTTATAACTCATCTCAATCATGGCTCTAATACTGAACAATTTCGTTTGAAATCTAACTTTTCCAATGCAAAGTCTTACTTAATATAATTATGATAAATTCATGTGAAATTAAATAAACTCTATCTGAAAATGGGAGGAGTGGTAGAGTGAAAACGATTAATATTCGTTCCTTTAATAATTTCTGCTAAAGATTGCATTTGGCATTAAAGAATAGCGGATGGGCGACTTAATATAAGAATTTAATTTATAGTGTATATACATTATGATGGGGGAAATGCGATTGCATGTATCGCCCCTCCCACCTGGTACAGCCCTTTTTCATTTAAATTTACTAATGATACTATTTTAGATTAGATTGTGGTAAGACATAATATACAATGGGTCACATATCAATACGTAGTTTATATTATATAGATATTCGACTAATTTTGTTCACAAACTATGATTCTCCACAAAAATAGGACCGCCCCCCCCAGCACTCAGAGGGCTAGAGTGGGGAGGGCAGTACACGCAATCGCCCCCCCTCACCCCACCGAATCGGCCAAAATACCAGAAAGGGAGCGACATAAAATAAAATGTATATATTCATTCAACTGATTTTGTTCACAAACTATGATTTCTCCATAAAAACGGACCGCCCCCCCCCACTGAAAGGGTTTAGGTGGGAAGGGCACCAATCAACAAACAGGGAACTACATAATATAAAGATCGGTTAAAAAATCAATAACAAGTCTACATGATATAGATATTAAATTGGTTATATTAGCAAGCTGTGATTTCTACAAAAAAATTGGACCGCCCCCCACTCGAAAGTGTATGGGGAGGCGGGATTGATACCATTGCCGCCTCCCGTTCCCACCAATCGGCCAACATACAAGATGGGGGGGGGCGAAATAATCTAAAATAGGTTGAAATATAAATAATTTGTATTTATTTTTAACATAATTAATAAATTCGTATACAAATTGTGTGAATTCTATAATAAAATTCGCCCGCCCCCTCCTCCAAGGGGGGGGGGGTCGGCCAAGTGTGGGGGGGTCGATCGCCCCTACCGCCCCCCCCTTGGATCCGCCAGTGATATCAACTCACTCTGTCTGTCTGTCGGATAAAAAGTTTGTAAACGTTATTTCTCCCACACCAAATCTCGGATCAGGCTGAAACCTTACACAGTTATTTCTTCTACCTAACACAACAAAATAAGACAGGTGACTAACTTGACTACCTAAATATGACAGGTGGGTAACTTGACTTACTCGATATGACAGGTGACTAATTTGACAAGCTCAATTTGACACGTGACTAACTCGATATAAGAGGTGGCTAAATCAATATGACAGGTGACTTATTCAATATAACAGGTGACTAGCTTGACTAACTCAATATGACAGGCGACTAGCTTGACTAACTCAATATAACAAGTGACTTACTTGGTTTCAACGAACAGTAAAGAGTTGTGGAAACGTTAGCTGGAGAGTTGGAAAACGTGGAGGTAATTGGTAGTACATGAACATATTAGGCGGACATTTGCTCAACATTCGAAGCGGACATTTGCTCAACATTCGAAGCAGACATTTGCTCAACATTCGAAGCAGACATTTGCTCAATATTCGAACTGGACATTTGCTTAGTTAACTAAAACCTGTATAGGGACTCACAAACTGAATTACTTATATTTCATAACACATTAGTTGCAACCCGATTAATTTTTTTTCAAAAAGCTCCATCTCAAAGAGACTTCTAAATTTGGCACAAATGTTACGCTTTTGTGTGTGTGTGTTTTACGTGGATTACTTCACTATTCCCAAGGGAGGGTAATGCTAACCTTGTCAGTCCCCATTCTTGACACAACTTGTTAGGACCAGTGGAGACCAATATTACCTGAGATCTAGCAGACTGACGGAAACTGTCACACATTAGGTGACACAAATTCAACAGTCAGACATAAATTATTGCAGATAACACGCACACACTAAGCAAATTGTTTAATATTATTCTGACTGTTTAATATCTTTTAAAAAATCTATCTGTGCTGCAAGAAATCTTAATGAGATACAAGGACTGTTAGAATAAACCGAAGGACGTCTTTATCTTTAGTTTCATTACTACCAGCATATTGAATATTTGTTTGTGTATCCAATGTACAGCAAATGCCTATAAAAAGGGTTGATAAAAGAAGTATCTAAAAAATACCATATGATAATGTGTGCAATTTTCAGCATTGTAGATTACAATTTCGAAACTTTTTCGCTTGTACCAAAATGTACTTTGTAATAACTAGTTGGCAGTAGAGATGTTTCAATGTGGTTTATTTTGTCTCATTTCAAAATCTTCCTTTTTTAATTTTCTAAGATTTTTCTTTAGGTTCCATTATATCACCACCGATTTCTTTATATCCCTTGCTCTTTTTTTCTCTCTTAATGTATTCATTGCTTATCGAATGTTAACAGTGTTAGTGTAAACAAGAAAAAATTAAAAATACTTTAACAAATAAAAAAAAACACACACAAAAAAAAGAAGTTTAATTGTATCAATTAGTTTGGATCAGTCATGTAATTAAACCAACAACAATAAATTTGTGCCATTAGAAATATTTTTACTAATTGTTTTTTTTTTTTAGCGTATTTTATGCTTTTAGCTTTCTCAATACGTGGTAGACTGGGGGTCTTATCTTATATAATACAGACTTAAATTTAAATAAGAATATAATTACGTCCTACGCATTTCATGCGTCAATCTAGTCATGCATTTTAATCAACGTGTTAAACCGAGACCAATCGTTATAGAAGGCCTGAACACTGACCTACAACGTCACAACCTGTGGGCAATTTAGACCAATAACTCGTAACCACGTCACAGGTCTATACGATCTGGGAAAGAACTATTGGTCTAAACTGCCCACAGGCTTTTATGTTGCATGTCAGTGTTAAGGCCTTCTATAGAGAATGGTCTCGCTTAAACTCTGCCAAGTCGTTGGTATCGCTGGCTGATTCAGACAACCCATTCCATTCTCTAATAGCACTAGGGAAAAAGGAGCACTTGTACGAATTTTTTCTGGCGTACGGAATAAGAAATGCGACTCAATCTTTGTGTCTTTCTGAGTATTTCATTAGGTTTTGTTTTTCTATTTGTAAATTATGGTTCAGTGTTTTATGTATTAGAGCTACTTGACTTTGTATTTTTCTGTCCTGAAGTGTCTCTAGGTTTAGTGATTTTACTAATGGTGTTACTCCAATCAAATAGGATTATTCGTTTGTTTTAAATCTCACTGCTCTATTTTGTTTTGTCATATCTCCTCCATTAGTCAGTTGCCCATTTGGTTTTCAACACGTTTTAACTTATGGAGTGGAAGCTTCATTCCATATTGAAATTATTGTGTGCTATAAAGAAAACAAGTTCTTATCCAACAATGATCAGACCACAGACCTATATATATAGATTGGTATGTACGTAACTCTTTTTTCAAGCTGTAAAAGAAGTCCCGAATCTAGGTAAATCGATCTTCTCTGTCTTAAGAAAGTAATGATATTTAGTTTTCAAAGTTTAGAAATTATGCAATACGATTTTTTGCGAATTTTAAATAGAATGGTCTGTTATTAATATTAATCATAGAAGTTAGTTTCCATGGAGATAATGTATCAAAAATCCTACATCGATATTATTAAAGTCTGTTGCCTCTTATGATTTTAGATTGTACATTTTAAAAGATTGATTACGTAGATCTTTCTACATCTAGATTATGTATCTAAAAATTGCAAAAATAATTATTATGAGACGAGAGTGCTCTTATTTCGATGCTCAATCACATAGCATCGTGTTGAAAAAAACAGCTTTACTTCTAATAACTATTTTACAAAACAACGCCTTGTTTCAGCTTTTTTGAAGTTTTAACGACATTTTTGTGCAGTGTTAGAGATTTGTATCTCCAATGTAGGCATACAATATATAGGTCTGTGACACAAACCTTATCACATACCTTTTAATAGACACCTATCTAATAAACACTTCCTTTATTCTGTACACCGGATACACCAAAATGATAGCTATTTATAGTTTTCCCGCCATATATGAAAATCTTCAATAACATTTAAATTTGTAATAACTGATACAGCCATGATGAAGTTGTAATTGAGTTTAATTCCATAATTAACATAAACGGCTAGATTTGACACATAAATAGGTTATGGGCTATTTTGAAGACAAAAGGAATAAGATAAATATCTCCATGGTACCAAATCAAAAGAGCTACCAAAGAAAGGAGAGAACCATTGTGCTTTTAAAAAAAAGTCTCAAAATTATATTTTTAAAAATTAAAACATAAAGAATGCAATGCGTGAATGAAAGATTAACTTAGCTAATCAATGTTGACAATGACATCTAGAAGACTTTACAGCCCTTAAATCATTTCTAAATATAAAAATAGTCTATTTAGAAGGTCAAAGTCATGGGAGTTTATGAAAAAAAGCAGAGGCGTAGCTAGGTTTCGCGTCATTTTTTTAGACCGACTAAAATATCCATTTTCGATCACAAAAATCCAGCTATACCCCATAATCCACTTGATCAAATTTCAATTCTCAGTGCCCCGTTGTGGAAACCGTGTCTTGTTTTTTTTTTCGTCTGCCCCACACTTTCTGATCCCCGTCTCGACAGGTCTTGAAAAAACACAAATTTTCGACCTATATGGTGACATACATGCACTACACATAACAGCAGGGTTTCTGTCCAGGACTTTTGCAAAAGAGAATTTCCTCTTAAAAGCCCTCACTCCAATGGAGTACTTATCTTTATTTGAAATGTTTCATGCTCACAATGCTTATCTTGTTCATTTTCATCATAGTTATCGCCAATCGCATATTCCTCCATTTTCGTGAAATCTTCGGAAAATAAAATAAAAATTGTTAAACAGCACCACCCACCCCCTTTTTATGTCGACATGCTACGCTTCTGCGATAGAGGATGTCTAAACTTTGCCATAACATCTTCTATCAAATGTAACGAAATGTCCACACACTTGAAAGTTATAGTTCTAACGTATCTATCTTCGCCCTTCCCACACCGTGTATAAACTATTGCCAACTATACTCGCGGCTTAGTGTCAGACTTTCAAATCAGCCCAAAAACATCTGGCAGCCCCAATGTTTCAAGTCGTATCTCGAAGCTTTCCGCATGATTATTAACTTTCCTTGTACAGAAGACAAATAATGTTCATGTTATAAATGACGTTGTATATACAGGAGACAAGAATCTAGGACCCCCCCCCCCCCCATTAACATCCCCTTGTAAACAGCCCATGCGTAAAATACATTCCTATAAGAATGTGTGAACTCTCCTTTAATTAAAGCAATCAAAATAAAAAAATAACAAGAAAAATATAAAAATCCTTTAAAAAAATAACAAAAAAACTCCGCACATACATCTATATCTCTCAATAATGTAGAAGTTTTTTCCTTATTCGATAGCAATAAAATAATTAATTAACTAATCCCTTAATTGTTGAATTGATTTTATTTGCTACAATAAATGATTGTTTAAAGTTTCAACTTGATCCCAGAGTGGGTGTGGTATATATATAACGTATTCTAGTGTGTAATGGGACGAAACCGTACACATCTAGCCGTATCTGTGAATACTGAATGATTAATTTCCCTTTTTGGAATGAAACAAAAGAATTACCAGCAAATAATTGACTAATTATTTACCTTTTTTAAATTGATTCCCTTCTTGTCTATGCCGATGAATAATTGTACAAAGTTTCAGGCTGAGCTGAGAATGGGCGTGGGAGAAAGAACGTGTACAAACTTTTGATCAAACAGACAGACAGAGTGAGTTGATATAAGCTTTGTAAAAATTGTTGCAGACAAATAAAAAAAAACAGAAACAAGAATATCGCCTAGGGCACTTGGGGTCTGCATTGAGGAGAAAAATGTTAATTCTGCTCCTTACAAATGCTCTGAATATTTTGATGGGTGGATTTTTCTTTTAATTTCTTATTCAGCCATTATTAACAATCGACTTAATTAAGAAGCATAATAAATTAAGTCCAGTGTGTCTGATTTAGCCGAGTCAGAACCGGAATTACGCAAATAAAATCAAATTGTGGTAAAAACATTTCTTGATCAGTTTATTGTATTTTATTTTTACAATTTAATCACGGTCAGAGACACAAGGTACAATTTGGCCAAAAGGAAGACATACTAGGTAGCTAGAGAATGAATATGAACTACGTAGCTTAAAAATGAACATGAACTACGTAGATTGAGAATGAATATGAACTAGGTAGCTGGAGAATGAATATGAACTAGGTAGCTGAAGAATCAATATGAACTAGGTAGCTTGAGAATGAATATGAACTAGGTAGCTGAAGAATCAATATGAACTAGGTAGCTGGAGAATCAATATGAACTAGGTAGCTTGAGAATGAATATGAACTAGGTAGCTGAAGAATGAACAAGAACTAGGTAGCTGAAGAATCAATATGAACTAGGTAGCTGGAGAATCAATATGAACTAGGTAGCTTGAGAATGAATATGAACTAGGTAGCTGGAGAATGAATATGAACTAGGTAGCTGGAGAATGAATATGAACTAGGTAGCTGGAGAATGAACACGAACTAGGTAGCTGGAGAATGAACAAGAACTAGGTAGCTGGAGAATATGATTTGTTGAGACGTTTTACGTGCCTGTCATTCTATTCTTCAGCTAATACAAACTGGCAGCGAGGCGGGCAATGTGACCATTGACTACTGGGGTGATGATTAAAAACTTGCCATTACATTGGATCCGAAAGACGTTTTTTTAACATCTTTGTGATCTAGAGTCTAGTTTGCTTAGGTACTACGTTGATACTAGGAGGAGTCTCCGTTCCCGTTGGTCACTGGTTCGTGCCCCAGTCGGTGCAGTCACTTATTTTTGATACATTTTATTCTCTAATTTCTCTCATACAAAATGCCCTCCCTAGTGCTGCCTTTATATGTGTATGCACCATTCATTGTTTCAGCACTTCCCTTTTGAATTTATATTCATTCTTTCGGTTAGGCGGCTTAGGCCTATAATCTTTTATGTTTGCGATATCAGATATCTTACAAACTGTGTCTCAACTAAGTTTTGAACGAACTTTCTTTTAGAAATAAAAATTATTACGTTCTGGCTCAATCCACTAGCAGGACGACAGGGGATGACCGCGGGCAAGGTACAAGCTTAAAATGTTAAGGACGAAAGTCAGGATCGTGTGCTACTTCACGTGTCTGTTAGTGCAATAGTTGTGCTAGAATATTGTATTGCAAGGTTACAAAGATAGTTGATGTGGAAACACAAAGAACCGGCTCCCGAAGTGATCCACTCAGGCAGGTAAAAAGACAGGTTTTAATATTTTCAGAATATCAGAATTTATAAACAACTATCAACAACCAGAAGCCTATATCCGTTCATACAATATAAACATCTATCAACAACTAGAAGCCTATATCCGTTCATACAATATAAACTTCAAAAAAGGTACAGATTCACTTTGAGAAAAAAAAAAAGTAGCTGTTGCACCGATGCATTATACAATCTAAAATATCATGGTTTTCAAAATCAAAACGGGACGGATGGTCGACGCACAGAAAGACCACACAAAACTAATACGGCTTTTCCCTTTTTTGGGGGCCGTAGAAAATAAAATTTGTGGGGGAGGAGTAATAGATCACCCGCCGATACCTAGCTTGGAAATTCTGTGTTTCGATCTTAAATAATTCCATTCTTGAAATTATGCCACATTCGATAATTTCAAATCCTCTTGCGGATACTAGTTTCGTTTCGTTCCTCCAGCTGTAACCTCGTCTCCATCACACAGACTATTAAATTCTAATTACAGGCTAACTAGCACTAACAACAACCAAGTTAGATCATAGAGAGAAACAAAATATATATCATTACTTAATTACAACGGGCGAACTGAAATCACGGACGCATCGACAAAAACAGGGCCAAGGACTTATCTGCTCAGTATCCCGCGTCGGAAGGAATTCGCCTCACCCCAGGCTCCGCAGAAGAGAAAAGCCACAGGCAACCACAGCCACAGGAACAGACCAACGATTCTAACTTCAGGACGGTTCCGGTACACCAGCCAGCAAGACACCCAGATTCAGGCCGATCCCGTCAACAACACTCGATCCACTCATATGTTGCCGCTCAGAGTCAGAGGATTCAGGCGTTGGTGACAATAAATACAAACTGATTACAATAGTTTCAAATAGTAATTACACACTCTAAGTTTACCGAAACAAATGGTAACTACTCACATTAGGCACAATACAAGGGATGCCCAACTAATATATCGTGTGATGTACATAAATTATCAGACCGCTCAAACGGCTTAAATGTATTTAATTTTATTAATACATAAACATTACATATATGTTATATATCTTATGTTGGCTCTAACGGTCAAATCAAGGACACAGAGGTCACAAAGTTGACATTTACATATTGTTTGGACGAGCCCCCATTCTGTCAGGGTGGGTTTTGTCACTTAGGTAGGGTATGATAGTATGGTCCCGTACCCTAACCTGAACAGAGTAACGCAAGAACATAAAGGTAACAGCATGTAAAATACACACATTGAGTGAAAGTAATTCAACTGAACCTTTAGTCAATACCAACAGTTGTTTAACGTGAATGGTATTAATGCCAACGTAAGTTAATGGCCATTAATTAACAACAAGGTTGTACTTTTACCAATTTAATGAATGTATGAAATATGAGGACATGAGTGATAAATAAAAGTCAATAGTATGTTCAACGGATACACAACGTATTTTACATATTAGGCAACGAAATATATTACACCTTCACTCGAGGCCATAATTCAATCACGACGCATCCTACACTCAAGGCCTTAGATACACGGGCCATATCAAACAACACTGTGAATCAAGCTTGACTCCAACAGAGTCCCAAGCCTGCGTCCCCAATACTGGGGAAAAAAAACCATAAGAGAAACTCACAGGAGATCTAGCCTCATCAGACAACAGAAGCAAAAACAAGTCAGCAAAAATGACATCAACAAAAGCGCGTTCCTAGAAACCAAAACTCACAATCTCTTCTGGTACACAAAGGAAAACACCAAAAGAAGATGCGCATGACAATATCCTCACTTAATACACCCGTAGCTGCTTGATTAACCCAAGATCTGGTGCCGGAGGAAAATGTGTCAACTAACGTAAATATGGCTCATTTTTCAACCAAGTGACATAGCAGCCTTTTGGGGGAAGGGTAGAGGGAGAGGGCACAAAAACTGAAGGCCAAATCCCAGACAGGTGTAAGTAAACAAGGCTTGAAATAGGAAACGAAGTAGGACTGGTGTTATAGATGTCCTCTATTTGTGTCAGTTTGTGCAAATTATGCAGGGTTCTTTCATTCATTTTGGGCTGTACGTTAAATAGGCTCGTGCGATTTATTTTCGCCCACTTTGCGGTAAGAATGCGAAAGGTCAAGGGTATACAGAGTCACGTGATTTCAGCATGCTTCTACTAAGTCTATTCACATCAAACCAAGCTTGTGTAGCAAAGCAAAGAGTAGAACTTTGTTCCGGTTCCATCCTATTGAAGCTCCTCTCGGAAATATGTTCTCAACTAAATACTGCACAGAGGAGCTCTATGATAACAAAAACACAGTTTATTCGGTTTTAGTGAACATACTTTTTTAAAATATTATTTTGTATAGACTGACCGTGAAATAGATTTGTATTTGTATCAAATTTCAAATTAAATGTGCACTGCCTTATGCTTTTAATGGCTGCTATTTCGTATAATTGTTCAAAAGAGCAAATACTTTTCGCTTTTCTGTTGATTACTCTGTCTTGTAAAAGTTTGTACACGCTATTTCTCCCACACCCAATCTCGACTTAGACTTATTTAGACTTTGGTCCTCCCGCGCCGTCCGGCGCAATAGACGGCAAGCTGTCTCAACAAAGATCTGTCACTTGCAATGTCTGAAGTCTCCTCCCACCTGGTGTCCACTGTTCTGAGGTTCTCCATAAAGGTGTGGCGCCAAGTTATACGAGGACGTCCCTGTTTGCGCTTTCCTCGTATTGGCCTGCATGTCATCGCAACTTGAGGTATGCGTAGTTTATTTTGTTGGAAAACATGCCCCGCAAACCTCTGTCACAACCTCACTAAGTGTTCAACTCCCAGTTCGGCATAGCATTTCCTTGTTTGAGACCCGATCTGTGTAACTGACTCTCAAAATCCGTCTCAGCCATTTTTGTTGAACCACATTTAGTCTTTTCTCAATTTTGACAGACGACTTCCATGCATATGTTCAATGGCTTGGCTTGTCCAAATAGGCTGCAGCCATTGGAAAATGCTCCCTGTCTTTCCTATTCGGCACGCTAAATCATGGTAGGCATCCCCATCATTTGTTATGATGCTGCCAAGGTATGTGAACTTGTCCAACCCTTCAAACTTTGACTCGCCAAGTCTGGCGGGGGCACGCTTTGCCTTATATCCCACTCGCAAAATTTTAGTCTTATCCAAGTTTATGCGGAGGCCAATTTTGGGTGCCTCTCTATCTAGGCTCTCCGTCAAATACCCAATCTCAAATGAAGTTGAAATTCGCACAATTATTTCTTGTACCTGACAAAACAAGAATCAATGAAAAAAAATAAAAGTAACCAATTAGTTAATTAAGTATTGGTAATTAATTATTGTGTTTGGTATTGGACAAGGGAAAGAAATTGAACTTGACAAATGTTATGGTATAAGTTGAATTAGTCACTCTGAGGAGGTTTGAGCCCTGAGTGAAAAAGTTTTTTTCATGCATTTAAAAAGCTTCACAGTAACATTTACACATATACGCCCCTTCTCCCCCGCCCTTTCACAACTGGTCCTGACAAGTGATAAGGATCACTGCACATTGAGAAAGCTAAAATTATGAAATTTCGCTTAAAGAAAATAATCGGTAAAAATAATTATCGCACAGATTGATTATAGTTAGTATGTTACAAATTTAATAACATGACTAAACCGAACTAATTGATACAATTACATTACATTTATTATAAGCTTTGTTTCTTTATAAACATAAAAAAATGTTTTCTTGTTTTTTCTATAAGAAAGTAGACATGTACCCTAAGTTAACCCTTTATTCAATGAATTAGACAAACTGTCTGGTTCTGATAGTTTTTCAGAGTTATATGAACAGCAGACTACTGAGTTATAATGTTTTAGAACTTTCGTTAAATGTTTTCTGCTTGTGCATATCATTATGCAAAGTAGATATTTTTGTTTTATGCTACATTTATTATTATTTTGAAAGTTTTTCATGGAGAATGGACGCAGATCTCGAATACTGCTCTAACGATTTTCTTAGAAATTTAACAGTTGATGTATATCGCTGAGAAAAGAATTTCTAGCTTGTTGGCCACATGGGGAAAACTCTAGTTTGACCGTTATAATTTTTCAAAGTAAAAAATAAATAAATGTAAATTTGGCTTGAGACTTGCAAATCTATCAAGGTCTAGAACCAACATGGTGTAGTCAGCCGTATTACCGTAATTATGTGATAGCAGTAAATTTAAACTTGCCTCAATATTATTGAAGTTTATAGAAAAAAATAAAAAAGTTGCTCCTTTCAGACCTTGCGATCTATGATGTTTCTATGGCCAACGGTTAAAGAGCAGGGTGTCATGTGGCCAGCACAACGACCAACCACCTTTACTTTCCCCAACTAAGCTCAGGTACCCATTAGAGTTGGGTGGACTCAGGGGCGCCCTAAAAACACCGAAATTCAAAATCCCCAGCCTTCATCGCGATCGAAGCCAGGACCTCAGTTTCGGAAGCCGAGCTCTTAACCAGTCAGCCACCGCGCCCCAATAAAGTTTATAAGCGTTGCTTTAATTTTTACGTCAATCAAAATAAAGATTACATCCACATTTTAAATCTAGAATTAGATCTAGACTAGATCAGATCTTTAGGATTAGTGTTAGACCTAGTTGTCCATATAATAAACATAGAAATAAATAATCGCATATGCTCGTCTTCCCCACTGTCCTATTTAAAAAAATGCGGAATTTTAACTACAAGGTAGCCAAGCAGCTGGCGGTGTCACGGGTTCAATACCCCAATTAAATCAAATATTTTAATTTAAAAAAAAAAAAAGATTTATATTTGAAGTCTAATGATGGAGGTATTGACAATTTAAAAATACTACTGACGGCGTAGCAACGCCGCTATTTAGTGACGGGTGAACACTTCCGGAAAGACACAGTTGTCCAAATGGGGTAGGTATGGGAAAACGACTGTAAAAAAAAGGAAAAGAAGGAACTCTGGAGGGAGCAACTTACATTGGTCTTTGACAGAAAACTGGTTTTGGAAGATATAGGCATATCTTGTTGCACGTTTGGCCTTGTGCTTTATTAATTATCATGGCAAAGGCTAATGTAACAGGGAATTGTCTGTGCGTTAAGAAAAAAAAGGCGTAAATTTGAATCTAATGGAGTCAGGGATATCCGGGGAATAAGGACAGTTTGTGAGGTAGCAGCTGCAACAGTTTTACACTCCCGTACGTTGCGGGGAATGCAATCGCTAAATAGCAGGGATATGGAGAGACGATGACCCGGATTGTAAACTCGAGGATGGTCATGCAGACGTTCTCGAATGTGAATAGTGATAGTAACTGGAAGTATATGAGACATTGCTACAATTACAGCCATCTTACGAAGTTCGAGAGCAACAGTTTCGTCGATGCCATTTTTCCAGAATATGCGACTGATAGAAATAAACAGTTGCCTGATGCAGGAATTCGACTACATTGAAAGACCTGTTGACTCCACGAAATATATGTGAAGCCGTGGTCATGGTTAGGAAACGAAGGGCAATATGAAGGGGCTAAATCAAAACAAAGCTTCAGAAAACAACATGCAACTATTTTAATGACACCAGATATTGACGATTGTAAAAAAAAAAAAAAAGGCATACATAAATGTGGTCACATATAGAATGTATAAAATGAAAGATTACTTGTTCCCCCCCCCCCTCTTTTTTTTTCTAGGTCGTGCTCTCTGTCGAGGCGAAAGTTACGTGGGGTAACTCTAGTCTGACTTGCAGAAATAAAATAGTAATCTTTCCATGACTTTATCGTGGTGTAACGTATGGTTGGGCCATGAAGAGAATTATATATATATATATATATATATAGATAGATAGATAGATAGATAGACAGACAGACAGATAGATAGATAGATAGATAAAAGATTTTCCGCGGCCTCCTGATATACCAGGAGCTCCTGGAAATCTTCTGAAATTACAAATTATACGAAAAGTCCTGGTTTATTTGTCTATCTGCAGTCAGGTGCTACTAGTTAACGACCGGCAACAACACTGACAACAATAATTATTGTCTATATACAGTAGTGGATCACGTGTCCAGAAAAGGTTCTCCATAAAATTTCAGTTGTTAGTCTCCCTGGCATTAAGGGTAAAAGAAAGTGTGTCAATGTCCCATTTCTTATGCAAATGTGTCATTATTAATTCTTTTAGTGTAACAGAAATGTTAATTTTTTTCTTTATGGGGTCAAATATGTAATCTGACACAATTTATAGGATTGCCGTTTTTTTTTTATAAAAAATTAAGTGAGTCAACAACTTTACTAACTCTCTTGAAAAAAAAACAACAATAAAAATATCAGGGGTGCCCAATCTTTTCCCACAGGACAAAATAGACATTTCAAGGACGTGTAACAAGGGCCGCATTGTAAAAAAACATCTTTACATCCAATAAAACTGAACCTCTGTGGCTCTACTGTGACCAGTGGGCAGAATTGTCGAGGAGGCAGACAGCACTGTGTCACGAGCCGTATTTGGCCCTCGGGTCGTAGATGGGCCACCACTGCCATAAATAAAGAAAGAATATGAGTTCATTGTCTGGGAACTTCGGTTCACCTGTGTGTCGTCAGAGCAATCCTTCACCACCCTACCTGCTACTTGGTCTTAAAGATGTGTTTATGAGGTTTACATAAAAGACAAATTTGTCAAATAATAAAACGTTAGACTTGACCGACATTTTAAATTTAGAATCTGAAATTGAACTTTTTAAAAAATTATCACCTCTACCGTCAAAGCAGCCAAAGTTTATAGGCTTCACTCTGACACATTGCTCTACTTCGTTGTTTCAGACTCTTGGAGGTTGGTGCTCCAGGTCAAACACCTATACATTCATATCTAGGTGTTCAAGAGGGCAATGACTTCAAATCTAAGCGTGCAAGAGGACATTGACTTGTTGAAAAATTTCTCTAGGACTACAAAAAATAAATAGAGGGCATTAACCTAACCGAGTTACTTAATGCTAAGAACGCAGATTTATGTATATCTTTCGATCTAATCGGCATCTTAATGCATGGATGAAAATGCAAAAAAAAACAAAGAAAAAAAATACAAGAAAATTGTTATTAATGAACAGACTGTGTGGGCAGATGTGGTTGTGGCTTGAGTCCTGAACAGACTGTGTGGGCAGATGTGGTTGTGACTTGAGTCCTGAACAGACTGTGTGGGCAGATGTGGTTGTGACTGGAGTCCTGAACAGACTGTGTGGGCAGATGTGGTTGTGACTTGAGTCCTGAAAAGACTGTGTTGGCAGATGTGGTTGTGACTTGAGTCCTGAAAAGACTGTGTTGGCAGATGTGGTTGTGACTTGAGTCCTGAAAAGACTGTGTTGGCAGATGTGGTTGTGACTTGAGTCCTGAAAAGACTGTGTTGGCAGATGTGGTTGTGACTTGAGTCCTGCGAACGACGGTCGATTAAGAGTGGCAAGTGAACGGAAATCTTATTACAACTAATGTGAATACATATAGCGTGTGGATACCCCTTGATATAACCAAGTGACTATCTCGAGCACACTAAAGGCTTCTAGAAGCTTTTGTAAAATATATATAAGGAGGGAATCCAGTACTTCATTCTTGTCTTTTGTCTTTCCTGTTACACAAATAACAAACTAGTGTTTAAGAGGAAAGACATAATAGGAACTCCATTTATAAGTAAACACCAACGGTGTTGCACTGACGCGCTAGTGTGCAAAAGTAGATATAATACCATTATGTTACAGGGTCCATTCTTTGAATTTGTCATGCTATCGCTTTCTCTATCTGCCTCTTCTTGTTTTCCCTGGAACTGTTCCATGCAAAAACTCTTTGCAAGTCCTGAGGATATTGTGATATGACCATACAGTTTCAGTTATCTTTTTTTCAGTGGTCAGCAGGTCATTGTGGAGACCAGTTGCAGTTGTGATCCTGTTTCAAATTTCCTTTTTGTAGATGAATTCGTTTGTATGATCTTGAATCCATGGCTTGCAAAGATCAAGACAATCTGTATAGACTAAGACAAGAATTCTCCTCATTAAAGTCATACTGATGTGCTCCTTAGTCATGGCGACATTCTTGTATGTTTGCAAATCTTGAACGCTAGCTGCTGAACTAGAGATGAGGATGCTAGCGATGGAAACGGTTGACGCAGGCTATTGTTCTTTCATTCACAATCCAGTTGAATACAATTTACTTGATGTTTCTCTATCTCTCTATTATAAAAGAAAACCAAAGCTGACTGACAAATGAACTCACTAATCACAATACGAAATTTTAATCTGTGAAGGCCTACCTTATACTTGGAATAACTAAGCGATGTACACGGTCGAAAATACCAGAAGTGGATTTTCATTTATCATTAACTTTTCCTCTTCCCCCATCTACGCTCTCCTGCACTTTAATAGGACCCGCTCTAATTCAAGGTGTATACATTATTAAATTAAACCGTATTATAACTTAAAACAGATTTCCCGCGCCCTCCTGTCGATTTACCAGGAGCTGGAAATCTCACGAAATTACAAAATATACGAAAAAAAATCCTTAAAATATTCGGAAATATATAGACAAAATTGTCATTTAGGGGTGTCATTCAATATGGAAAACGTCAATCCTACGCGCGATACATAAAAACTTGATGCAATAGCCGTAATTGTGTAATCTGGTGAAAGAAACTTTTCGCGTCTCAAACTAATGAAGAATTACTTGAGGTCAACAATTCTCAAAGATAGATTGCAACATTTGGTAATTCTTGCTATTGAGTGTGATCTATGTAGGAAACAGATTTATTATGATATACTGTATGACTTTGGTACATGTAAGGCTCGTAAAGTAATTCTGTATGTAGTAAAAAATGAATAAAATGCATAGACGAATTTATTTTCTAATACAAACTCTTAAATTTCACTTATTATCCGCTTCCCTACCCAAACTTGGCCCCGTAAAATCCGTTTCGCGTAGGGCCCCACAACGGTTAAGTCCGGCGCTGCTATTTAGTGTTTGTAAAATGTTTGTTAGTAAAATGTTTTTACATGTTTCGGATGTTCCTTCAGAGTTGACGATAGTTTACTTCCTAGTCCAAACCTCCCCCAGGACGAAGAAGGATACGAGGAGCAGGGTTTGACAGTCCAGCGCGCAGCCATCCGTAGCGAGCTGTGAAAACGTGTTTCCCCCCATTCTTCTTGTAATTTTCGTGGAATGACTATCTGCAGAAATAAGAGAGTAATCTTTCCTTTACTTTTTGCTTCTCGTCCAAACTCTTGAGGGAAGAAGAGAATTGTATATATAGATATTCTATGTTCCCTTTCTGAAGATATCCCCCCCCCCTTTTTTACAACCCCAGCATTCACAATTTTTGGCCTTTTTTTAATACAATGACACCTCATTTTTTTTAGCCTCGTCCAATGAATGTACCCCTCCCTACACACTTGTCTGCTCTTGAATTCTAATTATAGCACATTTGGTTGGTTTTATCTCTTGTATCCTTCAATCACAAGGCAAGCAGTGTACGGCATAAGGCACCGCAGACCATAATTTTAAAGCATAAAGGGAAAAAATGCATTTTCCGAAGGTCTCAATGACCCCCCCCCCACCCCGGTATTCTACACTACATTTTTTTTTGCCATTGAGTTCTGTTCAAAAAAAAAAAAAATTAAATAACAACTTGATTTTATTAATTGTAATCGTATATTTGACTCCTTTTGAATGTAGAGAAAAGACAGTGATAAAGATTATAGTAATCTTTTCTGCATACTGGTGACATCATTATCATTTCTTCCTCTCTCTAAATGAAAAGAGATTCTAGAATCCAGATCTTTCATTTTGAGGCTATTAGGCTAAGTTCTTTTTTTAACTAAAAGGAATCGGAAATGAAAATTCAATATTACTTAAGGCAATTTAAAAACAAGTTGACTTTGGAAAAAACAGAAAGAAAATATATTTAAAAAATACGGAATTAATTTGTTTTAGTTTTTTTTTTACTCTTAACAACTGACATTTTTCTGGATGGAAAGACATGCTCCAATTTGATTCCCATTTCTGTAATTCATCTAATTCTCTTTGTAAAATATCTGTGTCTTTTTTTTTTTTTTTTTATTGTTCTATATATAATGCAATCGTCTGCAAATAATCTGAAGTAATGCAATTTGGTAAATCATTTATGTAAATTAAAAATAGTAGTGGACCTAAGACTGTTCCTTGAGGTACACCTGAGTTTACTGTTATCGGTGTTGATTTAGAACCATTTATTATTACAGTTTGTTCTCTCCCTATCAGAAAATCTTTAATCCACTGATGCAGTGGACTAAGCTGGACAGACAGACAGGCCACACAAAACTAATAGAGTCGTTTCCCCTTTCGGGGGTCGCTAAAAAACAAACAAAAAGAAACAACAAACAATTAGTCAATTACTTATTGGCAGTAAATTATTTTGTTTTGATATCCAATAATGGAAATAACTTGTACATAATTGATAGATAAAGTATTTTTTAAAGGATTTTTAAAATATTGTTTTTCTTGTGTATCTTTTTATTAGTAATTTATAGCTCAACAAGACAAGGAAAAGTTATTTCTTATTGCGTTTGTATTCATCTAAATCAGGCATGTCAAACTCATTAAGGTGTATGGGCCACATAAAAAAAACCGAGGGGCAGCAGCAAAATATCTGTCGCAAACAGACTACTATTTTTATGTAAGTTAGACATAATACAATAGAATACAAAAATTAATGGCATATCTGTCCCCTAGTTAGCTAAATTTTTAGTAGGCCTGCTATTTGGTAATTAAAAATTACTATGATTAGGCATTATTTTCTTTGTCCTGATGCTTGACATCTTTTCTGGGATACAAGTTTATTAATGTCAGGTTAAAGTTTTCCACTGACACTTTCATCACTGATGACACATTTTGATCTAATCACCTCGAACGTTGAGGTGCTTTTGTAGCTTTCATTATGGAAAAGAACTGCTCACAGACAAAGTAGCAAACATACAAGAATTCTGTATGCAAATTTCTGCAATTCAACATGCCATTCAGATAAATAACTGTAAAATTTTGGCACAGCCACTTCTTTTTACTTTGCTGTCAACAGAGAATCTGACTGCAATGTTATCAGCTTTAGTTGCACATTATCAGCAGCATTTTCAAAATCAAATGAGAATGGAGATAAAAACAACGAACATTCTTCAATCTTGCTCTTATGAAACAAAGTTACGAAAACTGTCATTGAAAGCATCTATTAACGATTCCAGGTGTAAGACATATTTACCAAATGTTGCAGCCGTATTTAATCTTTTTAGTTCCTGACACGTTGAGAAGTGAACAAGATTTTCTCTTCATATTTAATTTATCCACAGTCGTAACTTTGCTTGAAAGCACTTCACATGACCACACGCAGTTGGGACAATTTTGTCTTACTTTGAAGTTTCAAATTCAAGTCTTTCAGATGACCAATGAGATCAACTGCAAATGCCAAATCCCAAACCCATTCGTCAGTTTGGAAATGTTCAACAGTTTCATGTTTAGAAACAATACTATTTCGTCAGTGTTCCTAGTTGACGTCATTTCTTTTAATGCTTTCACCTTTTCTGAGCAAATTACTTCTGAACAAATTACTTCCTTCATGAAATCACATTTACTAAATGATTTGCTAAGGCTTGCAATTAACCCATTAACTGCCATGATCCCCATTTGTGGATCAGGTACTTTAACCCACATACTAACGCCATCTGTGACCCAGACATAGAAACAGGGTTGTTGCATCATCCAACAGAATGTTGCCAGTGATGGGAAACCTACAGCGATCACGTGCCTGCCCTGACTTGCGCACACGAGCCCTTTTGCGCGCTCAGGTTCCCGTTTTTTGTCATGAAGGAGAAACGTGATTTTTGACAGCAGAAAAGACGTTTTCCGCCGTGGCTAATTTCCAGCAGGGCGAATTTTTCTTCATTCCTGGTTAGTATAGAATACTATAGTAGACTTTTTGCGTTGTCAATGTAATTTACTTCGGAACAGTAGACACAAATACCTCGAGCCCCATCTGGGGCTCACGACTGATATCGAGTAGAATCTCACCACATTTTTATATTGTCTTTTGCAGTATATGGCTCGCCAACAAAAGGTTCTTTCTCTAAAGGAAATCGAGGATATTCTCAATGCCGATGACTTCTTCGATTCTGACAATGAGGACGACAATAATGGTCCTATAGATATTGTTGAACTTCCTCCAGAACTGGTCGATGAAATGTCAGACAATGAAGATGTTGGATGACAATATAATTGATGATGAGGAACCATCAGATGTTCCCGGATTTGTTGAAATTCAACATGCGACTGGAAACAATGAACCTGCAATAGGAGTGGACCAGTCTGCGCCGTCAATGAGTACAGCTATGACAGATTCAGGTCCACCACCTTCTAAAAAGAGAATGACGACTTTGACTTCAAATTGGAAGAAGAGACAACCCAGTTACTCCAAAGTGTATCCAAATGCTGAAGATGTGCAGAGAAGAAGGAGTGCCCTCATTTGCGAACTACAGGGGAAAAGCCCGGTTGACTGTTTCGAGAAGATATTTGATGTCACAATTGTCTCCAATATTGTCAAACAGACCGTTATATATGCCACGCAGAAAAACGTTCACGATATCCAACTTTCAATCGAGTACATCAAGAAATTTATTGGAATTCTTCTCTTCACTGGATATCATTCTCTTCCTCGAGAACAATTATACTGGTGTGAAGATGAAGACATGGATGTCCAATGCGTGAGACAATGCATGAGTCGGAACAGGTATCTGGAAATCAAGCGGTATCTCCATGTCAGCGACAACTCTGAGTTAGAAAGTATTGCACCACAGGAACGTGATAAGCTCTTCAAGATTCGTCCAATAATCGACCAACTGAACGAGAAGTTTCTGCAATATGGCGTGTTCTCTGAAAATGTGAGCATCGATGAACAAATGGTTTGATACTACGGGCACTATTATCTGAAGCAGTTCATACGCGGTAAGCCCGTAAGGTTTGGATTCAAACAATGGGCGATTTGCTGCTCAGAAACTGGCTATTGCTATCAAATGCAAGTGTATGAAGGCAAAGCAAGGGACGGGACTTGGATCATCTGTTGTCCTGAAGATGATTTCGATTTTGGAAACACCAGAAGCTCACAAGGTTTACTTTGACAATTTCTTCACCGGATTCGCTCTTATGAAACATCTGCAAGATGTTGGTGTCCGAGCAACAGGAACAGCTCGATTCAACAGAATGAACAAATGCCCAATTGCAACAGACAAAGAGATAAAGAAAAAAGATAGAGGGGCATATGATTACAGATTTGATATGAAGAATGAAATTTTGGCTGTCACATGGAACGACAACAGCTGTGTGAGGCTGCTGCCGAATCATGAACCCATCGAACCTGTCTCACAGGTAAAACGATGGAGTAGAACTGAGAAGAAGGATGTTCTTGTCCCTCAACCAAGACTGATCACAGAATATAACACGCATATGGGAGGAGTAGACATGATGGACTGGAACGTCCAAAAATATAGAATCAGGATAAGAGGGAAAAAATTGAACTTTTCTTTGCTTACAAATGCCATTGACATATCAGTGATGAACGCCCCACGCTCTATATTGTTTCGCAAATGGTCAAATTCCCATGTTGGATTTTAGAAGAATGATTTGCAGAGCTTATCTTGCTCTGTCTTCATCAATATCCGATCCGAAAAAAGCTGGAAGGAAATCTTTCGCTAAGTCTTCAATGAAGCGTGTTCCTGTAGATGTCAGAACATCTGGATATCACTGCATCGACCGCACTGAAATGGAGAAACAGAGGAAATGCGCAGTGTGTAAGAAAAATGCAAGAAAAGAATGCCGTAGATGCAATGTGAGATTACATCTGGAATGCTTTAAAAGTTGGCATCAAGTATAGACGGTATGCGCCATGATCCCCATTTGGGGATCGGGCTAAAATTGCAAATTTTGAGAAAAATATTTATGCTGAAATTCAAAATAGGTGTTTTTCTTACTAATGGGATGTAGGGAGACCGAAATAAAGTAAATCAGAAAAAAAATTGGCAGTTAATGGGTTAAGTTTGTCAAAATGTAGCTGGCTTTCACTGCAGACTCACTCTCGTTGTTCAGTTTAACAAATACTATTTTTCAATTGAAGTAGCTTATCATCTCTTATTTTCCAGCGTAATAGTTTAACATTATTTTGATAATTTTTTTAGGTGGCCAAGCGGCCGCATGCAAAGTGGTCGCGGGCCGCCGTGTTTGACAAGCCTGATCTAAAGGAATTTTTTCTTTGAAGCAATTACTATTTGAAAACGTGTCATAAACACTTGGCCTAGACTATTTCAAAGAGAAAATAGATTTTAAACAAACTAACAACTGTCCACTGCATGTCATTGGTTACCGATTTTATATGAACTCACTTCGTCTATCTGATACAAATCTTAACACGGTATTTCTCCCTGATCAAACTTTGCTATTATTCATTACAACAATTAGTTACTCAATTATCAGTAATTAATTATTTGTACAAAGCCTATACTAACTCACTCTGTCTGTCTGTCTGTCTGGTTAAAAGTTTTTGCACGTTATTTCTTCAACAAGCAAATCAAGCCAAAATTTTACAATTATTTGTTTTACCTGACAACACAAAAATCAGTTTAAACCAATTAGTTAATTAACTATTGGTAATTAATTATTTTGTTTGGTATCTCTAACAAGGAAAAGAAATTGTACTTGACTGAATGTGTGGTATAAGCTGAATAAGTCCCCTTTTTAAGTCGCCGCTTTAAAGTTAGTTTTTAAACAAACAATACTTAACTAAATAATCTTCTATTATAATAAATATCACAATGTCGGCTTGAGGAGGCGAGACCTATGAGTTCGAATTCAGGTCGTTCCTCTTTATTTTAATCAATTACGTTAATATCCATCCAAATATCCCATTCTTTCTCCCCTCCCCCCCCCCCACCAATTTTCTCATAAGTGATAGAATCATTAACGTATTGAGAAAGCTAAGATCATGAAATAAGTGCTAAAAATAAATTGGTAAAAATAGTTGTAATCGCACAGATTTATTATTGTTAGTCTCGATATCTAGATCAATTACAAATTTAATTACACCATGGAACTATACTAATGGAACACCAGCTTCGAGTTTTTTACAAAGCCTAAGAGAGTCGAAGTGCCGTCGCACATCTTTTTTCGCGCATGGTGCAATGTGGAGAAATCCATGATGATGCCAAAGAAGAGATTTACTCCCGTCAGTCCCTTGGATTGACCTGCAATGGGTGTACAACTTTCGTACGCTCTATTTGATTAGATGTGTAAAAACTTTATCCATTTTCTGACTATTTGATATAATAGATAAAATTTTCCCGAATAAGAGATCGTCACAAAAGTTATTTTTTTCGACCACCCTATAAAATGACACTTTTTTTCCAAAAAAATTGAATCTAAATTCCGAAAATACAATATTTCAGTGTTTCTGTGTTTGGTTTATTTACACTAAATCTGGATGAAGACCTGTCTACCGTTCCGCTAAATGCGTATTAGTTACGATATACTAAATTGCATGAAATAAAAATAGGAGGCCTAATACAGTTTTGACACTCCAAGCTACGCATTTCTAATCGTCTTTTTATTATTATAATCGAAAGGACTAGGCTATAGGCATACACGTCTCGTGGGAAAGAAAGAATTAAAAAGTTCATTTCGGTGATATTGTAGCCTAAATAAAATGACCAAAAAAAAAAGAAAAAAAAAATAGCCTAATCTAAAATGAAATAGATCTAGAGCTAGATTTTCCTGGACGATTGATATAAAATAAGTATAAATAATAAATCATATGATACAGATCTAAATAAACAAATACTGATGGAGTCATTCTTTAATTAATTACCGGTATTAGAATTACTTGACTACCAACTGGGTATTTTTTATTGCCAAAATACAATGTATATTATGTGCATTTATTAAAAACAACAACCAAAAATTAAGCGTTTGACGCAACTAGATCCAGTATTAGTAAATAGATTCTAGTTCTAGATCTAGAAAGCTACTCGTCTTCTCTAATTGAGTTTTCTGGTTTAAGGGCAGGTTAAACCTCCAAATTGAAATATCAACAAATCTGTCACTATTTAAGTGTCTATATGTTTGGATGGATCATTTAATATTGAAAAAAAATATTTAAAAAAAAAACTTAAAAAAGTGAAATTTTTCACAAAAAAAGGGTAAAATAGTCAAAAAACTAAAAAAAATACATGAACACAAATGTCAAGATATTTTAGTATCTATTAAATATTTTCAAATGAAATGTGCACAGTGTCTTCAGCATGTTATTCCAATCATATTGATTTACAATTATTACAATCATAAGAACACTTTTTGTTAATGAATTTTTTAGTGTGGGAACCATAAAACTGTCGAAACTGGTTGGGGTAGGGGTAAGTATTGAGACCATAACTTTAAAACTACTTAATAGATTGTAATTCTGGTAGCATGTTTTGATTCAATATGGACATAGAACAAAACTTCCAAATTTCAAAGCTCTAGCTAGCATAGTTTTTGTGGAAAGTTGACAAAACCAACCAAAACATTTTGAAAAAGCAGATTTTGAGAAAATCAAAAAAACCACAATATCTATGAATAATAAAAACAAAAACTTATAATTAAAAGCCTCCTGGTTAATATCCTTCATCCCTAGCATCCTCTGCATTTGAATTATTGTTTTTTTTTACTCGATGTCATTTTTGATATATTTTTTGCATTTAAAGATGACAAAATTCTTTTCTTGTCCGCAGTTTCAGCATAATATCCGAATTGTAATTCCAAAAGTGGAAATATCTGCCTTCGTCCAAGTTCCCCATCATTATATACAATTGTTGCATCATGAACAGCTATCTCAAGCCTTTTTCTTCCAACAAATTGGTTTTTGGGGCATCTTTTCCATATTAAATTATGGAACAACTCGTTAGCATTTTGCGTGCCACCATGTAAACACTTTTGCAACAGTGCATCTGATGTTAACTCTTCAAATATTGGTTTCATAGCATCAGTAATATATTTGGGGAGTTTATTTTTGTTTGCCACTGCTATGTTTTGTTCTTTTGGACACCAATGGCCGCAATCACTGTGGTCTCCACACCTATGTTTCCAAATTGCCTTTTTCATCTGTAGAAGGTTGTTGGTATTATTTCTAATGGCACCACCATAATGGCCTTGGATTCCTAAAATTGCTGCTTGAGTAAGCCTTTTTACTCCTCCCATCCCTTTGTAGTGTTTGCCATCTTCTTCACAAACTTTTCCTTTGTTAGAATTCTTTAGGTCAATAAGTCGACGTCCCATTCTTTTCTGTACATGACCGCAGCATTCCAATTTTTCAATCGTCTTACCGGGGTATATTGGTGGATCTGCATCTGCAACAGTTTTATAGCTTTTTGAGTTACCATCTCCCAAATAGCCTGTATAGTTAAAGCCGTACATCTGTGAACGTCGGAAAGTTTGTAGGATCCCTTGTAATTCCATCGCACCAGAACAGCCTGTGTGATTTGCGTCACATTCAGCTGCGTGGTTTGCTTTCCAAGCTACAAACTGCTCAGGGGTAAGTTTCTTTTTGCTTTTGCAACATTTATCACAATAGTTACTGCTGGTAAATGTGTCTATTACTTTAGGAGCACCTCCAGGATTAATGGAAAGTACAGTTGCAACTCCATTTTTTGACACAAAACCACGCCTCCGCCATGTTCCATCGCAAGAAACAGTAACATCCGATGATGGCTGAGAAGCTTTGAATTCTTCCGCAGCTACTGTCTTAGTGGCTTCTAATATTTTATTTCTAAATTATTGCTTCTTGTAATGCTTACCGGTGGTGGCATGTTTATATTTGCTAGAAATTTGTTACCTTGTTCATAATGGCATCGAATGGAAAACATAGACAGTTGAAACCTTAAATGTATATTTTCCTTAGAACTTTGAAGCATGAAAACATGTTTGCAATTCAGGCACACAAAGGATATAGTACAGTTAAGTCCAGTATTTCTTTCAGTAGCTTGAAAACCACAATGCTTTTCACAATTAGAGCAAGGAAATTGATCACAAAACACAATAAAATGTGAACATCAAACATGCGCCATCCAGTCATATCCAAATAAATGTTGTCCCGTTGAACACTATCATTTAATTTAATAAATGAACTACTTTCAGGAACATTTCCAGTGTTAGTAGCATCAGGATTTACTGGATCTAGCTCTAATAATGTCCTCAGAAACAGGTTGAATTTCACTGACTTCAGTCTCGCAAGATCTAGACTCAATTTCAGTATCATGATCATCTAGATCTAGACTAAGCTTTTTAAAAAACCTGTTACCATGGAATTTCCTTTTAGTACGATCTTTGCGTCGTCTAGGCATTGTTATATTTAAATAATATTAATTACAATAAACTAAAACACACTTGAATGAATACAAGAGTAATAAAATGTAGAGAAATAAACAGTGTCACAGAGCACCGACAAACGTGGGTAAAAATAGTAAACAAAATGGCTGCCAAAGAGGCTTTGTAAGAAACGTTCTGATTGGTTGGATAGAGAGATAATATAAGTGTGAGCAGGTCAGGCAGGCGCGAGTGGGAAGATACCTTTTCTCTTCTGCTCAACATTAAAATTTACCAACAGTAGGCAGATGTTAGCGCTACTGGGTGGGCTCAATCTGTGCACCTCGGCATGGTGACCAAGGGGCTAGAGTCGCCTAAGTAACCAGACAACTAGCTATAACTAACCTAAACTAAAGAAAAGCAAGATAACGAAACTTTAGTTAGGATAAATAAACAAACGAAACTTTATTTACATATACAAAAACAAATCAATAATAAAATATAATATATACACTAACTTGACTAACCACCACTACTGAACCCATCAACTAACTAAAACCCTCTAAATCTACACCACTACAAACACTAACAAACTAACCAACTATCTAACACAAACTGATCAACCCAACTATCTAACTAAATCACTACAACTACTACACTAGTCTAGACCTAGATCTACACTAACAAACTACAATAAACTAGTCTAGATCTACAATATTCTACTACTACAACCAACTCATAACTAAAACTACAACAAGAACACCTTAGTTAGTACCTTACTATAGTATTAGTAGATCTATTCACTAAGAACAGAAACAGACTATAACTAAGTTTACTAATAGAACTCTAAGGCAACACTACACTAGTTACCTACAGAAACAAAATAAATCTACAACAGCAGCTTAGAACAGTTAAAATCAACAGTTAAAACAGTAGTTACTTTCAGCAGCTAAAAGCAGTAACAATAGCAAACTTACAGGCCGTCCCAGGTACAGGAATAAAAATAAGTACACGACAGACCACAAAGATCTTCGGCTGTCACACAGACATACTATACTGACCACTGGTCAACTGTACACTGAACTGTTTTTAAAACAGCGTGGCACACTTTTTATACACCCCACCCTAACTTACACAAAAAGCGGAAGTACAAATAATAAATATGGCACTAGCCTATAAAAAAATAGAATACACAAAAATATAGCTATTTTAATGGCGTGGCCTTAAAAAAAATACTTTTGTGACGATCCCTTATTCAGGAAAATTTTATAAATCACAAAAACATTTTGAGAAAATGGATGAAGTTTTTAGAGATCTAATAAAATAAAGCGTAGGAAAGTTGTACTCTCATTGCAGGTCAGTCCAAGTGACTGGAGGAGTAAATTTCTTCTTTTGTATCCTCCTGAATTTCTCCATATTGCACCATGAGATAAAATGATGCGCGACGGCACTCCCCTAGTAAAAACTAGGAGCTGTTGTTCCATTACTATAGTTACATGATTACACGAATGATCCAAATTAATTGATACAATTACAATTTGTATAGAGTGTTTTGTTTTAAAGTATTTTTAATGTTGTTTTTGTTGTACATTTATATTTCTTTATAAATGTGAGCTTGCGCTCCTAGATCTAATTTTTGACCTAATTTTATCTAATTTATACTATTTATATAGGCCAGGGCTATGATGTTTGTAATTTAGTGTCCTTTTTAATTTTTATAGTTCAGTGCTGAGTATTTTGTAGTTTCCGCTATTTATAACTTTCTGCTAGTTTTAGTCTTTTTCTGTTATTTGTGTTTTACTCGTAGAGGAAAAGTAGTTTTTAAAATAGTTAACCAGCCTTAGAGCTGTGGATGTTATTTTCTATTTTTTGTCCCAGGTTAGTTCTGCTTATTGTTGTCCTTGGCATTAGCGCTGGATTGGTTGTTATTTTTTAATATCAGTTTATGTGCAGGTCTGTAAACGGTATAGAACCCCCATATGAGTTTAGAATAAAAATAACTTTTTATCTTCCTTTTTGTATTTTTGTAGATTTAAATTTTAAGATTCGCTTTTTAGTGCTGTTTAATTTTTTATATAATGTTGTGTAGTCCGTGTCTTTAGTAATTTGCTAGATTTTATTGTTGTATACGGCTAGGTACAAATTAGGGAAATCGGTAGTCCAGTTTAGTATTAGATAATTAGCGTGACGTCATGCTCTCCGATATGTTCGCGCTGACCAGTTATAGCTAGCTCCGGAACCACGTTGAGCTCTCTTTTGTCTTGACCAGTGGTCAGTGCTGACAGTGGTACCTGTATAAAGTTATTTTTGTGTAGTGTAATTTCAGCTGGGACCGCCTGTAAGTTGGAAAATGTTTTTATTTTTGCTTTCTTTCGTTTGTATTTGTATTGATTGTTTCTACATCTATTGCTATAGTCTAGATGCAGACTGATTAGTGTAGTGGCGTCACTGGCTAGTTAATTAGCCATGATTACCTCTGATGGAACCGGAAGTTCTGTAAACTTGGGTAGTGTCACCCCCTTGCGCCATCCTTTATGCTTTTTGCTTTCCTATACTATGTCTATGTGTAAATATTTTATTATTTTATGTTGCCTATGTATTTTTATGAATATTTTATCGTTAAGATAACCACTCTATTTAAGTTGGCATTTTGTCCTACTTTTTAATGTAAAAGATGGCTGCGGCCTAAGCATCGCTGTCATGGCGGCTTGTTTAGTCTTATCCACTATTATCTAGATCTAGCTTATGTTTATTGTAGTCTAGCCTGACCTGTGTTGGTTGTGGCTGGGACTTTAATAACTCAGGTATTGCTTTTATTAGCTACATGTAGGTAATTGAAATTACCTCATGCTTGTATTATGTGTATGTGCTAGACTAGGTCTAGTTCATTATTATTTTGTTATTATTGTCTTATGTTTGTTTATTTTGAAATTGCAGGCTATAATTCCTGCCTTACGGCCTGACTGTCTGCCGCAGTTATTACTGCCTAACTGCCATTATTTCGACTGCCTTACTGCCTAACTGTCTGCCGAAGTTACTACTGTTGTTTTATTACTGCCTAACTGTCTGCCGCAGTTATTACTGCCTAACTGCCATTATTTTGGTTGCCTAACTGCCATTATTTCGGCTGCCTAACTGTTTGCTGTAGTTCTGCTTTACTGTTGCTAGTAGCTTACTGTTTAGTGTTGGGGTAGTTTAGGTTATTTGATGGTTGGTTTAGTTAGTAATAGTTAGTTTGTTAGTGCTTGTAGTTGTAGATTTAGCAACATAGATCCAGAGGTGGCAGAGGTTTTTTTTTAGTGGAGTTGTTAAGTTCAGTTAAGTAGGGTTGATTAATTATTTAGTAGTGCGTATATATAGTTTTTGTTTATTTCTAAGTTTATTTTCATTGTCGTATTCACCTATATTTTTTATTGCTTTGTAAGTTGGTTGTAAATAAAGTGTATATAAGTTTGCTTTATAATTGTAGTTGGTTATTTTTAGTTAGCTAGTTTAGTTTAGTTTAGTTTAATTGTGCTGTCTAGTTGCTTAGGCGACTCTAGCCCCTTGGTCGTAGACCGAGGTGCACAGATTGGGCCCACCCAGTAGAGCTACCACCTGCCTACTGTTATAAATGAATAAATGTTGAGCAGCAGCAAGTAACAAAAAGGCCTCACTCAGTAGCGCCACCCTGATCTGCTCACAT
>JAZGLO010002282.1:0-40751 GCA_036873155.1 Biomphalaria sudanica | reverse complement strand
ATCGTGAAGTATTCAATCAAAAGTCCTCTACGTGGGCTAGTACTGAAGTAGTAGACTGGTGGGGTCGTGCTCTTGTTATGGCTAGTGACCTTCATTTGCCCCAAGGCTGGACTAGAAAGTGGAGAGTGGATTGTTCCATACATACCCAAATGAATGTTTTACCTTACATTTTTCTGTAACAGTTTATCTCTATTTAAGGTCATATTGTATTACCGTTCTATAGCGTAAAAATAATGACAAGCATATGCATCAGTTTATTGATGGGAGAAAGAGAGAGTATGTGTGTGTGTGTGTGAGAGACAGAGAGAGAGAGAGGGGGGAGGATAAGTTAGTTAAGAAGGTAGAAAGCTACAGTACTTTTACGCTCAAATCCTTTTCGGTGAAGGAGACTATAAAGTATGTCACAAAGGGAGAAAAAGTACTTTCTTGATGACAATTGAATATCAGCATCGAAACCTTGAATATTCAAGAGAGTTTGAAACGAAAGAGTAAAGAATTATTGTGATTTCTGGAAAAGTCTTTTTAAGATACTATAAAAGAAAGACCCAGCTAGATATCCAGGTCGTCTTTGTTGATCATTTCTTACAGTCATTCGATCTGTAGATCTCTTATTGTCAGTGAATTGTATTACAATTTACAAAGTTAATTTCAATTTCATTTCTCTTGTAGTGTAATTTCAGTTTAAAAGGATTAAACATCAACCATCTTAACTTGTGTGTCACTTAGTTTATGATTTTAAAAAGTTTGCGTGTGTTATTGTGCTGAGAGAAAATATAGATATAACTTATTTTAAATACTTCCACTCTTAGTGAGCAGTTTTACGATCTAGGTCAGGGAAAAAAAATTAAACTTCTCAGGTTGCCAACTAAAAAAATAATTGAACAATAATGTTAATGTCTCAAGTGTTGTCGTTTATTTTCGTATTTCCTCTAGTTAAAAAGTTTCTCCTTCAGACCTTGTGATCTATAGGTCAGATGATGTATGCCTAAAGTTCATCTGTTTTTTGTGGCCAGCACAACGACCAACATCCTTTACTTTTCCCCGACTAATGTCAGGTACCCATTAGAGCTGGATAAACTGAGAGGCACCCAAAGATCCCGAAATTAAAAATCCCAGTTTTCACCAGGATTCGAATCTGGATTCTAGTTAGTTTCTCATTTAGTTTTAAATAGGTTTTACAGTCATCGAGTGAAAGTCTAATGCTTCTTACTTATTGAAATTCATTTGTGCTACAAACGAAGAGCTTAGAAAAATTTGCAGTGATAAAAACTGCGCAAAGATGATAAAAACTTTAAAAATAACTAGCTTCTCAACTTTTTCTTTATTTGTACACCGGATACACCAAAAAGCGAGCTACTTACATTTTTTTCTGCCATAGATTAAAACCTTTGATAATTAAACAACTCAACAATTACACACCAATGTACGATACATCCTGCCAATAAAAGATTTACCGAATGTCATCAAAAGACTCACAGCACTTTACTTACATTTTTATACAGTTTCTAGTCAACCCTAACACTAAGGTCAGAATTCATCAAACTTGGGCTTCTTTACTTGCACCATTATATATATTTTGTCGACTAAGTCTGTGGTGAATCCATTACCGGATATAAACGGAGGCTTTAAAAAGTATGGAAGCTTTTATTGACAATGTACCTCTAGAGCTCATTAATATTCTCAAAGTCTATATTTTAGAACTAGCACCTATGGTTAATTAATGTTTCTCTTTCCTGTATATCTACTATGAAATTGGTGGGGGTTTATCAATAAACATTTTAAGTAGCAGAGTGGATGAACATCTACTGTATAAATATTCAAAACGCTGTCAACTTATCCTAGAATCATAATTAGTGCTTTTAACTGCAACTAAAAGACATTACTGTGCGCATGTATACAACAATAAAGATCTTTTCAATTATAATGTAAATGTGTTCAACCTGTATCGATGTTATTGTATAAAAGACTCACTACACATAACGTACATATTCACACAGCATTAAATGGCTAGAAATGAAAAGCAAGAGAGGTGATAGAGAAATAATGAGAATTTAAAAAAAGCAGCATTTCTCAACCTTCATCGAAAAAAAAAACAACCGGGCCTGGCAACGCTATAATGTTCTCTTGTCGGGTTCGGGGCGAAGCCCCGACGCCAAAAGCGTTTTCTTGCATTCTTCACTGCAGAAACGCATTTTCCTGACAAGTACAGCTCTTTATTCATCAATGGATTTCGGGGCAAAGCCCCGACGCCAAAAGCGTTTTCTTGCATTCTCTTCATTGCAGAAGGGCCTTCTCCTGACTTCTACAGCTCATTATTCATCAATGGAGTTCTGGGAGAAGCCCCGACGCCAAAAGCGTTTTCTTCTTTTTTTCACTGCAGAAACGTCTTCTCCTGACATCTACAGCTCATTATTCATCAATGGAGTTCGAAGCTCATTATTCGTACTATTAAAAAAGGACGTTTTGAATAAAGTTGTACTTGAAAATTATTTTAATATGAATTTATAGGCCCTTAATACATTGCAAATAAAACCGATTTGTTCCTTGAAAAGATAAGACACCCCACATATTTAGAATTTGGCTATGGGGATCGCCGCCGAAAAAAAAAAATTCAATAAATAGTATTCAATAACATTAAAGTATAAATTGTGAATTATAGTCCGAAATTTATTTAACTAGAAAAATATCAGATTGAGTAAAGGTTGGTAAAAGGCGACTATGAAAACATTATTTGAGTTTATAACTCATCTCAATCATGGCTCTAATACTGAACAATTTCGTTTGAAATCTAACTTTTCCAATGCAAAGTCTTACTTAATATAATTATGATAAATTCATGTGAAATTAAATAAACTCTATCTGAAAATGGGAGGAGTGGTAGAGTGAAAACGATTAATATTCGTTCCTTTAATAATTTCTGCTAAAGATTGCATTTGGCATTAAAGAATAGCGGATGGGCGACTTAATATAAGAATTTAATTTATAGTGTATATACATTATGATGGGGGAAATGCGATTGCATGTATCGCCCCTCCCACCTGGTACAGCCCTTTTTCATTTAAATTTACTAATGATACTATTTTAGATTAGATTGTGGTACGACATAATATACAATGGGTCACATATCAATACGTAGTTTATATTATATAGATATTCGACTAATTTTGTTCACAAACTATGATTCTCCACAAAAATAGGACCGCCCCCCCAGCACTCAGAGGGCTAGAGTGGGGAGGGCAGTACACGCAATCGCCCCCCCCCCTCACCCCACCGAATCGGCCAAAATACCAGAAAGGGAGCGACATAATATAAAATGTATATATTATTCAACTAATTTTGTTCACAAACTATGATTCTCCACAAAAATAGGACCGCCCCCCCCAGCACTCAGAGGGCTAGAGTGGGGAGGGCAGTACACGCAATCGCCCCCCCCCTCACCCCACCGAATCGGCCAAAATACCAGAAAGGGAGCGACATAATATAAAATGTATATATTATTCAACTAATTTTGTTCACAAACTATGATTCTCCACAAAAATAGGACCCCCCTCCAGCACTCAGGGGGCTATAGTGGGGAGGGCAGTACATGCAATCGCCCCCCCCCCTCACCCCACCGAATCGGCCAAAATACCAGAAAGGGAGCGACATAAAATAAAATGTATATATTCATTCAACTGATTTTGTTCACAAACTATGATTTCTCCATAAAAACGGACCCCCCACCCCACTGAAAGGGTTTAGGTGGGAAGGGCAGTAGAGGTATTCGTCCCCCCCCCACCCCACCAATCAACAAACAGGGAACTACATAATATAAAGATCGGTTAAAAAATCAATAACAAGTCTACATGATATAGATATTAAATTGGTTATATTAGCAAGCTGTGATTTCTACAAAAAAATTGGACCGCCCCCCACTCGAAAGTGTATGGGGAGGCGGGATTGATACCATTGCCGCCTCCCGTTCCCACCAATCGGCCAACATACAAGATGGGGGGGGGGCGAAATAATCTAAAATAGGTTGAAATATAAATAATTTGTATTTATTTTTAACATAATTAATAAATTCGTATACAAATTGTGTGAATTCTATAATAAAATTCGCCCGCCCCCTCCTCCGGGGGGGGGGGTCGGCCGAGTGTGGGGGGGTCGATCGCCCCTACCGCCCCCCCCCTTGGATCCGCCAGTGATATCAACTCACTCTGTCTGTCTGTCGGATAAAAAGTTTGTAAACGTTATTTCTCCCACACCAAATCTCGGATCAGGCTGAAACCTTACACAATTATTTCTTCTACCTAACACAACAAAATAAGACAGGTGACTAACTTGACTACCTAAATATGACAGGTGGGTAACTTGACTTACTCGATATGACAGGTGACTAATTTGACAAGCTCAATATGACACGTGACTAACTCGATATAATAGGTGGCTAAATCAATATGACAGGTGACTTATTCAATATAACAGGTGACTAGCTTGACTAACTCAATATGACAGGCGACTAGCTTGACTAACTCAATATAACAAGTGACTTACTTGGTTTCAACGAACAGTAAAGAGTTGTGGAAACGTTAGCTGGAGAGTTGGAAAACGTGGAGGTAATTGGTAGTACATGAACATATTAGGCGGACATTTGCTCAACATTCGAAGCGGACATTTGCTCAACATTCGAAACAGACATTTGCTCAACATTCGAAGCAGACATTTGCTCAACATTCGAACTGGACATTTGCTTAGTTAACTAAAACCTGTATAGGGACTCACAAACTGAATTACTTATATTTCATAACACATTAGTTGCAACCCGATTAAATTTTTTTCAAAAAGCTCCATCTCAAAGAGACTTCTAAATTTGGCACAAATGTTACGCTTTTGTGTGTGTGTGTGTGTTTTACGTGGATTACTTCACTATTCCCAAGGGAGGGTAATGCTAACCTTGTCAGTCCCCATTCTTGACACAACTTGTTAGGACCAGTGGAGACCAATATTACCTGAGATCTCGCAGACTGACGGAAACTGTCACACATTAGGTGACACAAATTCAACAGTCAGACATAAATTATTGCAGATAACACGCACACACTAAGCAAATTGTTTAATATTATTCTGACTATTTAATATCTTTTAAAAAATCTATCTGTGCTGCAAGAAATCTTAATGAGATACAAGGACTGTTAGAATAAACCGAAGGACGTCTTTATCTTTAGTTTCATTACTACCAGCATATTGAATATTTGTTTGTGTATCCAATGTACAGCAAATGCCTATAAAAAGGGTTGATAAAAGAAGTATCTAAAAAATACCATATGATAATGTGTGCAATTTTCAGCATTGTAGATTACAATTTCGAAACTTTTTCGCTTGTACCAAAATGTACTTTGTAATAACTAGTTGGCAGTAGAGATGTTTCAATGTGGTTTATTTTGTCTCATTTCAAAATCTTCCTTTTTTAATTTTCTAAGATTTTTCTTTAGGTTCCATTATATCACCACCGATTTCTTTATATCCCTTGCTCTTTTTTTCTCTCTTAATGTATTCATTATCGAATGTTAACAGTGCTAGTGTAAACAAGAAAAAATTAAAAATACTTTAACAAATAAAAAAAAACACACACAAAAAAAAAGAAGTTTAATTGTATCAATTAGTTTGGATCAGTCATGTAATTAAACCAACAACAATAAATTTGTGCTATTAGAAATATTTTTACCAATTGTTTTTTTTTAGCGTATTTTATGCTTTTAGCTTTCTCAATACGTGGTAGACTGTGGGTCTTATCTTATATAATACAGACTTAAATTTAAATAAGAATATAATTACGTCCTACGCATTTCATGCGTCAATCTAGTCATGCATTTTAATCAACGTGTTAAACCGAGACCAATCGTTATAGAAGGCCTGAACACTGACCTACAACGTCACAACCTGTGGGCAATTTAGACCAATAACTCGTCACCACGTCACAGGTCTATACGATGTGGGAAAGAACTATTGTTCTAAACTGCCCACAGGCTTTTGTGTTGCATGTCAGTGTTAAGGCCTTCTATAGAGAATGGTCTCGCTTAAACTCTGCCAAGTCGTTGGTATCTCTGGCTGATTCAGACAACCCATTCCATTCTCTAATAGCACTAGGGGAAAAGGAGCACTTGTACGAATTTTTTCTGGCGTACGGAATAAGAAATGCGACTCAATCTTTGTGTCTTTCTGAGTATTTCATTAGGTTTTGTTTTTCTATTTGTAAATTATGGTTCAGTGTTTTATGTATTAGAGCTACTTTACTTTTTATTCTTCTGTCCTGAAGTGTCTCTAGGTTTAGTGATTTTACTAATGGTGTTACTCCAATCAAATAGGATTATTCGTTTGTTTTAAATCTCACTGCTCTATTTTGTTTTGTCATATCTCCTCTATTAGTCAGTTGCCCATTTGGTTTTCAACACGTTTTAACTTATGGAGTGGAAGCTTCATTCCATATTGAAATTATTGTGTGCTTTAAAGAAAACAAGTTCTTATCCAACAATGATCAGACCACAGACCTATATATATAGATTGGTATGTACGTAACTCTTTTTTCAAGCTGTAAAAGAAGTCCCGAATCTAGGTAAATCGATCTTCTCTGTCTTAAGAAAGTAATGATATTTAGTTTTCAAAGTTTAGAAATTATGCAATACGATTTTTTGCGAATTTTAAATAGAATGGTCTGTTATTAATATTAATCATAGAAGTTGATAGAACCATATATTTATGCAAAGCCATTTCCTGTTAGTTTCCATGTATCAAAAATCCTACATCGATATTATTAAAGTCTGTTGCCTCTTATGATTTTAGATTGTACATTTAAAAAGATTGATTAGGTAGATCTTTCTACATCTAGATTATGTATCTAAAAATGGCAAAATAATTATTATGAGACGAGAGTGCTCTTATTTCGATGCTCAATCACATAGCATCGTGTTGAAAAAAACAGCTTTACTTCTAATAACTATTTTACAAAACAACGCCTTGTTTCAGCTTTTTTGAAGTTTTAACGACATTTTTGTGCAGTGTTAGAGATTTGTATCTCCAATGTAGGCATACAATATATAGGTCTGTGACACAAACCTTATCACATACCTTTTAAAAGACACCTATCTAATAAACACTTCCTTTATTCTGTACACCGGATACACCAAAATGATAGCTATTTATAGTTTTCCCGCCATATATGAAAATCTTCAATAACATTTAAATTTGTAATAACTGATACAGCCATGATGAAGTTGTAATTGAGTTTAATTCCATAATTAACATAAACGGCTAGATTTGACACATAAATAGGTTATGGGCTATTTTGAAGACAAAAGGAATAAGATAAATATCTCCATGGTACCAAATCAAAAGAGCTACCAAAGAAAGGAGAGAACCATTGTGCTTTAAAAAAAAAAGTCTCAAAATTATATTTTTAAAAATTAAAACATAAAGGATGCAATGCGTGAATGAAAGATTAACTTAGCTAACCAATGTTGACAATGACATCTAGAAGACTTTACAGCCCTTAAATCATTTCTAAATATAAAAATAGTCTATTTAGAAGGTCAAAGTCATGGGAGTTTATGAAAAAAAGCAGAGGCGTAGCTAGGTTTCGCGTCATTTTTTTAGACCGACTAAAATATCCATTTTCGATCACAAAAATCCAGCTATACCCCATAATCCACTTGATCAAATTTCAATTCTCAGTGCCCCGTTGTGGAAACCGTGTCTTGTTTTTTTTTCGTCTGCCCCACACTTTCTGATCCCCGTCTCGACAGGTCTTGAAAAAACACAAATTTTCGACCTATATGGTGACATACATGCACTACACATAACAGCAGGGTTTCTGTCCAGGACTTTTGCAAAAGAGAATTTCCTCTTAAAAGCCCTCACTCCAATGGAGTACTTATCTTTATTTGAAATGTTTCATGCTCACAATGCTTAGCTTGTTCATTTTCATCATAGTTATCGCCAATCGCATATTCCTCCATTTTCGTGAAATCTTCGGAAAATAAAATAAAAATTGTTAAACAGCACCACCCACCCCCTTTTTATGTCGACATGCTACGCTTCTGCGATAGAGGATGTCTAAACTTTGCCATAACATCTTCTATCAAATGTAACGAAATGTCCACACATTTGAAAGTTATAGTTCTAACGTATCTATCTTCGCCCTTCCCACACCGTGTATAAACTATTGCCAACTATACTCGCGGCTTAGTGTCAGACTTTCAAATCAGCCCAAAAACATCTGGCAGCCCCAATGTTTCAAGTCGTATCTCGAAGCTTTCCGCATGATTATTAACTTTCCTTGTACAGAAGACAAATAATGTTCATGTTATAAATGACGTTGTATATACAGGAGACAAGAATCTAGGACACCCCCCCCCCCCCCCCATTAACATCCCCTTGTAAACAGCCCATGCGTAAAATACATTCCTATAAGAATGTGTGAACTCTCCTTTAATTAAAGCAATCAAAATAAAAAAATAACAAGAAAAATATAAAAATCCTTTAAAAAAATAACAAAAAAACTCCGCACATACATCTATATCTCTCAATAATGTAGAAGTTTTTTTTCCTTATTCGATAGCAATAAAATAATTAATTAACTAATCCCTTAATTGTTGAATTGATTTTATTTGCTACAATAAATGATTGTTTAAAGTTTCAACTTGATCCCAGAGTGGGTGTGGTATATATATAACGTATTCTAGTGTGTAATGGGACGAAACCGTACACATCTAGCCGTATCTGTGAATACTGAATGATTAATTTACCTTTTTGGAATGAAACAAAAGAATTACCAGCAAATAATTGACTAATTATTTACCTTTTTTAAATTGATTCCCTTCTTGTCTATGCCGATGAATAATTGTACAAAGTTTCAGGCTGAACTGAGAATGGGCGTGGGAGAAAGAACGTGTACAAACTTTTGATCAAACAGACAGACAGAGTGAGTTGATATAAGCTTTGTCAAAATTGTTGCAGACAAATAAAAAAAAACAGAAACAAGAATATCGCCTAGGGCACTTGGGGTCTGCATTGAGGAGAAAAATGTTAATTCTGCTCCTTACAAATGCTCTGAATATTTTGATGGGTGGATTTTTCTTTTAATTTCTTATTCAGCCATTATTAACAATCGACTTAATTAAGAAGCATAATAAATTAAGTCCAGTGTGTCTGATTTAGCCGAGTCAGAACCGGAATTACGCAAATAAAATCAAATTGTGGTAAAAACATTTCTTGATCAGTTTATTGTATTTTATTTTTACAATTTAATCACGGTCAGAGACACAAGGTACAATTTGGCCAAAAGGAAGATATACTAGGTAGCTAGAGAATGAATATGAACTACGTAGATTGAGAATGAATATGAACTAGGTAGCTTGTGAATGAACAAGAACTAGGTAGCTTGAGAATGAATATGAACTAGGTAGCTGGAGAATGAATATGAACTAGGTAGCTGAAGAATCAATATGAAATAGGTAGCTGGAGAATGAATATGAACTAGGTAGTTGGAGAATAAATATGAACTAGGTAGCTGGAGAATGAATATGAACTAGGTAGCTGAAGAATCAATATGAAATAGGTAGCTGGAGAATGAAAAAAACTAGGTAGCTGGAGAATATGATTTGTTGAGACGTTTTACGTGCCTTTCATTCTATTTTTCAGCTAATACAAACTGGCAGCGAGACGGGCAATGTGACCATTGACTACTGGGGTGATGATTAAAAACTTGCCAATACATTGGATCCGAAAGACGTTTTTTTAACATCTTTGTGATCTAGAGTCTAGAGGCTAGTTTGCTTAGGTACTACGTTGATACTAGGAGGAGTCTCCGTTTCCGTTGGTCACTGGTTCGTGCCCCAGTCGGTGCAGTCACTTATTTTTTATACATTTAATTCTCTAATTTTTCTCATACAAAATACCCTCCCTAGTGCTGCCTTTATATGTGTATGCACCATTCATTGTTTCAGCACTTCCCTTTTGAATTTATATTCATTCTTTCGGTTAGGCGGCTTAGGCCTATAATCTTTTATGTTTGTGATTTCAGATATCTTACAAACCGTGTCTCAACTAAGTTTTGAACGAACTTTCTTTTAGAAATAAAAATTATTACGTTCTGGCTCAATCCACTAGCAGGACGACAGGGGATGACCGCGGGCAGGGTACAAGCTTAAAATGTTAAGGACGAAAGTCAGGATCGTGTGCTACTTCACGAGTCTGTTAGTGCAATATTTGTGCTAGAATATTGTATTGCAAGGTTACAAAGATAGTTGATGTGGAAACACAAAGAACCGGCTCCCGAAGTGATCCACTCAGGCAGGTAAAAAGACAGGTTTCAATATTTTCAGAATATCAGAAGTTATAAACAACTATCAACAACAAGAAGCCTATATCCGTTCATACAATATAAACTTAAAAAAAGGTACAGATTCACTTTGAGAAAAAAAAAAGTAGCTGTTGCACCGATGCATTATACAATCTAAAATATCATGGTACCGAGTTTTCAAAATCAAAACGGGACGGATGGTCAACGGACAGAAACACCACACAAAACTAATACGGCTTTTCCCTTTTTTGGGGGCCGTAGAAAATGAAATTTGTGGGGGAGGAGTAATAGATCACCCGCCGATACCTAGCTTGGAAATTCTGTGTTTCGATCTTAAATAATTCCATTCTTGAAATAATGCCACATTCGATAATTTCAAATCCTCTTGCGGATACTAGTTTCGTTTCGTTCCTCCAGCTGTATCCTCACTTAATCCACCCGTAGCTGCTTGATTAACCCAAGATCTGGTGCCGGAGGAAAATGTGTCACCTAACGTGAATATGGCTCATTTTTCAACCACGTGACATAGCAGGGGAGGGGGGAGAGGGAGACGGCACAACAACTGAAGGCCCAACTCCCAGACAGGTGTGTAAGTAAACAAGACTTGAAATAGGAAACCAAGACGGACTGGTGTTAACGATGTCCTCTATTTGTGTCACTTTGTGCAAATTATGCAGGGTTCTTTCATTCATTTTGGGCTGTACGTTAAATAGGCTCGTGCGATTTATTTTCGCCCACTTTGCGGTAAGAATGCGAAAGGTCAAGGGTATACAGAGTCACGTGATTTCAGCATGCTTCTACTGAGTAAGTCTATTCACCTCAAACCAAGCTTGTGTAGCAAAGCAAAGAGTAGAACTTTGTTCCAGTTCCATCCTATTGAAGCTCCTCTCGGAAATATGTTCTCAACTAAATGCTGCACAGAGGAGCTCTATGATAACAAATACACAGTTTATTCGGTTTTAGTGAACATACTTATTAAAAAGATTATTTTGTATAGACTGACCGTGAAATAGATTTGTATTTGTATCAAATTTCAAATTAAATGTGCTCTGCCTTATGATTTTAATGGCTGCTATTTCGTAAAATTGTTCAAAAGAGCAAATACTTTTCGCTTTTCTGTTGATTACCTTTAGGCCTAGAATTAAATGACATAAAAAGATGTATCTGATCAACAACGACATGGCCTATAGTAGTAATAGTAAATAAATGATTTTGTATTTAGTTGTTTCCCAATTTCTTATACTTTCTTACCCTAGCTTAATACAAATGATTTTAAATGAGACGATTTATGTGAATCAGGTGTAATAACTTTTAAAAAGTTACAGTGAATTTGATTAAAAGTCCAGTATCTGACTAATACTAAAACAACATCATAATGTTTCTTTTTGTCTAAACAGTAGTATTTTTTGTTTACAACATGAATCCGCTTTGTCTATTTCTATGAGATACTGTAAATAGGCTCTCACAAAGCACAGCTCGAGTTAAAGTTCGAAGATAATTATCCCCCCTTAGAAGGAGACTTGAACTGGCGCCACCAACCACTTTTCAATCTAATCAACATATAACCAATGCTTAAAATTTCGACGTTGTAATATGTGTCTCTGAATTGAGATGTAAAACAGGCCCAACCTTTGCTCCCCCTCCCCCACTCTTTACGTCCTCTACTGCCTCTGATACGTACTTTCTGGACTTTGGTCAGTCCAAACTAAGGATTAATAGCAATACTGAAGTAGACAAGGGTAAACAAAATGGTAAATTATAAAGTGACCCATCCTTCAAGGTTAATTGCTGCTTTTTCTATCCTATCCTACGGAATGGCGTGGTCTTTAAGTACAAATTACATATAAAGAATGAAGTCTTAGATTAAGCCTGATTTATTTGACAGGGCCTGTTGTATTAGCTAATTCAGCAATTAAAAATCGCTCCCAGGATTGTGGTTGTTGATAGTTTGTACTTTATAGCTTCTGATAGTTGGGCTGAAAGAATGAAGCTTAAATTTTAACTGAATAGCTTACAAAACAGAAGTGTGGATCCTTCTGTGGCTGCTTCTGAGTGTGTGTGAAAACATTAATTCGCTAAGTAATCTTTTTTTTTTCGTTTCATTTGATTCCTTTTCTAAAAGTTAAAAATATATCTTTTTTTTTTTTACAAAGCTTAAATCAACTCACTCTGTCTTGTAAAAGTTTGTACAAGCTATTTCTCCCACACCCAATCTCGACTTAGACTTATTTAGACTTAGGTCCTCCCGCGCCGTTCAATAGACGGCAAGCTGTCTCAACAAAGATCTGTCACTTGCAATGTCTGAAGTCTCCTCCCACCTGGTGTCCACTGTTCTGAGGTTCTCCATGAAGGTGTGGCGCCAAGTTATACGAGGACGTCCCTGTTTGCGCTTTCCTCGTATTGGCCTCCATGTCATCGCAACTTGTGGTATGCGTAGTTTATTTTGTTGGAAAACATGCCCCGCAAACCTCTGTCAGAACCTCACTAAGTGTTCAACTCCCAGTTCGGCATAGCATTTCCTTGTTTGAGACCCGATCTGTGTAACTGACTCTCAAAATCCGTCTCAGCCATTTTTGTTGAACCACATTTAGTCTTTTCTCAATTTTGACAGACGACTTCCATGCATATGTTCAATGGCTTGGCTTGTCCAAATAGGCTGCAGCCATTGGAAAATGCTCCCTGTCTTTCCTATTCGGCACGCTACATCATGGTAGGTTTCCCCATCATTTGTTATGATGCTGCCAAGGTATGTGAACTTGTCCAACCCTCCAAACTTTGACTCGCCAAGTCTGGCGGGGGCACGCTTTGCCTTATATCCCACTCGCAAAATTTTAGTTTTATCCAAGTTTATGCGGAGGCCAATTTTGGGTGCCTCTCTATCTAGGCTCTCCGTCAAATACCCAATCTCAAATGAAGTTGAAATTCGCACAATTATTTCTTGTACCTGACAAAACAAGAATCAATGAAAAAAAAAATAAAAGTAACCAATTAGTTAATTAAGTATTGGTAATTAATTATTGTGTTTGGTATTGGATAAGGGAAAGAAATTGAACTTGACAAATGTTATGGTATAAGTTGAATTAGTCACTCTGAGGAGGTTTGAGCTCTGAGTGAAAAAGTTTTTTTCATGCATTTAAAAAGCTTCACAGTAACATTTACACATATACGCCCCTTCTCCCCCGCCCTTTCACAACTGGTCCAGACAAGTGATAAGGATCACTGCACATTGAGAAAGCTAAAAGCATGAAATTTCGCTTAACGAAAATAATTGGTAAAAATAATTATCGCACAGATTTATTATAGTTAGTATGTTACAAATTTAATAACATGACTAAACCGAACTAATTGATACAATTACATTACATTTCTTAAAAGCTTTGTTTCTTTATAAAAATTTAAAAAATGTTTTCTTGTTTTTTCTATAAGAAAGTAGACATGTACCCTAAGTTAATCCTTTATTCAATGAATTAGACAAACTGTCTGGTTCTGATAGTTTTTCAGAGTTATATGAACAGCAGACTACTGAGTTATAATGTTTTAGAACTTTCGTTAAATGTTTTCTGCTTGTGCATATCATTATGCAAAGTAGATATTTTTGTTTTATGCTACATTAATTATTATTTTAAAAGTTTTTCATGGAGAATGGACGCAGATCTCGAATACTGCTCTAACGATTTTCTTAGAAATTTAACAGTTGATGTATATCGCTGAGAAAAGAATTTCTAGCTTGTTGGCCACATGGGGAAAACTCTAGTTTGACCGTTATAATTTTTCAAAGTAAAAAATAAATAATGTAAATTTGGCTTGAGATTTGCAAATCTATCAAGGTCTAGAACCAACATGGTGTAGTCAGCCGTATTACCGTAATTATGTGATAGCAGTAAATTTAAACTTGCCTCAATATTATTGAAGTTTATAGAAAAAAATAAAACAGTTGCTCCTTTCAGACCTTGCGATCTATGATGTTTCTATGGCCAACGGTTAAAGAGCAGGGTGTCATGTGGTCAGCGCCCTAAAAATACCGAAATTCAAAATCCCCAGCCTTTATCGAGATTCGAAGCCAGGGCCTCAGTTTCGGAAGCCGAGCACTTAACCAGTCAGCCACCGCGCCCCAATGAAGTTTATAAGCGTTGCTTTAATTTTTACGTCAATCAAAATAAAGATTACATCCACATTTTAAATCTAGAAGTAGATCTAGACTAGATCAGATCTTTAGGGTTAGTGTTAGACCTAGTTGTCCATAAAATAAACAATGTCCTATTAAAAAAATGCGGAATTTTAACTACAAGGTAGCCAAGCAGCTGGCGGTGTCACGGGTTTGATACCCCAATTAAATCAAATATTTTAATTAAAAAAAAAAATTAAAGATTTATATTTGAAGTCTAATGATGGAGGGATGGACAATTTAAAAATACTACTGACGGCGTAGCAACGCCGCTATTTAGTGACGGGTGAACACTTCCGGAAAGACACAGTTGTCCAAATGGGGTAGGTATGGGAAAACGACTGTAAAAAAAAGGAAAAGAAGGAACTCTGGAGGGAGCAACTTACATTGGTCTTTGACAGAAAACAGGTTTTGGAAGATATAGGCATATCTTGTTGCACGTTTGACCTTGTGCTTTATTAATTATCATGGCAAAGGCTAATGTAACAGGGAATTGTCTGTGCGTTAAGAAAAAAAAAAGGCAAATTTGAATCTAATGGAGTCAGGGATATCCGGGGAATAAGGACAGTTTGTGAGGTAGCAGCTGCAACAGTTTTACACTCCCGTACGTTGAGGGGAATGCAATCGCTAAATAGCAGGGATATGGAGAGACGATGACCCGGATTGTAAACACGAGGATGGTCATGCAGACGTTCTCGAATGTGAATAGTGATAGTAACTGGAAGTATTTGAGACAATGCTACAAGTACAGCCATCTTACGAAGTTCGAGAGCAACAGTTTCGTCGATGCCATTTTTCCAGAAATTTGCGACTGATAGAAATAAACAGTTGCCTGATGCAGGAATTTCGACTACATTGAAAGACCTGTTGACTCCACGAAATATATGTGAAGCCGTGGTCATGGTTAGGAAACGAAGGGCAATACGAAGGGGCTAAATCAAAACAAAGCTTCAGAAAAAGACATGCAACTATTTTAATGACACCAGATATTGACGTTTGTAAAAAAAAAAATGCATACATAAATGTAGTCACATATAGAATGTATAAAGTTCTCCCCCCCCCCCTTCTTTGTTTTCTAGGTCGTGCTAGGCGAAAGTTACGTGGGGTAACTCTAGTCTGACTTGCAGAAATTAAATAGTTATCTTTCCATGACTTCATCGTGGTGTAACGTATGGTTGGGCGATGAATAGAATTATATATATATATATATATATATATATATATATATATATATATATATATATATAGATAGATAGATAGATAAAAGATTTTCCGCGGCCTCCTGATATACCAGGAGCTCCTGGAAATCTTCTGAAATTACAAAATATACGAAAAGTCCTGGTTTATTTGTCTATCTGCAGTCAGGTGGTACTAGTTAACGACCGGCAACAACACTGACAACAATAATTATTGTCTATATACAGTCGTGGATCACGTGTCCAGAAAAGGTTCTCCATAAAATTTCAGTTGTTAGTCTCCCTGGCATTAAGGGCAAAAGAAAGTGTGTCAATGTCCCATTTCTTATGCAAATGTGTCATTATTAATTCTTTTAGTGTAACAGAAATGTTTCCTTAATTCTTTTCTTTATGGGGTCAAATATGTAATCTGACACAATTTATAGGATTGCCGTTTTTTTTAATAAAAAATTAAGTGAGTCAACAACTTTACTAACTCTCTTGAAAAAAAAACAACAATAAAAATATCAGGGGTGCCCAACCTTTTCCCACAGGACAAAATAGACATTTCAAACACGTGTAACAAGGGCCGCATTGTAAAAAACATCTTTGCATCTAATAAAACTAAACCTCTGTGGCTCTACTGTGACCAGTGGGCAGAATTGTGGAGGAGGCAGACAGCACTGTGTCACGAGCCGTATTTGGCCCTCGGGTCGTAGATGGGCCACCACTGCCATAAATAAAGAAAGAATATGAGTTCATTGTCTGGGCACTTCGGTTTACCTGTGTGTCGTCAGAGCAATCCTTCACCACCATCCCTGCTACTTGGTCTTAAAGATGTGTTTATGAGGTTTACATAAAAGACATTTGTCAAATAATAAAACGTTAGACTTGACCGACATTTTAAATTTAGAATGTGAAATTAAACTTTTAAAAAATTATCACCTCTACCGTCAAAGCAGCCAAAGTTTATAGGCTTCACTCTGACGCATTGCTCTACTTTGTTGTTTCAGACTCTTGGAGTTTGGTGCTCCAGGTCAAACACCTGGACATTCATATCTATGTGTTCAAGAGGGCAATGACTTCAAATCTAGGTGTTTAAGAGGGCATTGACTTGTTGAAAAATTTCTCTAGGACTACAAAAAATAAATAGAGGGCATTAACCTAACCGAGTTACTTAATGCTAAGAACGCAGATTTATGTATGTCTTTTGATCTAATCGGCATCTTAATGCATGGATGAAAATACAAAAAAAAACAACAACAACAAGAAAATTGTTATTAATGAACAGACTGTGTGGGCAGATGTGCTTGTGACTTGAGTCCTGAAAAGACTGTGTTGGCAGATGTGGTTGTGACTTGAGTCCTGAAAAGACTGTGTTGGCAGATGTGGTTGTGACTTGAGTCCTGCGAACGACGATCGATTAAGAGTGGCAAGTGAACGGAAATCTTATTACAACTAATGTGAATACATAGCGTGTGGATACCCCTTGATATAACCAAGTGACTATCTCGAGCACACTAAAGGCTACTAGAAGCTTTTGTAAAATATATATAAGGAGGGAATCCAGTACTTCATTCTTGTCTTTTGCCTTTCCTGTTACACAAATAACAAACTAGCGTTTAAGAGGAAAGACATAATAGGAACTCCATTTATTACGTAAACATCAACGGTGTTGCACTGACGCGCTAGTGTGCAAATGTACATATAATACCATTATGTTACAGAGTCCATTCTTTGAATTTGTCATGCTATCGCTTTCTCTGTCTGCCTCTTCTTGTTTTCCCTGGAACTGTTCCATGCAAAAACTCTTTCATTCACAATCCAGTTGAATACAATTTACTTGATGTTTCTCTCTCTATTATAAAAGAGAACCAAAGCTGACTGACAAATGAACTCACTAATCACAATACGAAATTTTAATCTGTGAAGGCCTACCTTATACTTGGAATAACTAAGCGATGTACACGGTCGAAACAACCAGAAGTGGATTTTCATTTATCATTAACTTTTCCTCTTCCCCCATCTCCGCTCTCCTGCACTTTAATAGGACCCGCTCTAATTCAAGGTGTATACATTATTAAATTAAACCGTATTATAACTTAAAACAGATTTCCCGCGCCCTCCTGTCGATTTACCAGGAGCTGGGAATCTCACGAAATTACAAAATATACGAAAAAATCCTTAAAATATTCGGAAATATATAGACAAAAATTGTCATTCAATATGGAAAACGTCAATCCTACGCGCGATACATAAAAACTTGATGCAATAGCCGTAATTGTGTAATCTGGTGAAAGAAACTTCTCGCGTCTCAAACTAATGAAGAATTACTTGAGGTCAACAATTCTCAAAGATAGATTGAAACATTTGGTATTCTTGCTATTGAGCGTGATCTATGTAGGAAACAGAATTATTATGATATACTGTATGACTTTGCTACATGTAAGGCTCGTAAAGTAATTGTACGTAGTAAAGAATGAATAAAATGCATAGACGGATTTATTTTCTAATACAAACTCTTAAATTTGACTTATTATCCGCTTCCCTACCCAAACTTGGCCCCGCAAAATCTGTTTCGCGTAGGGCCCCACAATGGTTAAGTCCGGCGCTGCTATTTAGTGTTTGTAAAATGTTTTTACATGTTTCGGATGTTCCTTCAGAGTTGACGATAGTTTACTTCCTAGTCCAAACCTCCCGCAGGACGAAGAAGGATAGGAGGAGCAGAGTTTGACAGTCCAGCGCGCAGCCATCCGTAGCGAGCTGTGAAAACGTGTTTCCCCCCATCCTTCTTGTAATTTTCGTGGAATGACTATCCGCAGAAAAAAGAGAGTAATATTTCCTTTACTTTTTGCTTCTCGTCCAAACTCTTGAGGGAAGAAGAGAATTGTATATATAGATATTCTATGTTGCCTTTCTGAAGATATCCCTCCCCCTTTTACAACCCCAGCATTCACAATTTTTGGCCTTTTTTTAATACAATGACACCTCATTTTTTTTTAGCCTCGTCCAATGAATGTACCCCTCCCTACACACTGGTCTGCTCTTGAATTCTAATTATAGCACATTTGGTTGGTTTTATCTCTTGTATCCTTCAATCACAAGGCAAGCAGTGTACGGCATAAGACACCGCAGACCATAAGTTTCAGGCATAAAGGGAAAAAATGCATTTTCCGAAGGTCTCAATGACCCCCCCCCCCCCGGTATTCTACACTACATTTTTTTTTTGCCATTGAGTTCTGTTCAAAAAAAATAATTAAATAACAACTTGATTTTATTAATTGTAATCGTATATTTGACTCCTTTTGAATGTAGAGAAAAGACAGTGATAAAGATTATAGTAATCTTTTCTCTTCATGCATACGGGCGACATCATTATCATTTCTTCCTCTCTCTAAATGAAAAGAGATTCTAGAATCCAGATCTTTCATTTTGAGGCTATTAGGCTAAGTTCTTTTTTTAACTAAATGGAATCGGAAATGAAAATTCAATATTACTTAAGGCAATTTAAAAACAAGTTGACTTTGGAAAAAAAAAAGAAAGAAAATATATTTTTAAAATACGGAATTAATTTGTTTTAGTTTTTTTTTTTGTTACTCTTAACAACAGACATTTTTCTGGGTGGAAAGACATGCTCCAATTTGATTCCCATTTCTGTAATTCATCTAATTCTCTTTGTAAAATATCTGTGTCTTGTGTGGTTTTTATTGTTCTATATATAATGCAATCGTCTGCAAATAATCTGTCTTTTGTTCCTGAAGTAATGCAATTTGGTAAATCATTTATGTAAATTAAAAATAGTAGTGGACCCAAGACTGTTCCTTGAGGTACACCTGAGTTTACAGTTATTGGTGTTGATTTAGAGCCATTTATTATCACAGTTTGTTCTCTCCCTATCAGAAAATCTTTAATCCACTGATGCAGTGGACTAAGCTGGACAGACAGACGGACAGACAGGCCACACAAAACTAATAGCGTCGTTTCCCCTTTCGGGAATCGCTAAAAAACAAACAAAAAAACAACTAACAATTAGTCAATTACTTTTTGGCAGTAAATTATTTTGTTTTGATATCCAATAATGGAAATAACTTGTACATTATTGATAGATAAAGTATTTTTTAAAGGATTATTAAAATATTGTTTTTCTTGTGTATCTTTTTATTAGTAATTTATAGCTCAACAAGACAAGGAAAAGTTATTTCTTATTGCGTTTTTATTCATCTAAATCAGGCATGTCAAACTCATTAAGGTGTATGGGCCACATAAAAAAACCTGAGGGGCCGCAGCAAAAAATCTGTTGCAAAACAGCCTACTAGTTTTATGTAAATTAGACATAATACAATAGAATACAAAAATTAATGGCATACCTGTCCCTTAGTTAGCTAAATTTTTAGTAGGCCTGCTATTTGGTAATTAAAAATTACTATGATTAGGCATTATTTTCTTTGTCCTGATGCTTGACATCTTTTCTGGGATACAAGTTTATTAATGTCAGGTTGAAGTTTGTTTGCCACTGACACTTTCATCACTGATGACACATTTTGATCAAATAACCTCGAACGTTGAGGTGCTTTTGTAGCTTTCATTATGGAAAAGAACTGCTCACAGACAAAGTAGCAAACATACAAGAATTTTGTATGCAAATTTCTGCAATTCAACATACCATTCAGATAAATAACTGTAAAATTTTTGCACAGCCACTTCTTTTTACTTTGCTTCCAACAGAGAATCTGACTGCAATGTTATCAGCTTTAGTTACACATTATCAGCAGCATTTTCAAAATCAAATGAAAATGGAGATAAAAACAACAAACATTCTTGCTCTTATGAAACAAAGTTACGAAAACTGTCATTGAAAGCATCTACTAACGATTCCAGGTGTAAGACATATTTACCAAATGTCGCAGCAGTATTTAATCTTTTTAGTTCCTGACACGTTGAGAAGTGAACAAGATTTTCACTTCATATTTAATTTATCCACAGTCGTAATTTTGCTTGAAAGCACTTCACATGATCACACACAGTTGTGACAATTTTGTCTTACTTTGAAGTTTCAAATTCAAGTCTTTCAGATGACCAATGAGATCAACTGCAAATGCCAAATCCCAAACCCATTCGTCAGTTTGGAAATGTTCAACAGTTTCATGTTTAGAAACAATACTATTTCGTCAGTGTTCCTAGTTGACGTCATTTCTTTTAATGCTTTCACCTTTTCTGAGCAAATTACTTCTGAACAAATTACTTCCTTCATAAAATCACATTTACTAAATGATTTGCTATGGCTTGCAATTAAGTTTGTCAAAATATAGCTGGCTATCACTGCAGACTCACTCTCGTTGTTCAGTTTAACAAATACTATTTTTCAATTGAAGTAGCTTGTCATCTCTTATTTTCCAGCGTAATAGTTTAACATTATTTTGATAATTTTTTTAGGTGGCCAGCGGCCGCATGCGATCCACGAACGCCGTGTTTGACATGCCTGATCTAAAGGAAATTTTTCTTTGAAGCAATTACTTTTTGAAAACGTGTCATAAACCCGTGGCCTAGACTATTTCAAAGAGAAAATAGATTTTAAACAAACTAACAACTGTCCACTGCATGTCATTGGTTACCGATTTTATATGAACTCACTTCGTCTATCTGGTACAAATCTTAACACGGTATTTCTCCCTGATCAAACTTTGCTGTTATTCATTACAACAATTAGTTACTGAATTATCAGTAATTAATTATTTGTACAAAGCCTATACCAACTCACTCACTCTGTCTCTGTCTGGTTAAAAGTTTTTGCACGTTATTTCTTCAACAAGCAAATCAAGCAAACATTTTACACAATTATTTGTTTTACCTGACAACACAAAAATCAGTTTAAACCAATTAGTTAATTAACTATTGGTAATTAATTATTTTGTTTGGTATCTCTAACAAGGAAAAGAAATTGTACTTGACTGAATGTGTGGTATAAGCTGAATAAGTCCCCTTTATAAGTCGCCGCTTTAAAGTTAGTTTTAAACAAACAATACTTAACTAAATAATCTTCTATTATAATAAATATCACAATGTCGGGTTGAGGAGGCGAGACCTATGAGTTCGAATTCAGGTCGTTCCTCTTTATTTTAATCAATTACGTTAATATCCATCCAGATATCCCATTCTTTCTTCCCCCCCCCTCACCAATTTTCTCATAAGTGATAGAATCATTAACGTATTGAGAAAGCTAAGATCATGAAATAAGTGCTAAAAAATAAATTGGTAAAAATAGTTGTAATCGCACAGATTTATTATTGTTAGTCTCGATATCTAGATCAATTACAAATTTAATTTCACCATGGAACTATACTAATGGAACACCAGCTTCGAGTTTTTTACAAAGCCAAAGAGAGTCGAAGTGCCATCGCGCATCTTTTTTCGCGCATGGTGCAATGTGGAGAAATCCATGATGATGCCAAAGAAGAGATTTACTCCCGTCAGTCCCTTGGATTGACCTGCAATGGGTGTAAAATTTTCGTGCGCTCTATTCGATTAGATGTGTAAAAACTTCATCCATTTTCTGACTATCTGATATAATAGATAAAATTTTCCTGAATAAGAGATCGTCACAAAAGTTATTTTTTTCGACCACCCTATAAAATGCCACTTTTTTTCAAAAAAAAAATAATTGAATCTAAATTCACAAAAATACAATATTTCAGTGTTTTGTGTTTGGTTTATTTACACTAAATCTGGATGAAGACCTGTCTACCGTTCCGCTAAATGCGTATTTGTTACGATATACTAAATTGCATGAAATAAAAAATAGGAGGCCTAATACAGCTTTGACAATCCAAGCTAGGCATTTCTAATCGTCTTTTTATTATTATAATCGAAAGGACTAGGCTATATGCATACACGTCTCGTGGGAAAGAAAGAATTTAAAAAGTTCATTTCGGTGATATTGTAGCCTAAATAAAATGACAAAAAAAAAACAAAAAAACTATAGCCTAATCTAAAATGAAATAGATCTTGAGCTAGATTTTCCTGGACGGTTGATATAAAATAAGTATAAATAATAAATCATATGATACAGATCTAAATAAACAAATACTGATGGAGTCATTCTTTAATTAATTACCGGTATTAGAATTACTTGACTACCAACTGGGTATTTTTTATTGCAAAAATACAATGTATTTTATGTGCATTTTATTAAAAACAACAACCAAAAATTAAGCGTTTGACGCAACTAGATCTAGTATTAGTAAATAGATTCTAGTTCTAGATCTAGAAAGCTACTCGTCTTCTCTAATTGAGTTTTCTAGTTTAAGGGCAGGTTAAACCCCCAAATTGAAATATCAACAAATCTGTCACTATTTAAGTGTCTATATGTTTGGATAGATCATTTAAGAGTGAAAAAAAAAATAAAAAAAAACAACAACTTAAAAAAAGTGAAATTTTTCACAAAAATAGGGTAACATAGTAAAAAAAACACTAAAAAAAAAACAAAATACATGAACACACATGTCAAGATATTTTAGTATCTATTAAATATTTTCAAATGAAATTTGCACAGTGTCTTCAGCATGTTATTCCAATCACATTGATCTACAATTATTACAATCAGAGAGAACACTTTTTTTAAAATGAATTTTTTAGTGTGGGGACCATAAAACTGTCGAAACTGGTTGGGGTAGGGGTAAGTATTGAGACCATAACTTTAAAACTACTAAATAGATTGTAATTCTGGTAGCATGTTTTGATTCAATATGGACATAGAACAAAACTTCAAAATTTCAAAGCTCTAGCTAGCATAGTTTTTGTGAAAAGTTGACAAAACCAACCAAAACATTTTGAAAAAGCAGATTTTGAGAAAATCAAGAAAAACCACAATGTCTATGATCAATAAAAACAAAAACTTACAATTAAAAGCCTCCTGGTAAATATCCTTAATCCCTAGCATCCTCTGCATTTGAATGATTGTTTTTTTTTACACCTGGATGTCATTTTTTATATATTTTTTGCATTTAAGGATGACAAAATTCTTTTCTTGTCCGCAGCATGAAATGATGTTTCAGCATAATATCCGAATTGTAATCCCAAAAGTGGACATATCTGCCTTCGTCCAAGTTCTCCATCATTATATACAATTGTTGCATCATGAACAGCTATCTCAAGCCTTTTTCTTCCAACAAATTGGTTTTTGGAGCATCTTTTCCATATTAAATTATGGAACGACTCGTTAGCATTTTGCGTGCCACCATGTAAACACTTTTGCAACATTGCATCTGATGTTAACTCTTCAAATATTGGTTTCATAACATCAGTAATATATTTGGGGAGTTTATTTTTGTTTGTCACTGCTATGTTTTGTTCTTTTGGACACCAATGGCCGCAATCACTGTGGTCTCCACACCTGTGTTTCCAAATTGCCTTTTTCATCTGTAGAAGGTTGTTGGTATTATTTCTAATGGCACCACCATAATGGCCCTGGATTCTTAGAATTGCTGCTTGAGTAAGCCTTTTTACTCCTCCCATCCCTTTGTAGTGTTTGCCATCTTCTTCAAAAACTTTTCCTTTGTTAGAATTCTTTAGGTCCCGTTAGTCGACGTCCCATTCTTTTCTGTACATGACCGCAGCACTCCAACTTTTCAATCGTCTTACTGGGGTATATTGGTGGATCTGCAACTTTTTTATAGCTTTTTGAGTTACCATCTCACAAATAGCCTGTATAGTTTAAGCAGTACATCTGTGAACGTCGGAAAGTTTGTAGGATCCCTTGTGATTCAATCGCACCAGAAGAGCCTGTGTGATTAGCGTCTTATTCAGCTGCGTGGTTTGCTTTCCAAGCTACAAACTGTTAGGAGTAAGTTTCTTTTTGCTTTTGCAACATTTATCACAATAGTTACTGCTGGTAAATGTGTCTATTACTTTAGGAGCACCTCCAGGATTAACGGAAAGTACAGTTGCAACTCCATTTTTTGACACGAAACCACGCCTCTGCCATGTTCCATCGCACGACACAGTGACATCCGATTATGGCTGAGAAGCTTTGAATTCTTCCGCAGCTGCTTCTTTGCATTTTGTAACAACTGTCTTAGTGGCTTCTAATATTTTATTTCTAAAAGAATTGCTTCTTGTAATGCTTACCGGTGGTGGCATGTTCATATTTGCTAGAAATTTGTTACCTTGTTCATAATGGCATCCAATGGAAAACATAGACAGTTGAAACCTTAAATTTATATTTTCCTTAGAACTTTGAAGCATGAAAACATGTTTGCAATTCAGGCACACAAAGGATATAGTACAGTTAAGTCCAGTGTTTCTTTCAGTAGCTTGAAAACCACAATGCTTTTCACAATTAGAGCAAGGAAATTGATTCACAAAACACAATAAAATTTGAACATCAAACATGCGGTATCCAGTCATATCATCCAAATAAATGTTGTCCTGTTGAACACTATCATTTAATTTAATAAATGAACTACTTTCAGGAACATTTCCAGTGTTAGTAGCATCAGGATTTACTGGATCTAGCTCTAATATGTCCTCAGAAACAGGTTGAACTTCACTGACTTCATTCTCGCTAGATCTAGACAATTTCAGTATCATGATCATCTAGATCTAGACTAAGCTTTCTAAAAAACCTATTACCATGGAATTTCCTTTTCTTAGGACGATCTTTGCGTGGTCTAGGCATTGTTATATTTAAATAATATTAATTACAATAAACTAAAACACACTTGAATGAATACAAGAGTAATATAATGTAGAGAAATAAACAGTGTCACAGAGCACCGACAAACGTGGGTAAAAATAGTAAACAAAATGGCTGCCAAAGAGGCTTTGTAAGAAACGTTCTGATTGGTTGGATAGAGAGATAATATAAGAATCTATTAAATTTCAACCAATGAAATTGAAGCTTTTAACTAAAATAAGGCTTTAAAAAATGTATCTTGTTTAAAAAAAAAAAGAACTGTAACAGTGAAAAAAAATTTAAAATCGTATAATTAGAAAAAAAGTTATAGTATTTTGAAAATTAGACACTGTCTATGCATATTTAATGAGGCAAAAGCAAACATTAGTCATGTTTTTATTTTAAATATTTATTAATATTTTTTCTAAAAACAAATTACAGATTATTATTCAGAATTGGATACAGTTTCTAATTAACGTAAAAGCTCAATTGACATAATTTTGAAAAAAAAAATGTATTTTCAAAGTTTAATCTGCCCTCAATTCTAGTTAGATCAGGATGTCTAGCCATGGTATTTGTCATGGAATAGATATAGATCTAATGATCTATAAACCTGCAGCCGCCTACTGATCACATTCACGATATGACAAGATTATATTATTTATATAGTCTACTCTCTCTACTGTAAAACTCAATGTGTACTTCCGACTTAAGCTCAACAAGTCTACTCTAAAGTATACTAGTAAAGTCACAAAGTCTGATGATCTAATAAACCTGCAGCCGCCTACTGATCACATTCACGATATGACAGATTATATTATTTATATAGTCTACTCTCTCTACTGTAAAACTCAATGTGTACTTCCGACTTTAGCTCAACAAGTCTACTCCAAAGTATACTAGTAAAGTCACAAAGTCTGAAAATGCAAAGGATCATTATATATTCACATAAAAAAATTAAAGGCCTAAATGAATCGAATAATTAGTCACTATTTACTAATTTGACTAATCTAAATTGTTTTTTTTTGAATAGCAAGTGTTATTGATGACTTCTGACTTAAATTGTACACGAGTTGCAGAGATTCTAGCTTTTATTTCTTCTTATATCTTATATAATACAGACGTTACTTCAAAAAAGAAGATGATTACGTCCTACGCGTCATGCATTTAGTCATGCATATTAACCAATGACTTAAATTCTGCCAAGTCACTGGTTTTTCTGGCTAGCTCAGGCAACCCATTCCATGCTCTAATAGCACTAGGGAAGAAGGAGTATTTGTACAAATTTGTCCTAGCATATGGGACGAGGAATGTGCCTTTATTTTTGTGTCTTTCAGAGTATTTTATTAAATTTTGTTTTTGTATTTGAAGATTATGGTTCAGTGTTTTATGTATAATTGCTACTTTACTTTTGAGTCTTCTGTCCTGACATGTTACGATATATCAATGATATATTAGATAAACGCAAGTACCTAATGGAACAGAGAGAAGGACCATTATATAAGGCAAGGCAAGATGTTTATAATCCATCAAACTCACAGAGGACTTGTGTAATTTGTGATGGCATTTCATGCGTTTACAGAAGCTACAAACTATGCTACAAAAATGATAGGCTTGTCTTTGATTCCGAAGACTTATGAGGAATGCTATGTTTCCAGTGGCTACTCAGCCCCAGCTGTGACCTACATATTATGCCACACTGAGCACAGGCATAACCATTGTCCACCTGTTGTAGAATCAGTTGTTTTTTTTTTCTTTTTGCCGTCTACCCTCGGCAATTTTCATTGGTGTATACCACACCTTTATAAGTGACCTCCAGCTGTCTCGTCTTAAGCTGTATGCAACCAGGTGCTCTCTTATTCTATGTCAGTTAAAGCAAGTTGGCGCCTAAGCTTGTCTTTAAAGCATTTCTGTGGGGTACCTCTTTACGTGCATATAACATGTTAGGCAAATAGGTTTTGCCTATCGGAAGGCCATTTCGGAAAGTATAGGTGCTTAAAATGAAACTCCAAATATCTGGACTTCCAGTTACCAAGAAAATAAGCTTAGGTTTCAAAGAGACGACACTGGCATTTCAGCTAAGACGATCAGTAAAATTAATAGCAACTTTAATTGCAGTCGACCAAACAAGATAAAAAGAAACAAGTGTGGCTTCAATAGCATTGATATTTAGTTTACTTTTATCTCATTTACTAGTATTACTATTTCATTGACTAAGGTTTTTTTATTGTCAAATAGGCATAAGTACATGTACTAGTTCCTGCAATTTGATACAAAATAATAATTAAATTGTGTGTAGTCTATATACAAATGTTTATAAGAGATCACAGCTTATCTTAATTTACTTAATTTCAAAACTATGATTTTGTGTTCTGACTCTACTCTAAATAAATTATATTTTATTTTAAGAATGCAAAGTTGGAAATTCTGTTCGGATGAAAAAAAAAAATTAAACTAAAGTAGATGTTTATGGTTCCATTTCAAAATTTATTTTAAATGTTGTATTTATTTTTAAATTATTTATTCATAAAAAATTAATTGTTCATTAACATTTACTTGAAGTAAAGATCAAAAAATACAAATTCAATACATGATCAGCTCTCAATTCACGCAGATCACAGTCCATCACTTAAATGTATTTACTGTCAATTCTACAGACTATTCATTTCAAAATGTTGCTTTAAATTGTTATATGACACAATCAAAGTACTGCTACCTCACATTGATGTAGGCCTAAAGCAAGCTAAAATAATGACAAATTTTCATTCACTAACTTGTACTGTCATTTATTATCAGACGTGTTAAAACTAATGACCTGTATATATAATTGATTAAGCAGGAGCATCAACTAATCTTGAACAATAATTGTCTACAGAAAAACTTTATTCTTAACCAAATAATATACATTTTAAATGTATTTAAACAAGTTAATTTATACAAATCTGTATGGCCTAAAGATTATAGCATATTTTGAGCATTGTGTGAATGCCAAGTTACATTATTACATGAAAATAGTGTACTCATTTTTGAAATATTCTGGGTAATAAAAATTAAAAACTAATATGATACAATAAAATTGAAGCATAAGTCAAATAAAAAAAAAAATTCACTCTAGATCTATGTGAACTCTATGCTTGAAAAAAATCATTTTAAAATTAATTTGAAAAAAAATTATAAATGGTTCTTTAGTCAATGGAATGATAGCAGCAATTATTTAACAATTTCATGATTATCCATTCATTTCAATAAACTTATAACTGAAAAACAACTCATAAAATCCAACAAAGCATTAGGGTTTATTAAAAGAAATTTTTATAAATCAAATAAGAACATAAAACTAAAATGTTATTTAACCTTGGTTAGGCCAATAATAGAATATGCATCCACCGTGTGGGACCCCTCAACTCAAGAAAACATTAAGAAACTGGAACAAACACAAAATAGAGCAGTGAGATTCATAACAAACGAATATTCACATTTGACTAGGGTAACACCATTAGTAAAATCACTAAATTTAGAAAGCCTTCAGAACAGAAGACTCAAAAGTAAAGTAGCAATTATACATAAAAAACTGAACCATAATCTTCAAATACAAAAACAAAATTTAATAAAATTCTCTGAAAGACACAAAAATAAAGGCACATTCCTCGTCCCATATGCTAGGACAAATTTGTACAAATACTCCTTCTTCCCTAGTGCTATTAGAGCATGGAAGGGGTTGCCTGAGCTAGCCAAAAAACCAGTGACTTGGCAGAATTTAAGTCATTGGTTAATATGCATGACTAAATGCATGACACGTAGGACGTAATCATCTTCTTTTTTGAAGTAACGTCTGTATTATATAAGATAAGAAGATAAGGTTTAGATACAACCATTTGAAATAATGATTATAATTTTTTTCTTAATTTGCTTAATTAAAATCTAATATAAACAAGATTTCCTCTGTCAAGAAACTTATGAGGGAACAACAAACATGTTCTTCTCAGTAAAGGGAATTAAGAATATTTAATTGATGTTCTTTTTTTTTTGCCAACATTTTCAACCTTCGCACCAGGTTTTAGTTTTAAGGATAATGCACCATATTTTATATGTTTACTTTTGTTAGATTCTTATTTTAATTTTAAAAAAGTAAAATTCCCCTTACATATCTTGCAATCTATGGGGCAGACGATATAAAGTTTATCAGTTTCTGTGCCCCATGGTTAGCAAGGGTGTCATGTACCCAGCGCAACAACCAACCACCTTTTGAAAAAAAATCTCATTCAGACCTCACAATCTATAGGGCAGATGATGTTAATGTCATTTGATTCTTTGGCCAGTGCATCATGTGGCCAGCACAACAACCAACCATCTTTACTTTCCAAAACGAAAGTCAAACCGCCTTTACTTATTCCTTACTATTGTCATGTATCCATTAGAGCTTGGTGGACTCAGAGTAGCCTTAAGGATTCTGAAATTGAAAATACCAGTCTTAATTGAACATGATTGGATTTTCCTTTCTGGTGGTGCTATGCAGGAGTCCAAGAATCTCATCTTTTCTCATAACAGAAAGTTATCTAGTGATACAAATACATAAAAAGGATTTTTTTTTAAATAAAAAAAATATGTGTTGACCATGCTAAACATATATATGTTATTAAGTATACCGTAATTATATAATTTTGCCATTATAAAAATAGCCTGTACCTAAAAGGAGCTACTGCGTTAATGTGTAGACATGGCCCTGACCTTAATAGTTATGAATTATTACTATAGGTGAAGGCAGATATTCAGTTAATTTGTTGCACTCATCTAAAAGCAACTATTATTATGATTTACATTTTCATGGAAAACTAGTTTCTCAAAAATACAAGTACTTCAGCTTATGAGGAAAGTGCATAGGGAAAAATTGCAGTATCTTACCTTTAAGAGGTGCAACCAATCATTGACTTTTCAGGAATGCATGCCTTTTTCTTGCATTTCCAAACATAACTGTAATTATACAATTAGGCATATTGGCTAATTTCTTTTGAAAACATTAAAATTTAAAAATATTAAATTGAATACATTGTTGTATCAAACATAAAAATTATCAGACATTTTTTTGCCTAATTTCATCTAACAGTTTATTGTAAAGGAATGGAATTCCAAGGTATATTAGGCATTCATGAAAGATGAATTTGCTTAAGAGTGTTATAAAAAAAACAACTAGAGAAAAATTTTAAATTCCATCTCAGATATTTGGATGTTGCTTGACCATGAAAATCACACAATTCATAAAACATCTATTAGATAACTAAAATAAAAATTATATAGTAACGGTAGTACTTACATTAAATATTGAATTGATGCCAATATTATTAATGTCTGCCCAGAGAGTAGAAATAGTATAAGTATGATCCTTGATCAATTTTGGTACATGGTTCTACTTGTTAATAACTAAAACATTAAACATTTTTTTTATTTATAATTTATCACAGACTAGAATAGAAATGTTGCCAGGAAAAATACCAATGGTTAGAATACACCTGATGGTACTTTTGTAGCTTTAATACAGGTTAAAATGCACCAAAACGTCATTCATTAAATCTGATAAGAAACATATATGTATCACACAAGTCCAAGTTGATCAGAGTGTCATAGCAAATAATTAACTAGATATGTGAGTTTTAAATTTAAGTACTGAATTTCAGGGGATAGATCCAACTTGACACCACATCATTTATTATTTCATGAACTCATATGTCTAATGAATTGGGTCTAGGCATGGCATGGAAACTATTATTAAATGTATATGGGGTGTAGGCAAGGCATGGATTATAAATTGTCTTGTATAGATTAGATTGGATAAAACTTCCGTTCGAAGGTAACTTTTACTGTTAGATCTGGATCAATTATAAATTTATGGGATCTAGGCCTGCATAAATTTTATATTTTATTTATATATTTTATGTACATATATAACTAGTCTAGATTCTATAATTATATCTTAATAATAATTTTTGTAGATGTCATATAATATCTCAAATATTAAGTGTAGATCAGAAATTTTGAATTTTAGCTAGTAAATATTTTTATATTCCAAATCTAAACCGGATCTATATATCTATCTAGAATTTTGATCAGTAGATTTAGTATTTTAGCTAGTAAAATATTTTTATATTCTAAATCTAAAATGGATCTAGATCTAGAACTAATTATTCTAGAAGCTTAGATTTAGTAGACTAGATGTCAAGATTTGACTACACTATGGCTAATGCACTAGCTTAGTAGGCCTACTAGTTAGATCAAGAAACAGAGTACTAATAGACTCTTGACTCGTTGGGCCTCTCAAATCAGCTACAGACTTTAGAGACAATTTAGGAAGGTGAATTTCGATCCAATTCCAAGATCTACAAGCTACATGCTAGAGTCTAGTAGCATACATGTTGCTAGAGACGCTAGATCTAGCCTAGAAGGCTGATCAATTAAAATCAATCATTTCTAAAGTTTGTAAAATTATAATTTATATATATAGATCTAATCTATCTATTTATAATATAGAAATCTATGTCTACTTTTTTATATTTAAAATGATATGGCTGATGATATTAATTATTTTAATTGAGACATTGACATACAAGTTACAAACATACAAAGTAACAAAATAATTAGATCTTATACTAACTTATAGACTCTACTTATACCGTATTGTATTAAACCTTCGAGTTTACTTCCACTATCTTGACTTGACTATATTGACTAAAAAGGGCACTATGATTATAGATCTAGATTATTATATATGATGATTATCAACTGGTAGATCTATAAGTATAATCACTGCATTCGTTTCATTCACTGTCTGTATCAATAATCGTGTGATGTGAAAGTGAAATCTAGATCTATATAGAATTGATAGATTATATTATAGATCTACTATTAAAAAGTATTATTATATATACTAGAATTACTAGATTTACTAGGACTAGACTAGATCTATATAGATTTATAGAATATCTAGACTATGACTATACTACTAAGTCTAAGTACTATACTATAGACATAGTATAGATGATCACTAAAGCTAGACTAGACCTATAATAAATATTCATATTGATCTCATGTATGGTCTAGATCTAGAGAAAATAGAGTGGATTTTGTCACGTATTACGAATTAAATTCTACTTTTAAATGGCTTGCCTAGGGGAACGTGACAATAGAAAAGGAGTTGTGTCACTTATCTTAAGTCTGAATTTAATCAAAGACTTACAATGAATAACAAAAAAAAATGACACAAGAAATCGGAAGGTAAACTATCAACTTAATGTTTAATCAAATATAAAGTTACAAGAAAGAAAAATAAACATTTACTCAATACAGAATTGATGTGTTGACCAAAACCCTTTTACAAAAATGGCATGTAAAAATATTACAATACAAGAGTTTGAAAATATAATTACAAATACAAGCAAGGCCTTGAATAAAAAAAAACTTACACGACCAAGTGGTATACCACGCACGGGTAGCGCAATGTCTCCGCTATTCTGTCCCACGGCTGTCTCCGTATGTCTGTCCGTCAACGTTACGCGAGCGGTCTTTATATCATCTACCACGCGTCGATATCCAGTATATTCTAGAACAGAAAGTCATCAACACCCAGATCTAGAACGCTCTTCAAAGAGACAGAAGAAAAAAAAAAAACCACCCTCCTTTCAACCAGAGGTACACACATAGGTCAAGGACCGGTCACTGTCTGTGTGGCTTGACGAATAAAATAAAAAAAAAACTTATTACACAAGGGGCAGACAACCTACCCGTCTCTCGACCGCAACAGGTCAAAGAAAGAAAAAAAAAACAACGCCTAGATACGTAACACCTCCCCCCTAAAAATAAAAAGTTTACATTTCCACGAAATGGAAATCTTTTTAGAACTACAAAAAAAATAAAAATATTTACATTACAGAATGTATTTATCATGATATATATATAAAAAAAAATATACATCAAAATACTTTTTACAATCTAGATAAGGCATCGGCGATAATATTTTCGCTGCCTTTTATGTGTTTAAGATCTAGGTTGTACTCTTGTAAAAATAAACTCCACCTGAGAAGTCGTTGGTTCTTGCCAGACATTTTGTGGATAAATGTAAGGGGATTGTGGTCAGTAAATACAACCAGTGGCCATCTGGACCCACTGATATAAAAATCAAAGTGTTGTATAGAAAGAATCAACCCAAGACATTCTTTTTCCACAGTAGAATAATTTCTTTGATGTCTATTAAATTTCTTGGAAAAGAAACAAATAGGATGCTCTACTTGGAAATAATCTTCTTGGTAAAGGACTGACCCAACACCTGTGTCACTGGCGTCAATAGCTAACCTAAAAGGTTTTCCGAAGTCAGGAGCCATCAAAATGGGGGAGCTAGATAATATCTGCTTAATTTGGTTAAAGGCTTTCTGACATTCATCCGTCCAAGTAAATCGGACGTTCTTTCTCAGGAGGTTTGTTAAAGGACTGGCAATGACAGAAAAATTTTCGCAAAATTTTCTATAATATCCAGACATTCCCAAAAATCTTCGGAGTTGTTTCCGATCAGCAGGAATAGGGAAAGCTTGGATAGCTTCTACTTTGGCCATTACAGGTTTCACCTGGCCTTGTCCTACAATATGGCCTAAGTATTGGATTGAAGCCTGGCAAAAATCACTCTTACTCAGGTTTACAGTAATTTTTGCATGTAACAGTTTAGTAAAAAGACAATGCAGTTGTTTACAATGGCTAGAAAAATCTTGGCTAAAAATTACTACATCGTCTATGTATGCGTGGCAATTCTCCATGTCAGCAAGCAGGGCATTTATCATTCTCTGGAAAGTGGCAGGAGCATTCTTCATGCCAAATGGCATCACTTTGTATTGGTACAGACCATCAGGGGTGACAAAGGCGGAGATTTCCTTTGCCCTATCAGTCAGGGGAACCTGCCAATAACCTGAAAGTAGGTCTATTTTGGTGATGTACTTAGCGTCACCAATACGATCTATGAGATCGTCTATCCTAGGGATAGGAAACGAATCGGTCTTTGTGACAGCATTTACCTTACGGTAGTCTGTACAAAAACGATAAGTCTTGTCCTGTTTAGGTATCAAGACACATGGGGAGCTCCAGCTACTGGAACTTGGTTCAATGAGGTCATTTTCAAGCATATACTTGATTTCTGACCTAAGTATGGCAAGTTTTTCAGGGTTAACCCTGTAAGGATGCTGCTTGACTGGAGTAGCCTCGCCAACATCTACATCATGCATTATAACATTAGTCTGTTTTGGTACATCAGAAAAAATGTCATTAAATTCATTAATGAGCTTCATGATAACTGGCCTTTCTGTCGAAGACAGATGAGACAGTTTTACATCCAAATTCTGTAATACAAAAGAATTAGGTATTTTGTATTGTCCAAATTTCTCCTTTACAATATCATCATCAATAGGAGAAACATGGCTATTTGAACAACTTTTGACTGTATTTAAAACACAATTACTCTTCTCTGAGTGATCTGGCCTAGATACATAAGGCTTCAGCATGTTTATGTGACATAGCTGAGTCTTTTTCCTACGGTCAGGAGTTTTGATTGTGTAATTGAGGTCACTAATTTTGGTCTCAATTTCATAGGGACCAAAATATCTGGCTTGCAAGGGTTGACCTTGTATGGGCAAAAATACAAGCACCTTATCCCCGGGAGAAAATTCTCTAACACGGGCCTTTCTATCATACCAGCGTTTCATGCTGGATTGGGTGTTTTGTAAGTAATTTTTTGCCAGAACACAAGCATCATAAAGTCTAGTTTTAAACTTACTTACATAGTCTAAAAGTCCTTCAGTGGATGTTGGTGACAACAAAGTCTCTTTTATACATTTCAAGGGACCGCGCACCGAATGGCCAAAGACTAAGTCAAAAGGGCTGAATCCCAACGATTCCTGGACGGATTCACGGGTTGCAAACAGCAGCATGTGGATTCCTTCGTCCCAGTCTTTTTCGTGCTCAAAGCAATAGGTTCGGATCATGTTCTTGAGAGTCTGATGGAATCGCTCAAGAGCGCCTTGCGACTCGGCATGATACGCACTCGACATGCAGTGTTTGATGCCCAACTGAGTCATGACTTGCTTGAAAAGATTGGCCGTGAAATTCGTTCCTTGGTCCGATTGGATGGACTTTGGTAGACCAAATAGAGTAAAGAACTTGATTAAGGCCTTCACAATGTTTGATGCTTTTATGTTCCTTAGAGGAATAGCCTCAGGAAAACGAGTTGAAGCACACATAATGGTCAACAGGTATTGGTTGCCAGCTTTTGTCCTTGGGAGAGGACCAACACAGTCAATAAGTACTCTGCTGAAAGGTTCTTCAAAGGCTGGAATCGGCTTCAGAGGAGCAACAGGGATCTTTTGATTTGGCTTGCCAACCATCTGACAGGCATGACAAGATCGGCAGTACTGGATGACATCTTTCTTCAAACGTGGCCAGAAGAAGTGTGACATAATCTTGTGGTATGTCTTGTGGATGCCGAGATGACCTGACATTGGTGTGTCATGAGCCAGATTCATGATGTACGCTCGGTATCTTTCTGGTAACACGATTTGATGGCATATTCTCCATTCTTCTTCGTTGGATGCGTCTGGAGGTTTCCATTTCCTGAAGAGCATATCATCTTGGATGTAGTAGCACGTTGATGCTAGCTCTGCCTCTTGTGATGTCATTGCGGTTTCTCGGAGTTTGGCGAGCTCTGGATCCTTCTTTTGGTCCTCAATCAACTGTTTTCGAGTTGATGCCGGCTTTTCAGAATTTGGCGTTGGTTCTTCTTCAAGAGAAGCAAAGAATGTGGTGCTCAAGTCCACATCATCTTGGTTACTGTTGGCCTTGACGACGTTCTCTTCTTGAGATGCTTTCAACCTCATTGCCCTTGTTACTGCACACGCTGGATATAACTCTAGGTCTTCCTCGGGTGTGGCAGATAAGTCGGGTGTTTGAGTGACGATGGGTTCGGCTATCACCTTTCCACCTGCTAAGTCATTGCCTAACAGCAACGAGATGCCTTCCAATGGTAATGTTGGTCGGACACCTACAACAACCGGTCCAGTAATGAGATTTGACTTTATGTCGATTAGATGTAGAGGCACATCTATACATCCAAGCTCTACGCCTCGTAACAGGATGCTCTTCCCAGTCGATGATGATTTAGACAAGGGCAAGATACCCTCTAAAAGTAACGATTGTGAGGCACCTGTGTCTCTCAAAATGGTGATAGGTCGTAGACTTGTAGAATCACCGGGTAGTGATACGAATCCTTCCGAAATGAAAGGCTTAAAATCCTCTAATAAAACATCAATTTTGGTTGATGCAGACTGGACTTGGGTCGAACTCTCGCTGGAGTCATTGACATCTCTAGGAGACGCAGTGGAGAAACTCTTTCTTGAGTCAGTAGAACATCTTTTGGATGTATTTGGAGAACTCTTGATGGAGTCATTGGAACATCGGGGTGATGTCTTATGGGAACTCTTGATAGAGTCATGGGAACATCGGGATGATGTATTATGGGAACTCTGGATAGAGTCATTGAAACATCGGGGTGATGTCTTATGGGAACTCTTGATAGAGTCATGGGAACATCGGGATGATGTATTATGGGAACTCTTGATAGAGTCATTGGAACATCGGGGTGATGTATTATTGGAACTCTGGTTAGAGTCATTGGAACATCGGGGTGATGTATTAGGTAAACTCTTGTTTGAGTCATTGGAACATCGGCTTGATGTATTTGAAAAACTCTTATTTGAGTCATTGGAACATCGGCTTGATGTATTTGAAAAACTCTTGTTTGAGTCATTGGAACATCGGCTTGATGTATTTGAAAAACTCTTGTTTGAGTCATTGGAACATCGTAAAGATGAATTTGAAGAACTCACTGTTGAGTCATTTGAACACCGTGGAGACATTTTCGGAGAGTCTTGTACAGTCAATACATTTGAAACAGGTGGTGTCGAGGTATTCTTGATATGGCTTGATGATGAGGGAGTAAACCTCGACGACCACTGTACTGTGCAAGCGCTGACTTTTGAAGGAGCTTTTTCGTTTCTCTTCCTCAATTTCCAACAATCGTCAACTTTATGGCCTTCTCGTTTGCAGTAGGAACAAGTAGCTTTACTTGTAGTAGGTTTTCTGTCATTTGTACTGCTGTTCTTGATGGAGTTGCTAGCAGTGGACTCAGGCTGTTTGACTTGTTTTGGCTTGACATCCGTCGTATACTTGGCAAATTGATGTGATATTATATAATCGTCTGCCAACACTGCAGCCTTGTGCACATCTTCCTCGCCACGATCAGCTATATGCGTACGGACGTCCAGCCGCACACAACTCTTGAACTCTTCCATCAGCATTAGGTTCTTGAATTTGGCAAAGTCGGTGCCGATTTCCCTGGAAGTGAGCCATTTCTCAAAGCGTCGCTCCTTTTCCCGCAGGAATTCTACATGGGTTTGGCCATCCGATTTGCGACAATCCCTGAACTGCTTTCGGTAAGCTTCCGGAACAAGTTCATATGCCTTAAGAATTAAGGCCTTAACAACATTATAATCTTTTTGTTGTTCAATGGTCAAAGAACAAAATACCTCTGCAGCTCTACCAGTCAAAACTGTTTGCAGCAAAGTGGGCCACAAAGTTTCAGGTACATTAAAATTTTTCACAGCAAGTTCAAATTGTGGAAAATAATTGTCAATTGTGGCTTCATTAAAGCGTGGAATTATTTTCAAAAATTTTGTTGCTTCAGCAGTATGACTGGCAGGGGAAGAATCTGGTCTTACATTAGCAGCTAACTCTAATTTTTTAAACTCTATTTGTAATTTCATTTCCATTTCTTTCTGCTCTCTAGCCGCTGCAAGCTCTAATTCTTTTTGTTTAATTTCTCTCTGCTCTCTAGCCGCAAGCTCTAATTCTTTTTGTTTAATTTCTCTCTGCTCTCTAGCCGTCTGGGCTTCTATTTCCATTTGTTTTAATTTTATCTGAAGTTCTAAATCTGATTTACCCTCATCGGGTCTAAGGGTTTCTAAAAGGTCTTCAGAAAACACTTCCTCGTCTACATAATGGATTACAATGTTATCTCTGATTTCTTGTTTAAGGGCATTTGATTTTATTTTTAACCCTAAATGTTTAGAAATAAGGACCAGTTCCTTCCTAGTAAAAGCATCAAGCTCTTCCACAGAGGGATTTGCAAGAAAAACCTGAATATCCATGACTAACTAGCAACTATTACAAGCAAAAATATGTATACAATGTAAATATACAGTACAAAATCAGTACAACAAAAAAAACCTTAGAGAGGGTTTGGTCAATACTATTGATACTTTACTTCCGACTCTTTGAACCAAAAAAAAAAATTTTGTTAAAGTCAACTTCGCCTTTACAAAATTACTCAAGTAAGATGAAAATAGGTTCAGAAAAATATCCCGGACGAAAGCCCTCAAACTTCTTTTGTCACGTATTACGAATTAATTTCTACTTTTAAATGGCTTGCCTAGGGGAACGTGACAATAGAAAAGGAGTTGTGTCACTTATCTTAAGTCTGAATTTAATCAAAGACTTACAATGAATAACAAAAAAAAATGACACAAGAAATCGGAAGGTAAACTATCAACTTAATGTTTAATCAAATATAAAGTTACAAGAAAGAAAAATAAACATTTACTCAATACAGAATTGATGTGTTGACCAAAACCCTTTTACAAAAATGGCATGTAAAAATATTACAATACAAGAGTTTGAAAATATAATTACAAATACAAGCAAGGCCTTGAATAAAAAAAAACTTACACGACCAAGTGGTATACTACGCACGGGTAGCGCAATGTCTCCGCTATTCTGTCCCACGGCTGTCTCCGTATGTCTGTCCGTCAACGTTACGCGAGCGGTCTTTATATCATCTACCACGCGTCGATATCCAGTATATTCTAGAACAGAAAGTCATCAACACCCAGATCTAGAACGCTCTTCAAAGAGACAGAAGAAAAGAAAAAAAAAAAACCACCCTCCTTTCAACCAGAGGTACACACATAGGTCAAGGACCGGTCACTGTCTGTGTGGCTTGACGAATAAAATAAAAAAAAAACTTATTACACAAGGGGCAGACAACCTACCCGTCTCTCGACCGCAACAGGTCAAAGAAAGGAAAAAAAACAACGCCTAGATACGTAACAATCTCATGACTATATTAGATCTATTGAGTTATTTTTTTTTTAATCTTGAAATAGATCTAGATCTAGACCTTAGTCTATGTGTTGTAGATCTAGATAAAAGAGATTTAAGTCATTGGTTAATATGCATGACTAAATGCATGACGCGTAGGACGTAATCATCTTCTTTTTGAAGTAACGTCTGTATTATATAAGATAAGATCTATAGATATGTTTTTTTTTTTTTTAAAATGCGCATTCGAAATTTAAAATACCCAGATTTAAGTATTAATATACACATATTGGTAGGTCCGCGTTAATCATTTATTAGATCTATTAAAGCATGTCTATATAAAAGATATTATTATTTAAAAAATATATTATTATATAAAAGATATAGTTATGAATATTTACTAAAAAACAAATGAATTTTTTACTTTTGCCAATTAACACGCATGACGCGTAGGACGTAATCATCTTCTTTTTTGAAGTAACGTCTGTATTATATAAGATAAGATAACACTCTGGCTGGCAAAAAGGATGACTCCTCAATACTGTGAAAAGACTATAACTGCATGAGTTGATTTGGAAATGTATTTTGTAACTTTCAAAAATTATCCTTCAAGAGAGAGAACGAAAAAAAGGGTTGTCAGAAGAAAAGCTGGCTGCACGCAAATAATGAACCAGCCTCTCTGTCTTGATAGCTTGTTAAGAACAACCTGTGACAGGGAATAGTGGAGGATTTGGTTACGCAGGACAGATGATGATGATGACATGTACATAAAAAAAGTCCAGATTTTGTGTAAAATACCCAAATCTGGAAGTACTGAAAACAGCTATTTTAATGGGGTGGCCTTAAAAAAATTACCTTTGTGACGATCCCTTATTTAGGAAAATTTTATAAATCACAAAACATGTTGAGAAAATGGATGAAGTTTTTAGAGATATAATAAAATAAAGCGTAGGAAAGTTGTACTCTCATTGCAGGTCAGTCCAAGTGACTGGAGGAGTAAATTTCTTCTTTTATATCCTCCTGAATTTCTTCATATTGCACTATGAGATTGGACAGTTGCGCGACGGCACTCCCCTAGTAAAAACTAGGAGCTGTTGTTTCATTACTATAGTTCCATGATTACACGAATGATCCAAACTAATTGATACAATTACAATTTGTATAGGCTGTTTTGTTTTAAAGTATTTTTAATGTTGTTTTTGTTGTACATTTATATTTCTTTAT
>JAZGLO010002281.1:52500-206279 GCA_036873155.1 Biomphalaria sudanica | reverse complement strand
CATTACATCACCAACACATCGTATAAGTTATAACATTACATCATCAACACATCATATAAGTTACAACATTACATCACTAAAACATGATATAAGTTATAACATTACATCACTAAAACATCATATAAGTTATAACATTACATCACTAAAACATCATATAAGTTATAACATTACATCATCAACACATCATATAAGTTACAACATTACATCACTAAAACATCATATAAGTTATAACATTACATCACTAAAACATCATATAAGTTATAACATTACATCACCAACACATCGTATAAGTTACAACATTACATCACCAACACATCGTATAAGTTACAACATTACATCACCAACACATCGTATAAGTTACAACATTACATCACTAAAACATGATATAAGTTATAACATTACATCGTCAACACATCGTATAAGTTACAACATTACATCATTAACACATCGTGTAAGTTATAACATTACATCATCAACACATCGTATAAGTTACAACATTACATCACCAACACATCGTGTAAGTTATAACATTACATCATCAACACATCCTATAAGTAACAACATTACATCACCAACACATCGTGTAAGTTATAACATTACATCATCAACACATCGTATAAGTTACAACATTACACCAAATAAACACAACAGAAAAGGAGCTGGGAAAATAGAACACTGAAAGTAGCTCCAAGAAGAAAAACAAACTGAAGGTACATGGTAAGATGCTCTCTCTTGATCCGCGATCGATTGAAGGCTAGTTGTTGTGCTCGACGGTATCCTTTCCCTGCCTTCCAGCGGCGTCCTCGTAGAAAGCTCCGTCAGGTAAGACAGGCTAACAAGAGAAAGGAAAATTTTCTCCAGTGTTCTTCCACATCACGTTCTTGCAGACAAAGCATTGCACGTGAAGAGCATGTAAGAATGGCTCCGCTAACCCGTCTAATCCACCTCGCCCTTCCTCAGGTTGATCGTACACTACAATGACGGTCCTCTCAATGTTAGTGGCGGCACATTGTAGGTATACTGAGGATTCTCAAATTGTGCCCGGCCTCCGTCCTCAATGAGAAGGGGCCACACCGGTGTGGCTTAAGAGATCGAGTCTCACACAAAATCGATGTGATTGAATGATCATCTAGTAATTCTAGTTCTTATTGATGGCGGACCTTCGAACAGGGAACAGATGAGGAGCCAATACCTCATTCCTGGCCTCTGGGTAATGTCCAATGTCGGTATGTTTTCTTATGGTCCCATAAAGAGCTTATACATGATCTAATAAGTTGGTGTTTTTTTTTTTCAACCCTTTGGTTTTCTGGACTGATTCATACAAGTCATTTTAAGCTCTAGAGCCGCTTTGATATAAAGAGTTCTTATAGGACTTTGTCCCAGCATATGGAAAATGGGTTTTTATTCTTATCATTTTTCGGATCATACTGATATCTTCTGCTTAAGAAAAACAGCTGATTTTCAACCTTTGAATCTACGAGAAACCAGTTCTGAAAATTCATATTGCAAATTGTGGACACAAAATCTGTCTCTCTGTTTCAACGTTTATATAATTGTCCTTTTTTCTTTTTGTCCCTATTAATGCTCGGAATAATGAACCTTATAATGGTATAATGTGATGCTATCGGTCCCAGGCGTCCAGTCATCAGAATTCAGTCATTAGCGTCCAGTCATCAGCATCCAGCCATTAACAAAGCAGTTCCCGAAAACAACTTACCGCGAAGCATCGATGCTAATAGGAGCCAGTCGGAGACGACAATGATGAAAGTGTCTGACATTTCGAGGCACCAACGCCCGAATCTCTTTTAATTCTGTTAATTACAGAGAGACAAATTAGCTGATACCACGGAGCGCACTGGAAACTGAATAATAAAAATGTATTGTTTGTAAGAGTCGGGGGCCTGAGTGTGTAATTATTGTGTCTCTGGCTATATGCGTATGTGTGTATGTTAAGCATACATGTATGTGTGTGAATGTGCTATTATGACAAATGTTAGTCTGGCACTTTCTCAGAGTTACAATGTAGTTAATTAATCTGTTGGTCTGGAAAGGATTAAGATAAATTACTGAATAGAACAACACAAAGAGATGGGTGGACAGAGATATATAGATGTGCAGACTTAAGAAAGTTGAGAGGAAAGTGTCACACCCTAAGAAAGATGCCTTCTTCAGAGCTCTCCAGGCAGGATGCGAAGAAGACCAAAAAGAACGTGGCGAGCCAGTGTACTAGTTGAAGCCGAGAGGACAGGAAAGAGCTGGGAAGCCATTAAAAGACTAGCAAGAGACCGTGGAGAGTGGACTGCTTTTACAGTGGCCTTGTGACCCATGGGAAACACACGGGACTTCTGAAGATAATGGCTAAATATTGTTGTACTTTATTATATAGGTACACAACTCTAATACATTCGTAAAAAGTAAAGAACCACTTTCAGACCTTGTGTTCTTTCCCCAAGTCAAGTATCCCATCAGATTTAGGTGGACTCATGAGTCATTAATGAGATTCGAACCCAGGAATCTCGGCTCGGAAGCCAAGCGCTTTACCACTATGATTGCGTATCGTCAAGGCCAGTGCATCCTATGGCAGACTGTCTAAAAACGTCTAGGGATCTATCAAGTTGTCATCCTCCCTGCATTGCTCTATGCCTCAGAAACATGGAAAGTGTACAGAAAACATGCAAAGAAATAGAACCACATGACATGTCTAAGAAAAATACTGAATGGCAAATGGCAAAACAAAATACCAAATACTGAAGTCATTCGAAGAGCGGGTCTGCAAAGCATCCACACAGTCCTGATGCAGTTTCTGCCGAGTGTTAGCAATTGTACGAAGCTGTGGACACTCCTAAAACCTTCATGACCTATGTGTACTCTTCTTTAGTTGGTATTTGGCGTTTCTAAATTACATCGTAAAAATGGTTTGTGTTAGCTTCTTGGAAAGCAAGATTATAGATTAGACCAAATTGAAATCAAAGGCCGCTTTAGGGGGTTCCACAGGTTCCGTAGCATAAACGCGGGGGGGGGGGGGGCGGTAAAGAGAATCTTTTTTGTCATCGCTAGTAAGACCTGTACATTTGTATTACATGACAATATAAGACCGCTGCGTCCACCAGAACAATGACCACCATTGCCCCATACACTGCATGTATTAGATCGGCACGTCTGCCCAGGGAAAGACCAAAGACGACACGTGTACACAGAAGTGTACCTCAGATATTTGTACTACTCCCCCCCCCCCCTTTACAACTGACCAAATCAATGAGAGAGAAAACTGGCGCCCAGGGTAGATCACCCAAGCACAGCGCTAGATATAGCGCATGCCACACCGTCGGAGCGCCCTTTTGAAAAAAAAAAGGTGAGGAATGGCTAAAGAGGATTAGCTCCCCAGCTATCCCCCCCTCCTCTTGGTTTAGTTGCAAACTTTTGGGTATTTCCAGGATCTCCTTACAAGGAAGTTAGGCCCTTTAGCACATTTTTTTTTCTCCTACCATAACTAGACACACCAGACGCCAACTAAGAAGCCAAACTTAGTATAAACTTACTGTTCTATACGCAATGTAGAGACAACAATAGACATCCTAGAAATGTGCTAAAATTGTGCTAGAATGTGACTAGAATATCAATATGTCTATTCAATGATGTCCCTTAATAACAAAGCAAGATAGTAATTAAGATTAAAGCAACTCAGACTCATGTTGTCTATTGCCAACTGTGAGAAGATTTTAGGTTCAGTGAATCGAATAATTAGAACATTGGCAGCATTTTGAGATGAAGGTCATTACTGGCAAAACAAAGGTCATAACCTACAATCTCTATGATATAATGGCTGTCACACAGGTAACAGATGCGGTAAAGCGATTGGCTTCCGAACCGAAGGGTCCGGGGTTCGATTCCTTGTGAAGACTTGGGTTTTTAATTTTGGGATCCTTAACGCGCCTCACTAGCCCACACCAGCTCTAATGGGCACCTGTTGGGGAAAGGTGAAGGCGGTTGGTCGTTGTGCTAGCAACATGACACCCTCGTTAACCGTTGACCATCACATCATCTGCCCATCTGTCTAAAAGGGAACTTTTTTTTTTACAGGCAATATTATTTAAAAAATACTAACAATATTTTGAAGGGACGATGTGGATAACAATGCAAGGTCAAGATAAACATCCGTAAAGACTTCAGCGAAATCTGAAGTGGACAGAAACTGAGGGGGGAAAAGTTGGTTAAGACCATCGAAGCCCTTCTTCCACACCACGCATAAAATTACGGGATAGAAGAGGAAATGGATAGAATGCATTATGGGAATGTTTAAGAAAATGAAGCAAAGACTGCTACTTTGATGATAGTTTACAGCAGGTTGCTCCTTCTACGGGAAAAAAAAAATGTAAAGCAAAAAAAAAAAAAAATCGTTTGTTAGTATTAGTAGATTAGGGTGTTTTGATTGGAAGAAGGCAGGTTACTCTCAGAGTAGGACTCATTAGTACCATGCTCTAGAAACGGAAATGTTAATTGTTTGTAAACATAGTAAGAGGTGAAGTTTGGCGTTTTGACTCTGTTGAAAATTAGTGTCCTCAGTGTCCTCTACACGCGCCATTATTCAACGTTGGTTAATAAGCAGCTGTTTGGACTTGTTGTTGGACGCAGTAATTGCAAATGACCACTCCAAGCCTTTCTGAAAAAACTGGACTTCGTAAGAGGCTCAAATAAAGCTCCCACACTCCCATCCCTACCCACACTAATATCCTACTCACCTTCATAATCACAATCCCACACTAGAGCCACACTGACCCTCACACACCCTCACATTCACACACAGCTTCACTCGCACCCCCACCCGCACTGACAATCACACCCACACTTAACTCACTGACAATCACACACCCACACTAAAACTCACTGAGAATCACACACACCCACACTAAACTCACTGACAAGCTGCTTGCTCAGACCAAGGTCTGAATCTCATCGGAGCCCAAGCGCAGCCTGGCCCTGCACGTGACCCTCCACGCATGACATGCGCCTGTCATCAACACGGCACTGACATCGGATATGTCATCTCCCCCCCCCCCCCCAGATTACTCTATCCGTTGGTCTTACGTTGGTAAGAACTGTATGGAAGCCGAAACTTAAAAAAAAAAAGAAAAAAAAATATGATTTCTTTTACGTTATGTGATCTTGGGGGGGGGGGGGGACGACTCTAAGATCTTTGAGGGGGAACCACGAGCTTTACAAGAAGAAGAAAAACAATTGAAGGTGGGAGCAATAAACGAGGAGGGCAGGAGGATGAGTGACGCAGCGTAAAGAAAGCCACCGAACTACTGATATTAAACGAGAGAGAGAGAGAGAGAGAGAGGTTTGAAGAGTTTTGTACATTTTAACGACATTGAACAACGCTTCAATGATCTCCAGTGTCCCCTGCTTCTTTCTCTGGTGGGGTTCTTGTTGATGCGAGGACTTTCCGTGCGCTCTGTGGCTATCTCTTCCAATAAAGGAAGACTTGAGGAACAACGAGGTGAGGTATTTTTTATGGGAGGGCCGCACAGATGTACAATTTAAATTGAAATGGGGGGGGGGTGGAGGGAAGTTTGGCCAGAACGTTTTTAAGTGTCAGTGATGAAACAGTTCCGCCATTTTCTTTCCACGTGTTTTCTTCTTTAGATTTTGTATTTAGTTTGAACTGACTATTAAGTGCATTGGAGCAGATATAGTGGGCGTTGTTTAATGGGGAGATATAGTGGAGAGAACTGTAAAGAATAAAGGTGTGTGGATAAAAAGAGAGACAGAGAGAGAGAGAGAGAGAGAGAGAGAGAGAGAGAGAGGGGGAGAGAAATTGTGAGTAGATAAAAGAACAGAGTGGTGCGAAACGGCATTTAAGCCAAGAGAGAGAGAGAGGGGGGGAGATGGGGAGAGAGAGAGAGAGAGAGAGAGATGAAAGGTGACCTGGTTGATAGAAAGATAAAGAAAGAAAAATATAAATTTACGAAGAAAAGATCAATTTAAAATTATAAATTTCTTAAAGGGTTGTCCACAAAGTCAGTTATCTGAGGACGTAACAAATAAATGATCCTTTAACATACGAAGGAAAAAATGATGAGGTCAAGAAACTAACATCCTCCCGAATATAGAGTAGTTCGTCTACGTCTCTCTCTCTCTCTCTCCATTTTTTAACCTGTCATTTTTAAAGCATTGAGTGGATGAGTACACCTGTACACATTTGCCCTTACGTTGTATGTCCTTACACAAATGTACATTTACATAGACGAGTCTTCAGTCTTCTGTACTAATCATTCCACGACTAATTAAAACTTCAATCTCTACGAGGAGGGTAACGGCAGGGCGAAGGGTCTCGGTCATCGAGATAACAGGTTCTTTAGCAGACGACCAGATCGCCAGTGGGTTCTTTAGCAGACGACCAGATCGCCAGTGGGCAGTAACATTTTTGTGGAGATTAAGTTGGTTAATATGGGCCATCTCAAGGAGCCATTCCCTCCCAGGCTATTGTCCCAACTGACCACGGAGATTCTCGCCTGATCTGCGAACACAAAAGTTTGGCCTAATGGAGTGGCCGATACTAACTGACCACTCGGACAGTCGGTCACCGCCTGTTGACATTGCAGAAAACATCTTGTAGTCAGATGTTTCTGTCCATCCAGGCGGTCAGCTATTCGAAAGGGATCGCTGGACACGATGGTCATCTCGCGGACATTGTCCGGCTTTGTCCTGGAGATTTTCGCGTTGTAGAGAGCATGAATCGCAGATGAGGGTTATCCCTTTTTAAGCCTCTCACAAAATTCATTTAGCGTAAGAGTTCGGGGAGGGGGTGGTTATGGGAGTAACAGTACTGACTGTCCACTTGTTGATTGTCCACCTTGTTTAGGGATTTGTAGACCCGAGGCTGCCCCGTCTAAAAACTCCCCCCCCCGACCTTTCTACAAGCTCAAAACTAACAACATATATTGCACTAAAGATACCGCACCAAGAATATCACACCAAGGATACTAAACTAAGGATATTGCATCAATGATAGGGCACTATGCACTTAAGGATATCGCACAAATGGTATTGCATTCAGGATAGATTACTAAGAATGTATCACAAAGGACTAAGGATATTGCGCCAAGCATATTGTGCTAAGGATGTAGCACTAGGATACATAATAACGGATATAGCACTTAAAATGATGGCTCTGATATATTTTGTACCAAATACTTATGGTCCATAATTGTACAAAGATTTCCTTTTAGTACACTCATAATTGGGAGAGAGAGAGAGAGAGAGAAATAAAGAGAGGGAGAGAAAAGCAAATATACAAAGAATTGTAATAAGTTATAACCTTGCTCCCTCCTGGGGCGAGAAGTGTCCCTAACACTTCAAAGCTAGACCTCATCTCAACCAAGCTCGCAAAGAGAACCATTGTCTTGGTGTCTTGTTGTCCTGGTCCTATTCAAACCTCCAACAAAAACAGCCCAGTTACAGCATGAATATGCGCTGCACGAAAGTAAACTTCTTCTGTAATAAGATAAGATAAGATAAAAAAAGATAAGATAAGATAAGATGAAAAAAAGATAAGAAAAGATTTCTACACAACATCTATTATAGATTCGAACGTAAATAAAATGACCCTCCCTCCCCGTTCCCCCCCCCCACGGCCACTCCTATGCTCTTGGACCAAATTGACAGTTGAACTTATGTTATGGCTGTATAACATACAACTCTAATGATACAGCGCTGTCAAATACTTACACACCATGTACATTTTGTTAATGTTTTTTTCACCTCCAACTGGCTAAAACTGAATATGTATAATGTGTAAACAACTGTCGTATTGTGATAGTCCGATACAACCGGGGCTGTTGATGACACATAGCTTTTGAACTGGTGTACCAACAGAGTCAATTAGTGACACACAGTGTCACTTAGTCAAGTCACACCTGGTGAGAGTCTGACTCGACTAGGAGGAATTTGGAGGTTCTTTGAACGGCGGGAGAAGGGAGGTAGGCGAATACCCTCTCTTAAACATCACTGCCTCTCTTAAACATCACTACCTCTCTTAAACATCACTACCTCTCTTAAACATCACTACCTCTCCGTACCCTATTTTTCTTACTCCTGGTACGAATCTTCCAGAAATACGAATTAGGACAGTGGGAGTCGAAAAAAACAAAAATGTGGAGAGAGAGAGAGAGAGAGAGAGAGAGAAGGAGATAGTGAGTGAAGAGAGATAGACAGAGAGAGAGAGAGAAAGAGAAAGAGATAGTGAGTGAAGAGAGATAGAAAGAGAGAGAAAGAGAAAGAGATAGTGAGTGAAGAGAGATAGACACAGAGATAGAGAGAGTGAGAGAAAATGAGTGAAGAGAGATAGACAGAGTGAGAGAGATTAAGATAGAGAGAGAGAAAGAGATATCTTGAGATAGAGAGACAGAGAAAAAGATAGCAGAGAGATTGATCGAGGGGGCGAGAGAACTAGAGATAGAGATGAGAGAGACAATGAAAAAGAATGATAAAAAGAGAGAGCGTGAGAGAGAGAGAGAGAGGGAGAAGGAGAGAGAGAGAGTATGTGAGAGAGGCACGTAGATGTTGCTGAGGTCGGGGTGGTCAAAAGAGATTTCTTCAACTCCTTTGTCACTGTGACAGTCCGCATGGAACGTTGAACATCACATGTCCCAGCATCCTCTCTTGGTGACTCACTACTTTAGTGTCGGTACCGAACGTAAAAGGGGAAAATGGGGGGGGGGGGGGGAGTAAAAGTCAGATATAAAAAATAACTACCAAATGATTCAGTAAAATAATGAGACCCTAACCTAGATCTAGCTTATACCAGATTATAATTACGCTTAGTTAAAAAAAAACAACTTATATTGACCTCAACTTTTTTTTAACAAAAAAAAAAAAAGGGGGGGGTGATATATAGTAGCGTGGTCAACTAGTATGTCCAACAAGACTTCTATTGAACGTTTAATAAAAGGTCAAGCTAATGAAACGGGAAAGTGGATTTGAACTTTTCATTGCAGCATATGACGGTACGCAAATTGACCCGAATGTGCTAATAAGCTTTGTCTTTTAAAAGTTCAATAGTATATTTTGTGCACTTTTGAGCACTGCAGCATCACATTTTCAAAGCTCCTTCGAAGGCAGTTCAAGCGCTACAAAGCTTATATCAACTCACTCTGTCTGGTACAAATCTTGTGCACCTTATTTTTTTACACCTCCCAATCTCAAATCATGTTTAAACTTTGCATAATTATTTATTGTCGATGACAGTACATGAATCAAATTAACCAACTATTTTAACTCTTTATCTCAGCATTTAGTTTTCCACGTTCGGACAGAATTGTTCGTTTTTCACATTCTACCCTGTTAGGGTTAAAACTTCAATAACATTTTTTGTTTGTAATCAGAAAACGTTACTTTTGGTCTAGATTTATAGGAGAGTGCATGCTCTTATTTTATAACACAAGTTACACTTTCTAAAACCAAAAAAATAATTAAATGGGGTCAAATCAACGATGGTATCGTCAATTAGGAGTTAATCAATGATTCGTAATAAGTAAAAATTTTTTTTAAATTTGAGATTTTAAAAAAAATGGCGGAAAAAGCTAAAAATAGCTAGCTTTTTGGTGTATCCGGTGAACAAAACAAAACAAGTGTTGATAAGCTATTTTTTTTTTAAAGGATTATGATAATTTTGTGTTGTTTTTTTCAGCACCGAAATTTCAAAGCTCCTCCGTTTATTCACACAAAATAGTCACATGTATGGCGATAGCTTTTGACTCTCTATACCTTCAAACTTATTTGAACAGAAATCCGCTACTAGTAGGAGGTCATAAAGGACATTGATTCGCAGATCAACTGCTGCGCATTGAAATCTTGTTCGAATAAAAACTAAATCTTGTTCTAGATTTAGTTGGCAACAGTGTAGCTCAAATCAACGTCCTTGACCTTGTTTGGTTTATTGCGGAAATATCCAATAGAAAATATTCTGAGCTAAGGGGAGATTAGCCTTGTGTAGAAAATTAAGTCGTTTGCTAAGAAATTTTTAACTTTATAATTTTTTTAGACTATAAATACTGAAATTTTTACAAGCACTTGAATAGCTCAGAGGCTAACACGTCGGCCTTCCTTTATAAGGGCTCGATACCTCGAGTTCGAATTCAGACTCGTGCAATTTTTTAAAATTGTTTTTGAAAAAGCAGCACGTGAATATTCTCCGAGATAACCGTGTGGTCAAGTAGGTAGTTATCCCCCTCCCCCCTCCGGTCCAAAGATATACATAAACAGTCAAATTTATAGGAAATTCGTTGGCACCGTTCACCCAATTTTCATTCAGTTTCCAAGTTTTTAATTCTTGAGCACCATGAAGAGTTCAGAGAATCTAGAAGGAATTGTAAAATAATGATAATAATAATAAATAATTGCATTAATAATATAAATAAACACCAAAGTTCTGTTAAAAAGTCATTATGCAACATTATGCAACATTATGCAACATTATGCAACATTATGCAGCATTATGCAACATTATGCAACGCAGTCGTACTCAAATATACTTGTCATGTGCGTATAAAATGATAGATGGATAGTACTTTACGGACGTTGAACATGGATTATGCTAACAATGTCTGGGCTACCAGTGTATCTACCGTCTGCCCACTGTGTCAATCTAACCTTTCCTGTAGGCAGTGACAACTGGTTCCTCTCTTATCAGCGGGATCCGAACTCCCTGTCTACCGGCTCGACTTCTCTATTGTTTCTCATATCTGTTTGCGTTGGTGTATCTGAAGAATGTTGATGTTGAAAACACAGCGAGTTGTCTGCCTTTGTTGATGTTCGTGTCAGCGTTTGAAAACAGTCATTGGCACGAGCTCAGGCTCCCAGTGCTTCCCTTGTAGTGCCTGTCCTACACCCTACCCGCTCTATCTTTAATCGGTCTTCTTTTCTCTCTCTTTCTTAAACTCTCGTGCTTCTCTCTCATTCACCTTCTCTAACTTCCATTGTAGTACCTCATCTCTCTTTATTCTTCCATTTCCTTTATCTCTCTCTCTTTCTTCCTCTTCTTCTCTCTTTCTCTCATTTTTTGTATACCCTTTACTCGCCCTGTATAAGTCCCTCCATTAATAACAATAATTTTAGTTATAAAACGCTGTTAACAAACAAAATGTAGGCTCAAGGCGCTGTGATAACATTACAAACACAAACACAAGAGCTAACATGACAAACTAATCTAAAAAAGTTTTAAACAGATAGGTCTTAATGTTCTTCTTAAAAGTGGTGTAGCATGTTTGTCTGTCTGAGATCAATGGGGAGTGAGTTCCAAACCTTTGGTACGTGAACTGAAAAAGCCCGCAGACCGTAGCTTTTGAGGGACAAACGTGGCACTACTAAAAGCGTTGAGTCCATTGAGCGTAGGGCTCTCTGGGGGACATATGGAGTAATCAGTTCGCTAAGGTACAAGGGCATCTCATTGTTATATATACACTGATGACAAAGTGTGGCGACCTTGTAATCGATTCTCGCTTTCACGGGAAGCCAATGGAGCGTGCGCAAGAGCGTAGTAGCAGAATCTTGTCTAGTTTTTTAAGGACTATTCGAGCGGCGTTGTTCTGTATACGTTGCAGCTTGGCTATTTTGTCATCAGGTATACCTGCTAGCACGGCGTTGCAGTAGTCAAGGAGGGAGAGTATGAATGCCACAGCTAGCGTTTTTGTTGACTCCGTTGTTAAATATGGTCGTATCTGGCCTAATCTGCGCAGCTGCAGATAAAGACCTTTGCAGAGCTGACTTATGTGTGGGTCGAAAGATAGTGTTGAGTCGAAGAAAACTCCAAGATTCCGCACTACATGGACAAAAGGAACATGGCAGTTCGTGATAAAGAGAGAATCTGTGCTTTCAACTTTTGAGACATTGTTCCTAGTGCCAATCTTAATTATTTCTGTCTTGTCTTCGTTCAACTTTAGTTTATTTTCAACCATCCAATCGCTCACCCTTGCAACGGTACTACTGATTTTCTCTGTCAGATGCGACACCTCTGAAGGTACTGATGAATCGTATAACTGTGAGTCATCGGCAAAGAAATGGTATAAGATACCGGTTGGCCGTATGACACCGCTGAGTGGATATGTATACATAGTGAACAGTACTGGGTCTAGAACTGATCCTTGGGGTACTCCGTACTTCAAAAGTAAACTTGTTGATTCCGTCCCGCTAACAACGACACTTTGGGTGCGTTCCGTCAGGTAGGATCCAAGCCACTTTAGGACGACTCCTGCTAAACCAAAAGTTGCAGAGAATCTGGCCATCATAATTTCATGGTCAAGCGTATCAAAGGCTGCGGACAAGTCCAGCATGGAAAGAATTGATATGTGGCCTTTGTCGGAATTGTGAAGTAAGTCGTTTAGTACCCTGACAACTGCTGTCTCTGTGCTACGGCAAGAGACAGTACTGTTCAAGATGAGAAAGAATTTGCGCTAACACGATGCGCTCCAGAAGCTTTGACAGGAAGGGAAGATTTGATACCGGGCGATAGTTTTTTTGACATTCCGGGTCAAGACTGGATTTCTTTAATAAGGGCCTGACAAGTGCATGCTTAAATTGCTTTGGTACAATGCCTGAAGTCAGTGAAAAGTTCACAATGTTAGTAATTGTAGGTACAAGCTCATCTAAACATTCAAGGAGCAAGGAAGTTGGAATGTGATCAAGGTCACAGGACTTATTTGGCATCTTTAGAATAGTACTTTTGACACAATCTTCAGATACACGCTGAAATTCGCAAAAAGGAGTATTTTGAAAAATTGGAGAGTGGTCAAGCTGTGATGAGAGGGATGGCATGTCATTTCTAATCTGCTCAATCTTCCCAATGAAGAATCTATTGAAGGAATCAGGAAGTTCAGATACTGGGATAGATGACGGCAAACGTTCGTTATTTGCTCCCCCTAACATTTCAGCGGTGATCCTAAATAGCTCCTTTGAAGAATCAGAAGTTTCGATTTTTTATCGAATATGACTAGCTTTTGCGTCTCTAATCATACGGTTAACCTTGTTTTTTTTCTAGTATGTATATTTGTGGATGTATCGTCAGACCTGTCTTTTGAAATGTACGTTCGGCACGTCGGCGAATAAGTTTGGCAGTCTTTATGTCTTCCGTCAACCAGGGTGCAGAGACTGTACGAGTGACAAGAGGTGCATGGCTGTCCAGCAACTTTTTCAAGCAAGAATTGTAATTGCTAAGAACGTCTGTGTTGCTCTGTTGCAACAGCAAAGAGGTCACGTCCATTTTGAAGGAGGCAATATCTATGGCTTTAAGTTTTGCTTTTGATAGGCGCATTTCAAAGTGTACAAGAAAATGATCTGACAAGCCGCGGTCTGAGACATTGAGTCTGGCTATAAGCTCACTTGCATTTGTAACAATCCAGTCAAGAGTATGGCCTTTGACGTGTCGGAACATTTATCAGTTGGTCTAAGTTGCGATCCTTTAGCGCATTTTTCAGCGACATCGCGTATGTCTCATTTTCACTGTCAAAATGCAAGGTCACATCGCCTATAACAAATAGGTCTTTTGTTGATATGTGACTGTCAAGGAGGTCTTGAAATTCTTCGATGAAAACTTTTGTTGTCAATTTATTTCTCTTGCTTAGTGGTGGGCGGTACAGGAAAATAAAAGTCACTGTTCTACTGTGGTGGGAAAGTCGAAACTCGCACATCTCAAAGGTGGTGTACGTTGAGCTGTCAGGTCTTATTGTTACATACTTGGCTAGACTATCTCTGTGCAGTATTGTTAGACCCCCTCCGCTGCCTGTTTTACGAGGGAGACTCTTTTAAATAAAGCCTGGTGGCGTTAGCTCAGTGGTTCTTGGCTCATCACCAACTTCTTTAAACCATGTCTCACTAAGGAAAACGATGTCGTAGCTATCATCAGAGATGGTGTCTGCAAGCTCAAGAGCTTAGTTACTGCATGACCGGGCGTTCAGGTGCATTATTTTAAGCAGACTAGAAGATGTAGTCACCAGAGGCGTAGCACATTTTGAAGACACCGGAGGAGTAATATCACGAATTATAGTTTTTTTTTATGGGGACTTCTGACCTCTGTCGTGTGAGGAGTAATAGGGGTGGGTTGGTTAATAAAACAGTTTAGTTGGGAACTGCTGAACTCTGTCGTAGAAGAAATGACAGGGGTAGGGATGGGGTTAACAACACAGTTAAGAGTCCAAGAAACTGTGTGACATGTATCTGTTGAGTTGAATTGCGATGGGTTATACCATAGGCGAATAAGACGCCCAGCCCTAGACCCACGAACTGTCGGCAGTTTACGCCCGATGCCAAGTGGACGAATATTTCGGAAAACCTCGCTATCTAGTCGTGATTTGAGTAACACACATGTGCGTCCTATGCGACGTAGTAGATTAGCGTCCATAACTCCAGTACGGCGATTTGACACATTAGCAATGATGACACACAGGTTTGCGCTGCGACTGCTATGTAGTGGCCACGGTACACGGTTTTACCAAGCACATCAATCCCTCGGGCTATGAGTATCACTCTGCCACTGTTTATATAGATGCTTGTTAAACTAAAGGATAGTAAATGAATACAAAAACTAATTAAATTAAATTAACGTGACTTAAATCTATCGAACTAAATACACCAATCTATAGACGAAATCTACACAAATCTTATCACTTAGCTCTAGAAAATAGCAACACAAAAATCCTCCAAAACGAGAGACGAAAAAACACGACTGCTGGCGCAACAAAAAGTGGGCACAGTCTCTAAGTATCTATCTAAGCTTGTTCGAGCTCTGTTTTCAACTACAATCTAGTGACAACATCTTACCCAAAAAAAAATAATTAAAAAGTTACTTCATCTTCTTCACTTGACTGTAAACATTTTGTTCTGCTCTTTAATAGAATAGTGAACTTTTTGTGTGTAAATGTTAAAAACAAAACTAAGAAAATATAAACAAATTTTTTTTTAAAAAAGACAAAACCTCCTTCAACCATAATATAGAGTCATTGTTTAAGTAATGAATGAATGTTAGACTAAACAAATTTGGGAAGCGTGGTCGAAGTGCTAAGTACGAAAGAACTTGGCTTGGCTAGGCTCTGAAAGGGGCTCGAGGTTCGATACCCGATTTGGGTAGAGTTGTGCTTACTGAGAGCCTAAAGGCAGCACGGAAAACCTTCTCCTAGATATCCTCTCCCCCCCCCCCCCCAACTGGTCCACAAATGAGATTGGACCAAAGCGCTCTGAGCATGCTATAAGCATGAAAGTAGCGCTATATAAAAGCTATAATTTAATATACAATGCTCTTCTTGGATGATACAGCGTCAGTACATTTGTTAGCCTCCAGTTTTCAAGTGTTGGCTCGAATTTTATTTCTACTTTGATTGATATACACACATATTATAGTTATAAGATTAATGTCTTCCATTTATATCTACAACGCAGATACTACTCTTTTTGTTTGTTTTATTCCATGAAAAACAACAACAACAACACATTTGCCGAACTGTATATGCCTCCCCCCCCCCTCCCTCCAGCCCTCATATTTTGAGAAACGCTGAACTAGGTCTATACAAAACAGTTTGATTTCTATCACACACACACACACACACACACACTTACACACACTCTCACACACACTTACACACACTCACACACACACACTCACACACACACACACTTACACACACTCACATGATCACACCTATAGGTCCACACATTCCATGTGCGGATAGCAAAGGAGAGATTGACTCCTGGCACCAATTAGGCGAATGTGAATGGGATCCATGCTGTGACTGACTACAATGACTCTGTGAGTAACGCTTTACATGTATACATTATCAATTAGTCATCAGGGCACGTTCGCTGTCACTGTCAGTGTGGGATATACTGCCATTGACATAGACAACACTTTTAAGGTACAAAAACACATTCACATACCACACATTAAGCCACACTCATATACCACAGAGAGACACGTAAACCACAGTCACACGACACACACACAAACCACAGACACACGATACACAAGCCAAAGACACACGGCACGCACAAACCAATGACACAGACAAACTAGAAAGATAAACTAGACACACAAGCCACACTTTCAAACCACATGCTAAAACTATATGTTCAAGCTACACACCACACGTATTAACCACATAAAAAAATAACATGAACCACGTGCTCAGACCATATATACAAACCTCACAAATTAACCACACAGACCACATATACAAACCTCACAAATTAACCACACAGACCACATATACAAACCTCACAAATTAACCACACAGACCACATATACAAACCTCACAAATTAACCACACAGACCACATATACAAACCTCACAAATTAACCACACAGACCACATATACAAACCTCACAAATTAACCACACAGACAACATATACAAACCTCACAAATAAACCACACAGACCACAAACATACGTTGTTAACGCTTCACGGACTACGATACTACAGTGTTTCCCAAACTGTTTTCCGCAGAGCCCCAGTGTTCCGCGAGGCATAAATAGGTGTTCCACAAACTACTGGAATAATTAACTAATAGGCCAACTCGTGATTTAACCTCTTAAAAAACTAAGCAAATATTTACCGCTAAATATTCAGAATGTGCGAAGTGTTCCGTTAGGGAAAAAGTTTTGGGAAACAGTGTGATACAAGATAGTTGGTTAATGCACTAACCAACTATCCTGTATATATATACTAGACATATTTTACACGCGGCCCGCGGGTCTTTATATGCGTATCACTGTCAATATAGTCACTGAGTGTTTTGTCAACAATTAAACGAAATAATATTTCCAACAAAATAAAAATCTTGTAGGCCTACATATATTTGTTTAAAATATGAAATGAATGGACTATAATTAGTATATTCATATGTTAAAGTATAAAACTATCTTTGCGAAGAGAAGTTATAACATCTTAAAGTTGAATTAGAGTTTTAGACCTTGGAATGGAAAGATGTGTAACATTACAGCATAGTCTAATGAAAGAATGTTCATCAGGAAATCTGTAGTCACAGATATAAGGAACTAATGTATATAAAAAATGCATTTGAAACACAAATTTGGTTAATGTTATTAAATAATGAAATCAATGGACCTTCTTTCGTATTTTCATGTGTCAAAGTAAAAAACTATCTGCGCAAAGTGTAGTTCTTAAATTTAGATCTAGATCTAAATCCTTTCGATCTTTTCTCATGTCAACATAGTAAACATATCCTAGATCCATAAAATAGCATACTTTCATAGAGTCGGACAACTTTATTTTTTTTTAGGGTCTTAAGTTTGTTTTAGGGCTACAATACATACACTACGGTCTAAGTTAGTACTCAAGGAACATTTCTACCAAGTTTTATCAAGATCGGTCAAACGGTTTTGATTTCTATACGGGAACATACATACATACACACATACATACATACGCCTTACTTTCTACTTTATATATTAGATATATATATATATATATATATATATATATATATATATATATATATATATATATATTAGAACCTAGAGTTTTTCTCTTAGATTATTTATTATGGGACAATTAGGAAGATTTTGTAATGCCCCCAGCGGAAACATTTACGTTGGACTGTTGACAACCATGCCGAACCCTAGTTCATACCACAACGCAGTTCGACTTCATCTTTAAGTTTTTCTTCATCAAATATTGGCACCGACACTGTAAAACGATACGCCCCCTGAAGTGGATGGTGTACTCTGTGGTTCCTCCAGCAGCTTTGTTCTAGTAAAGAGAATCTCCAGATGACATCCAAGTGCGAAAAGCATCAAACCGAACAATATGTTTTAAACGGCCAAATAAGATCAAATTCTCTCTGACCTCATTTCAGACTTCTCCCTCAAAGTAATTGCGCGCTCTCTCTCTCTCTCTCTCTCTCTCTCTCTCTCTGTCTACCACACTAGTATTCTATTTCAAGTGTGTTATTGACATCTGTTTGCAGATCTAATTCCTCCTTTTCTTCAGATTTTTTTAAAAATCTATCTCGACCCTCCATCTTGAAATTTGCGCGTGAACACACACTTCCGTTTCAAAGGCGCGAGCCATTCAATTATGCTGGAAAAGTTGAGCAATTAGCCAATAAAGAGAGCTCCCGTCTGCAGCGATCTCTCTCCCCTCTTTAGTCCTCCTTTCCGTACCCCTTTTCCTTGTTGTCAAGCTCTTCAGCCACCGTCTCACATGATCTGATTATACATCTACGCATTCCTAAGACTAACACACACGCTCACACTTAGTCAACACACACACACGAGCTCACCTGTCATCTCCAATGACATCACTTTAGTCTGCGATATGCTTTTCGGCAAACATTTGCGGGAATTCCCGAGAAAAGTTATCCCTTTTACAGTTTCAAGAGTCAATTTTACGTGTTGAGGTCTGCTCTCTCCAGAGTACTTGACTTAGGCTAGCGACAACATTTGAAACGGCACCCTAGCGTTCACATCGACTCACACACACACACACACAAATATACATACGCACACACACAATCCTTCCGTTAGACCCCCGTCCGCAGACTTTAAATGGACATCCCCCAAACTCAATATCGATTTTAAAGACAATGGATCAAGCAGAGGTAAATGTATTTACTAATTAAATGGGCATCTGAGATTAGTTGGGGAAAAGTTAGGGCGGTTGGTCGTTGTGCTGGCCACGTGACACCCTCGTTAACCGTAGGCCACAGACACAGATGACCTTTACATCATCTGCCGTATAGACCTCAAGTTCTGAAAGGGGGAACTTTATAATATTGCGAATATTGTTTGGTTTATTTGGATTATACTTTCACTTACAACAACGTAATATACCCGATGGAGTTCATCAATTATAAAGTCATAGTCGCAGATATAGGAGCATTAGCGAGAGTCAAAACAAGATCAGTTTTTCATGTTCATTACAAAGAGCGAAGATCCAAAATTGTTCAAAGTTAATGATTTTGTTGCTTCGTTTACCAGCTGACAGATCAGCCTGAAGCCCTATTGATCTGATGTGTTTATGTCCAACACTACATACTTAAAGCTGGACTAATCAACAATGTTCCTGGACATCCCGTTGCGGAACTCCACAAGTGGACAGACCGGTACAGTTTCCAGATAATAACTTGTGGTCAACCCAAGACTGAGGCCAAATAGCATTGCAATGAGCTCATGAGGAGTTTATATATGATCTAAAATTGAGATTTTTTTTTTCTCCCAATGAAGTCCCGGAAAAACCCTAGAAATTAAAAATTGCCGAAATCACGGTAGTTTAAATGAAAAAACGTTCTGAAAAGAAAGGTCTTATTGTTCTTGAATAAAATGAAGCTTGTTGTTTGAATAAAATGGGAGCGAGCTCCAGACCCTTTGTCCAAGCACTAAAAATAGCCGAAAAAGAATTTTTTTTAAAAATAAATCTGACATAGATCCTCCCGCACCGTTAGGCGCATTGGGCGGCAAGCTGTCCCCGCAATGATCTGTCACTGGCAAAGTCTGAAGCCTCTTCTCACCTGGTTTCCACTGGTCCTCCATGAAAGTGTTGCTCAAGTTATAGAGGGCGTTTCTGTTTGCTCTTCCCTCGTATTGGCATCGATGTATGTCATTGCAATTGGTATGCGTAATTCATTCCGTCAGAGGACATGTCCCGCAAACTTCATGCGAAGCTCGGTCACAACCTCAGTGTGGTCGGGTCACCGTTTGACATAGGATTTCATTGTTTGAGACCCAATCTCTAAAACTGACTCCTAAAATACGCCTTAGTCATTTTTGTGAAGTCATATTTAAGTCTTTTCTCAAGTTTTGGCAGACGACATCCACGTCTCGCTAGCATACGTTGCTCTTGGGATGACGATTGTGTTAAGTAGATGGATTTTTGGTCTCAAAATCATTACCATCAAACATTTCACTGACAGTCAAAAATTAATTGCACTTGAGTTATGTGTGACTTTTTAAAATATCTTTTTATTCTCCCCCACCCCAACTTTTGTTACTGCTACGCCTATACACAAACACACACACAAATACCTAAATAGTTTTATAATACAAGAGAAAATGGAGCAAAAGAACGGAAACCTGGTCTGGGGAGTAAGTCAAGGATTAAATTGTACCAGGTCGATTCAGAATTAAGTCATTATTGCCTTCAATATAAAATCATCTTAAGCATTCGTTTGTAAACGTCGTAGGCTCGAGTGTATGTCACTGTAGACATATATTCAGAAAAATTCATTATTACATCATAGTCCTAATCTCCTAGAGGAGGGCAGGGCTTGATGGCGGTAAGCTTTTAGTGTGTAGCGTGTCCTAAGGCTCAAGCTACTCTAGACCTATTTCAATGTTACAGGGCAATGAGTTACCCTTCATATATTCTTACAATAGTCCAGGTGTACAATAATTTGCTGGAGGGCCAATTGCTATAACTATTTTTAAAAAGTCTAAAAACTACGGACCAAAAGCTACAGTTTGTTACCAAAGTCTTAGAGGCTAAATGCTGAACACTAATATTGTAGATAATAGTAAGCAAAGACTACAGTTCTTGAGTCTGAAAACTACAGTTATTGAATCTGAAAACTACAGCTCTTGAGTATGAAAACTACAGTTCTTGAGTCAGAATCCTACAGTTCTTGAGTCTGAAAACTACAGTTCTTGAGTCTGAAAACTACAGTTCTTGAGTCAGAATCCTACAGTTCTTGAGTCTGAAAACTACAGTTCTTGAGTCTGAAAACTACAGTTATTGAATCTGAAAACTACAGCTCTTGAGTATGAAAACTACAGTTCTTGAGTCAGAATCCTACAGTTCTTGAGTCTGAAAACTACAGTTCTTGAGTCTGAAAACTACAGTTCTTGAGTCAGAATCCTACAGTTCTTGAGTCTGAAAACTACAGTTCTTGAGTCTGAAAACTACAGTTATTGAATCTGAAAACTACAGCTCTTGAGTCTGAAAACTACAGTTTTTGAGTCAGAATCCTACAGTTCTTGAGTCTGAAAACTACTGTTCTTGAGTCTGAAAACTACAGTTCTTGAGTCTGAAAACTACAGTTCTTGAGTCTAAAAACTACAGTTCTTGAGTCTGAAAACTACAGTTCTTGAGTCTGAAAACTACTGTTCTTGAGTCGGAAAACTACAGCTCTTGAGTCTGAAAACTACAGTTCTTGAGTCTGCAGACAGAAAATCTAAAGTTACATAAAACAAAGGCTGACGTATAAAGTTCTAGAGAACAAAGGCTAAAAATAAAAGTTCTAGAGTCTACATTCTGAAATCTAAAGTTGTAGAGATTTAAGCAATTATAAACATTTTTTTCTATTTCTTATCGATTTTCTCCAATTCCCTGCCCCCCCCCCCCCAACACCAGCAGGGAGTTTGATCAATTGTATTGAAGAAATCATTATTCGCAAAGACTCCCTTCCTCGGTCTGTTCAATTCACTTTCTCTTATCTTGATATCAATTATATTCTTCCAAGCCTATCGACCTAATTAGCCAGGTAAATTAGCTTTGGTAATTATATCGTGTTCCGATTCTCCAGTTCCCCCCCCCTCTCTCTCCCTCCTTCTTTCTCTCTCTCGCTCTCTCCCTCTCTGTAGTTCACCACCAAATGACATCTTGATCAGATCTCATGTGCCTTGTCCTCATTTTTTTTTTCATCTGTAATACAACACATATCCACACACATATTCTTCAAAGTGGGCTATCCAGTTTTTGCTTTAAAATAATCATTGATTAGTAAAACAACTATAAGTGATTAATGTAATCATCTCCCTCCCCCGCTCCCCACCCCCTCTCTCCTTTTTTTTTTTGTCTTCGATGGTTCTAAATTACACATTCAATCTTAAAAGAACAAAACCACTCCAGATTTAGATTATGCCTTGCTGTTCGGAGATTATTTTTTTTTCGCGTCATCCGGGTCTCTCCGAGTAGACCGCATAACTCCTTGTCTGAAGATGTCAACGGGATTGTCTTTCCAGCAATGACTTCGATGTGTGGGACAGCGCCATGTTGAAGTGACAAACGGAGGGACCAACTTGCAGCGCAATTACAGACAGTTAAAAGAAAAAGTGGGAAAATAAATACATGGTGGTTAGAGAGGGGGGGACTTTTAAAAGCTTGGTCAATATTGCAATAGAAGGAGATGGAGGTATTCCACCCAGTGGAGGTTTTCCACCCAGTGGAGGTTTTCCACCCGTCTTGCTATCGACCCTGGGTTGTTTTTTTTTTTAATATAATTTTTGTTTGTACTCTGCAAAAGTAAAAAATTCTAGCATTGGGACATCGGAAGAAAAAAACAACATACTTTTTCTTTAGCAATCTTTTGTAGATAATATCGAACGGCAGCGAACGAAGGTACAGAAGAGTTGTTTTTTTTTTTACTTTTAAGCAGTGATGCCCAAAATACGGCCCGCGGGCCACATACGGCCCGCGACGTGGTTCCAAGGCACAAAAAGTAGAACACCCCCCTCTCCACACAAAAAAAAAATTGAAAAAAAAAAAATCTGCTTGACTAATTTAAAGTGATGCAAACAACGAATTTCTACTCCGTGTTTTACTTGCAGGAACTTTTATGAAAGGCTGAAAACAAGCGTTAAGGATGATCACAATAATTACATGCACTTATTTGAGAGGACAAACCTTTTCAATGAGGAACCGGGCGGAACTCATGTTAGGTAATCGTCTCACAGACGAACATCTAGAATTCTAGTAGCGTGGTCGAGAGGCAAGGTGCGCTTGAACTTGGCTTGGCTTGGCTACCTAGAAGGGGGCTCGAGATTCGACACCTGACTTGGGCAGAGTTGTGTTTACTAAAGACAGCACGGAAAACCAACTCCTAGATACCCCCCCCCCCACTCCCACTGTCCCACAAGTGAGATTGGACCAAAGCGCTCTGAGCATGGTATATGCATGAAAGTAGCGCTATATAAAAGCTATAAATTTCAGTGCCTCGACTTGACGTCTTATCTATACACCTTGATATTTAAAAATTGGTTAAGAATAAACTTCTCATGAGTAAATGTAAGTCACACGGATTTCTAATAACAGTGGCTTATTATTAACATCCTATTGTTTTACATTTTTGTTGATGTGGCCCGCGACACGGGTGTCGGAAATTAAATTGGCCCGCCGGCTGAATAAGGTTGAGCACTGCTTTTAAGCTATTTTATAAAAATTCGGAACGCAGAAAAACTACCTGGAAACAAATCAAATCGTTTTATGTATGTTTGGATGTTATGGTACTTTAAATAGTGCAGTATGACTACTCTAGTGACCTAGTTTAGTTTAGAGATTATGTTAGTTCTGCAAATAGATATATTGGGCATTGTTTTTAGCGACGGAAAAAGTAGTGACGTAGTCAGACGAATGCCGAGTGTGGGTACAAGGAGAATAAAATGGCTAGAGCGTAGAGAAAGAAGGAGATTGGTAGAGACTGTTAAGTAAACGATGACAAGATGATCGTCCACGTCTACAAATAAATACATCAGTTGAATTAGTCATCATTCTTGATTTAGCGTAGCATTGTTCAGGGGCAAATGACCGGTGGGCCGGTAGAGCAACCGAATGGCAGCATCGATACCACTATGGCACATATCAGATTCTCTTATCGTCGTGTTTAACAACACATCTTTCACAGACTCTACAGTGTAATACCATTTTAATTGAACACATTTTCTGAAATAGCCTTCATTCGTAGACAGTGCTACTAGTGGAAATCATCCTTTTAAGGCCTACATACTTTGCGATTAAAAAGCATTATAAGGCCTATATTTTGTCTTAGAATAAAGAGTTCACTGTATGCATGCATATCGATACATTATCAAACTTAATGATTTTTAATGATTTTGAGGACATGTAGGTCTAGAAATGTCCATCATATGATATAGAAATTCCCGGGCCGATTTTGACACCCAACCAGTCCCTGGCATTGTTCATTGTAATGTCCCTTGGCTAGTTTGGACAACAGACAACATGCAAGCCAGGACACTACGCAGCCTTAGGTGCGACCTACATATCTTGTCACAACACAAACCAACAAGGACATACTCATTTTCAGCAGCACTTTCCAAACATTCACACACAAAACCAAACACACAGACAGAAACCAAACACACACACAAACAAAAAATACAAACACACAAACCAAAGTCACACATAAACCTAACATACAAACGCAATTTAAAGCACACCCAAAGTAACCACTCACAAAAAACACACAGAGAAACCTAACACATACACGAAACACTAATATACTTTTAAACACACACACACACCAAACACACAGGGCCGGATTTAAATATGTTTAGGCCCCTACATTGTTTCTAACTCTTTTCATAAAGATCCTTTTAAGAAGGAAAATGATTATATTTAAAAGCATTCTATAATTTAGACGAAAGGAACAGAATTATTGTAAATTTAATCTCTTATTTCCTTTTAAAAAAAAACAGTTAATATGAATATTTTAGTTTCAAAAGTGTATATTTTTGAGTTTGTGGAGGGCAAGGCCCTTGATAGACGCACTGTCTAAATCCGGAGCTGTGCTTACTTTTTTCGAGCATGCTACAGCTACCAGCTACTACTTAAAAAGCGAACTACTTAAAGAGTTTCTGGATAAATTTTTTTGTGTGTGTGGAGGCCCCAGAGCTTGAACCCAGCCTGTTCTCCCTTAAATCCAGCCCTGCAAACACACACACAATTACAAACTAGTCACTCCTAAACCAAACAGACATACTAACCAAAACACACATATAAATTCAGCACAATTACACTCTCACACATCGACATCAAACACATAAAAATCACAAACATAAAAATGAACTCCACACGCACAACCAAAGTTACATTCAACTAAACACACACATGCATCAAGACGTTGGACATCGGCCCTGATCATTTCGCCACTCTCACACTCAAGAATTTAGAGCCCACGCCGTGTCACAGATCAAGGCGCTACCAAACCAGCCACGTGGCCACCCCCCTTCTCACCTTTCCACCCTCGCCCAGGTAAGACTTTACAAAATAGCCAAATCAACAAAAAGGCTTGTAAATTGTATGCCCCGCCGGTCGAGAGACGACCTAAAGCTGCCCCTTGTCGGGAGCGGGGTCGTTACTTTGTGTTGCGAAGATAAAATGATAAATTTCGTGCGTAATACCGCCTTGCGGCACGCGGGTGCCTGGTGGCAGCGCCCTGGAAATGTTTTATGCCGCTTAAACGTCTTCTCCTTTCCACCACAAAGGAAAAGGCGCGTGCCGGCGCCCCCTCTTGGCCCACTGTCAGTCATGAGCACCCTTGCCACCCTCATGATCTTGCGTCAGTGAGTTGGACAACGCCGTATTTACCGTGGGATCAGCGGGTAACGCGGCGGAGGCGGATCGCGGGGAGGGGCGCCGCGTTACCCCTCTCCCTAACATCTGTTTCTGTAGGTGAGGCTGGAATGGTGGTTGTCATGGTCGATGTCCCCCCCCCACACACACACTCACACATTCACACACACACATACGCATACACATTGACACACAGTGGCTGAGGCTGAGGGCCCTAATGTTGACACAGGACTTCTATGGCTTTATTAGTCTTATCACAAGAGGAGGGCTGGAGGCTCGCGAAGAGAGAACGAAAGACGAGGGTAGAACACTCACCTAGGACAGGGTGAAGAGATAGGGGGGGACAGTGAGTTACATGAGAGAAAGAGTCTGTGAGTTATAAAACAAAAACAAAAAATTATAATGGCTGCTGATACCTGTTTCCCACGTTGATTATCGCATCTCATGGCGCGCATTGCAGGCCAGTATGTTCGTGCGTGGGTGACTTTTTTTTTTTTTGTTGCTTAAAAACACCTCCCCTTTCGAAACCAGCTCTTTTCATTCAACTCTCCCGGACCTAGCCTTTTAAGATATACTTGGGGGGGCAGGGGGGAGTAGTTTTTTTTTATAAAACTATCTCTCTTTTTGCTCAACAAAGTAAACATGATATACTTAAATGCACGGGCCATATAATCGTGAGCAACAATGAGAGTCTTATGCTACTCAGGCCTTGCCTGCACCTTCAGACCGCCGCGAACGTTAGCGATTCATTTGATGTTTGAGCCATCACCGAGGCCCCTTTCTTTTCAGGCGCAATTTTCTATGGCCCTCGGGTCTGCTTGCACCGGAGAAGATCAAAAGAGACACCGGAAAGGCGTTCTTTTTCTTTGTCTTCCCCTACCGAGACGTGAGCAACAGACGGACGGACTTCAGAAACACAAATAGACCTTACGATAACTTTTATCCACAATTTCTCTTCAAATAGTATTAAAGAAAACAAAAGAGTTAATAAAAGAAGTAGATTTAAATGATACTGACCGGCCAGGGCCGGCTTTACAAATTGTAGGGGCCCTATGTAATGTGTGCTTGCGAATCCCCTTTTCTAAATTTTGTTTACAATTACAACTATTACTATTAATTATACCATAATATCAACATTTATTATACTACATGTATAGGGAAACAACTCAACTGCAATAGGCGTCGCCTCTGGGTTAATTAAAGCTACGTCAATCGTATGATACACTAAATATGTTAACCCTTTAACTCCTACATCTTTAAAAGCCTGTGGCAAGAGCCATGACTGACAGTGAAATACTAAATGTAAATTGCGGGGCCTCTGCCTGGGGCCCAATTCAGAACAGTCGGTCAAATCGGCCTAAAGCCGGCCCTGTGACCGGCCATACTTGTTTTGTTTTTTTTAAATCCCGATTATTACACAATCTTGAATTTTAACGCGATACCGAAGGGTGATATTTGACGATTCTGCTCCACACATTTAAACTAGTTTTGTGTGCTCCATTTTTGTGTATCAAGGAGTATCATTTTACCGTTCCATTACTGTGCATGATTTTTTTGCTCAATTAATGTGACGAACGATGTATCACAATGTATAACAATTTATCACGGTGTATCACAATGTATCTTGATGTATCACAGTATCACAATGTATCATAGTGTATCTCGAAGTATCACGATGTCACTTGATGTATCACAGTGTATCATTGTGTATCACTATGTATCATAGTGTATCTCGATGTATCACGATGTCACTTGATGTATTAAGATGCATCATATGAAAGACATTGTCATACCAGATGTCACCTTGTTATTCTTATTAGACCAAAAGTGTACAGCAGTAACAAAACACAAGCATTACCTCCCATTTAAAAAAAAAGACAACCAAACACGAGTGTTGGCTAATTAAGCACGAAAGAGTTAAACTCCAAAGATGAAACTCTTGCCTGTCACTCGTTCAGAGAGGGTTAATCCTAAAAGTTCGAAGGACAAAGTCAACCCGTTGAACTAGACACACACACACACACACAAAAGTCTGAAAAGAAAAAAAAAACACTAAAATACGTGTCTTATCACCCGACACGAAGTGAAAGGAGGCGGCCATTATTCACCTCCCTAAAATCTTCGCACTTTCCTCTTACTCTCTCTTCTTTCCTCTGTCTCTCCAACACGCGTGACGCCCCCCCCCCTCCCCTCGTGTCGTTCAATAGACAGTTTGCGATATTTCCCTTTAATAAAAAAAAAATGATTCGACCAACGCCCATGCCAAGTGATATGAACGCAATCTGACAGCGGCATTGCAGCTTCAAGTTCAGGGTGAAAGGGTGCTCTGACCTACATAGCCCATTTTAGTGCGGAAAACAAGGCGACGCTGAAAAGGCGTGGGAGGGGGAGGCGGTACCCAAGATTCAATTCAGGTAAAATATGGGCTTTTGTGACTGCACAATAGTTAAAGACGATCTTATGTCTAAAAGGTTCCCAACGCTTTCGTCACGAACCCTCTTGGACAAATTATAATAAAATACATGTATTTTAAACTAACTTTAGATATACTTTAAAAAGAATTTCTACCAAATATAAAAAAAAATACTTTTTTTTTAAAATTTAGCTGTAATCATAAAATGAGTTTCCAAGACACAAATAAACCCACAGGGTCCACTAGAACATATTATGAGAACCACTGTACCGCAGTTCTATCAAATTACGCACCTGTATTGATAAAGTAAACTCTACAAGACAAATGATTTAGAGAAGAAAGGAACAGGGAGAATCCTCACGCACTCTGACAGGGCCATAGGGTGTGTTTAGGTGATAGGATGACATTCCATGTCAAAGGTCATCACTACGTTAAAGGGTATTCTATTTCCTTTTCCGGTTGTCGCCCGCACTCCGTGCGTTTCACGTGAAAATAAAAAAAAAATCTGATGTCATCTAAGGCATGATTTTATGACATTCTCGAAATGAGAACTGTAGACAGGTGGAACCGAAGACAACTGTCTCGCTGCAGGGGAGATACTTAATAATGAGTTCGATAACTATTGCAGATCAAGTTGACCAGGATGCAGAATGTTTCGTGATAGGATAGTCAATCATAAAGTCTATCTAGTTCTATCTGTAACCCTTTTAAAAAAACAACAACTATTGTTCGTGATAAAAAGAGAATGAAATTTTAGTCAATTATTTTTTTTTACCACCTGGCTGATATTTGTGTATGCTCTTTGGCTAGGTGAATGCTCTAAATCAGTGATGCCCTAAATACGGCCCGCGACGTGGTTCCATCCGGTCCGCCGAAACGTCGGCACAAAGAGTAGAAATCTACCCCACCGCCTTCCAAAATAAAAATGTTGAAAGATGTAACTTACCTTTGTTAGGGCACTCTGTTAGAGTGGTACTATGACCTTTAACATATGTACTTTTATGAGTTGAAGATAACTAATAGTGGAATTTAGAATCTACCAGGAAAAATAAACAGATCGTTTTATTTTATATTGTATTTTAACATGATAATAAGCCAGACATATTTGATTTGTATATTTTTTATTCATATATAAACGGCATTATAAAACAAATATTACGGCATTCTTGCATTGAGCAGCAATAAAAAAAAAAAAGATGTTTAAACTACGCCAAGAAATAGGACGATTGATGGGAATCTTTACCCCCCAAAAAAGACAAGAAAATGAGTTGATGGTTAGATAGCTATAATTTTGCTCACATTTTACACAGAGAAAGCCATTTTTCTGACGCCAAAAAAAATAAATAAAAAAAAATAGTTATCTTTCAGATATGCCATTAATTAATGTTAGTACAGTAAGTTGTAAGTACTAGATCCACAGCTTTGTATTAAAATTGTTGTAGGACAATATCTTTCCGTTTGCTTTTTTACCTTTTCTGTCACGTGGCCCGCAACACGAGTGTTGGAAATTAAATTGGCCCGCAGGTTGAATTAGGTTGGGCATCACTGCGCTAAATGGATTCAAAGTTTATAGTGCTGCCACGTTTCTCACACAAAAACTACGGTCTGCGGGCTTTTTCTGTACACGGACTAAAGGTTTGGAACTCACTCTCCATTGATCTCAGACAGAGAACATGCTACACTACATTCAAGAAGAACATTAAGACCTACCTGTTTAAAACTTGTTTAGATTAGTTTGTTATTTTAGCTCTCGTGTTTATGTTTTTAATGTTATCACGGCGCCTCAAGCCTGTCTGTTAACAGCGCTTTATAAATAAAATTATTATTATTATGTATCTATCCAGTGGCGTAGCAAGTACCCGTGTTTAATAATATGAAGATGTCTGTCCCTACCCCACACTAAAAATAAATCTTGGTTAAGCGAATGTATAAGTCAACTCAAAGTTTATACAATTGTATGGATGAACCTATAGAGCCAGACTGCTAAGACTGTGCGCTAAATGTTATTAATCATGTCTTCAATTAAATACGTGCGGGAATACCCGCTGACGTACGTGTGCTCAAGATATAGAATGTCTGTGACCAAATTTATTTAAAGATAATTATAATTTAAAAATTATAAAGTTCAAACTACAGTTTTCCTGTGTGGCCAATTAGATAGTAACTTTTCCCCCCAAAGGATTTACGCAAACTGTCAAATTTCAAGGAAAATTGTTAGAGCCATTTTCTAGATCCGTGTCCGCCCATCCAACTTAAACCAATGAAGAGTTTGCAAGCTAAGAAGAGGAATTTAAAAAAAAAAAAAGCAACTGAAGTCGATGTACATATTTACAAATAGTCATTCCAATGTATGTACGTCCAATCTTCTTGAACTCAATACCCGTAAGTCTTCGTAAAAGTAATTAAACAATTATCTCTCAATGACCTCTGTGGGTGCCTATTAGTCAAGGGTCAGATCGAAACAGATCACATAGTTGCTACACCACTGCAAGGGTCTAATTGTGTCCAATAAAAAGTATTCACGGTAAATCAGTCCGACTACATTTAAAAAAAAACTCAAATTTTCTAGGTTGTTTTTATTTCTAGGTGTTATAATAAATAAAAACAGTCAACATGGAATCCCCATGTTTAAGAGATTATTAAGAAATCAAACAAAGCATTGAGGATTATTTAAAGAAATGTGTACAAATCAAACAAGAACATAAAATTGAAACGCTATTTAACTTATAATGTGTGTGCTCTGTTGGGACCCCTAAACTTAAGAAAACAAAAAAAAACTAGATCAGAGGCAACGCAGAACATTGGAAGTTAAAACAAGCATTCATACTAGAGTGTCACTAGAGTAATCATTAAATTTATAGACACTTCAGAAGGCTAAAAAGTAGCAATAATACATCCAGCTCTTCAATAACTTACAAATTAAAAAACAAACCTAACAAAATCATCAGAAATACAAAAGATAAGGCTCATTTCTTATTCTATACGCAAGGACATATTCATACTAGTGCTCCATCTTTTCTATTGTCGTTAGAGCCTGGAATGGGTTACTTAAATCAGCCAAGAAAACTAATGACTTAGCAGAGATTACTTGACGTGAATGACTAGATAGATACTTTTCTTTTAAACTAACGTATGTATTTTATATGATAAGAAGATAAGACGATTCACGTAGACACAATGAACTCTAGTAAAATGTGATTTTAAAACTATTTTGAAAAAAATCTGTAACGTTTTTTTTTTTACAACATACACATGACAAATAAATAATCTTGGTTGAAAATTAACAACATAATGTTTTTTTAAATTTAGTTTTGTAAAGCTCAGAAATAAAGTGGGAATCTTTGAAGACCAGTATCTAGTTACATGTAATTTGTCTTAAGATATTAGTAGATAGTAAAGACCCGCCCACCATCACCATCTACTTCACCTTTACAATATAAAGTAAAGCACACACAAAAATTATATAAAAGTAAAAACCGAATCTCATGTCACAGACATACTTTAAAACGAATAAACCACAAACGGTTCGGAAACTCACGAGTTCAAGAGTATTCAATTATTTTTGGAAACATTAGAAGGGAGGTAACTGTCAAATCCGGAATGTTGATATAATTTGGGTAAGGATTTTACGACTTTAAAACTGGACGGGTTTCTTATTTTATTTTTTATTGAAAACTCACCTTTCTTTTTTTTTGTATAGGGGAAGGGCGGAGGTGGTAGGTAACCTTTTCTTTTGACAAAAATATAAAATTTATGTAATTAATCAACTAAGTTCAAGAGGAAATAAAAGGCCGTAATATGGAAAGCAGCCAGTGGTAGAATGTGAATCAAATTATATTCCACTTTGTGCTTATTTATTAGTGTATACATTTCCAAGATAACCAATGTTTAATTTTTTATTTTCCAAATACACTAGAGAATGATAATGTCGGATATCTAATACGACTTGGATTCATTGGTTGTGCTCTTCAACCAGCAGATCGTTTTTAACTGTAGGATTATATCCCCTGAATTTCAAAAGAGCGCGTCATTAATGACAAGAGCCAATGGGAGAAGAGCCCTTCTGTGCTTTTACTGACATGAAAAGATGATGGGGGAGGGATTTTTGTAGGCAGAAGAGCCATGCACCCCTTACTATATTATCTGATGTATTCTTTTTAAAAGCCAACATGAGCCAACACAGGCCTTTTAGATATATGTGTGTGTATTTGTATGTATGGGGGTTCAATACTTCTTTGTATGTGGTTACATAAACCGCGAGGTAGGGTCCTTTGAATTATAATTCATGGGGCGCGAGAATTCACGAGAAGGCATGAGAAGGCATGACAAGGCACGAGAAGGAATGAGCACGACAAGGCATGAGATGGTATGAGAAGGCACGAGAAGGCATGAGAAGGCATGGGCACGAGAAGGCATGAGAAGGCATGAGAAGGCACGAGAAGGCACGAGAAGGCATGAGAAGGCATGAGAAGGCATGAGAAGGCATGAGAAGGCACGAGAAGGCACGAGAAGGCATGGGCACGAGAAGGCATGAGAAGGCACGAGGAGGCATGAGAAGGCATGGGCACGAGAAGGCATGAGAAGGCATGGGCACGATAAGGCATGAGAAGGCACGAGAAGGCACGAGAAGGCATGAGAAGGCACGAGAAGGCACGATAAGGCACGAGAAGGCATGAGAAGGCATGAGAAGGCACGAGAAGGCATGAGAAGGCATAAGAAGGCATGAGAAGGCATGAGAAGGCATGGGCATGAGAAGGCACGAGAAGGCATGAGAAGGCACGAGAAGTCATAAGAAGGCATGAGAAGGCATGAGAAGGCATGAGAAGGCATGAAAAGGCACGAGAAGGCATAAGAAGGCTTGAGAAGGCATGAGAAGGCATGAGAAGGCACGAGAAGGCATGAGAAGGCACGAGAAGGCATGAGAAGGCACAAAAAGGCATGAGAAGGCACAAGAAGGCACGAAAAGTCATGAGAAGGCATGAGAAGGCACGAGAAGGCACGAGAAGGCATGAGAAGGCATGAGAATGCATGAGAAGGCACGAGAAGGCACGAGAAGGCATGAGAAGGCACGAGAAGGCACGAGAAGGCACGAGAAGGCATGGGCACGAGAAGGCACGAGAAGGCATGAGAAGGCATGAGAAGGCATGAGAAGGCATAAGAAGGCATGAGAAGGCACGAAAAGGCATGAGGGCACAAGAAGGCATGAGGAGGCATGAGAAGGCATGAGAAGGCATGAGAAGGCACGAGAAGGCATGAGAAGGCATGAGAAGGCACGAGAAGGCATGAGAAGGCATGAGAAGGCACGAGAAGGCACGAGAAGGCATGAGAAGGCACGAGAAGGCACGAGAAGGCATGAGAAGGCATGAGAAGGCACGAGAAGGCACGAGAAGACATGAGAAGGCACGAGAAGGCACGAGAAGGCATGGGCACGAGAAGGCACGAGAAGGCATGAGAAGGCACGAGAAGGCACGAGAAGGCATGAGAAGGCATGAGAAGGCATGAGAAGGCATGAGAAGGCATGAGAAGGCACGAAGAGGCATGAGAAGGCACGAGAAGGCATGAGAAGGCATGGGCATGAGAAGGCACGAGAAGGCATGAGAAGGCATGGGCATGAGAAGGCACGAGAAGGCATGAGAAGGCATGAGAAGGCACGAGAAGGCACGAGAAGGCACGAGAAGGCACGAGAAGGCACGAGATTGCACGAGAAGGCACGAGAAGGCACGAGAAGGCATAAGAAGGCATGAGAAGGCACGAGAAGGCATGAGTATGCATGAGAAGGCACGAGAAGGCATGAGAAGGCATGAGAAGGCATGAGAAGGCATGAGGAGGCATGAGAAGGCACAAGAAGGCACGAGAAGGCACGAGAAGGCACGAGAAGGCATGAGAAGGCATGGGCACGAGAAGGCACGAGAAGGCATTAGAAGGCAGGAGAAGGTAGAGAAGGCACGAGAAGGCATGGGCATGAGAAGGCACGAGAAGGCATGAGAAGGCACGAGAAGACATGAGATGGCATGAGAAGGCATGAGAAGGCACGAGAAGGCATGAGAAGGCACGAGAAGGCATGAGGGCACAAGAAGGCACGAGAAGGCATGAGAAGGCACGAGAAGGCATGAGAAGGCATGAGAAGGCATGAGAAGGCATGAGAAGGCACGAGAAGGCACGAGAAGGCATAAGAAGGCATGAGAAGGCATAAGAAGGCACGAGAAGGCACGAGAAGGCACGAGAAGGCATAAGAAGGCACAAGAAGGCACGAGAAGGCATGAGAAGGCATGAGAAGGCATGAGAAGGCACGAGAAGGCACGAGAAGGCATGAGAAGGTACGAGAAGGCATGAGAAGGCATGAGAAGGCATGAGAAGGCATGAGAAGGCACGAGAAGGCATGAGAAGGCACAAGAAGGCACGAGAAGGCATGAGAAGGCATGAGAAGGCATGAGAAGGCATGAGAAGGCACGAGAAGGCACGAGAAGGCATGAGAAGGCACGAGAAGGCACGAGAAGGCATGAGAAGGCACGAGAAGGCACGAGAAGGCATGAGAAGGCATGAGAAGGCACGAGAAGGCACGAGAAGGCATGAGAAGGCACGAGAAGGCACAAGAAGGCATGAGAAGGCATGAGAAGGCACGAGAAGGCATGAGAAGGCACGAGAAGGCATGAGAAGGCACGAGAAGGCATGAGAAGGCATGAGAAGGCATGAGAAGGCATGAGAAGGCATGAGAAGGCACGAGAAGGCATGAGAAGGCATGGGCATGTCAATGCTATCATTTTAATCTTGAAAGGTAAGCAGCAATAAGGTCATGGAAAACGAAACTTGGGGGGCGGGGGGGGAGGTAAAATTCCACCTTTGTTTAATTGTCTTATGAGCTGAATGGCATACGGTGTATTAAGAAAATAATTAGCCTGGAATCACCCGTGGGAGAAGTCGTACTCACTATGAGGTCCTTAGTGTTGGACTGGTCACTAGAAATACTGAAAATAAAATATAAAGGATTAATTGAAAGCTTGGGGGTTATTCGCGAATTGCGGGGTTCAGGCTGCGAACATGTAAAGACCGTCTCTTAGCGTGCACCTAAGAAATCACTTTGATAATCCTAGGACAGTGACTAATTGGACATAATTGGCCAGGACTTTTATAAATACAACATATCAAATATTGTCACGAGAAAGAAAAGTTGTAATTTGCAATGCCGAATTTCTTCAAGTATAAATATTATATTCAATTCCGATACCAATAACACCATAACTCGATTACGAGCCATGTTTTTCTTGTAAATTTTGGTTCCACCAATATAAGGGTGCCGGCCCATGATAATAATCTGCTGATATAAAATCGCTATGACAAGTTGCTATAACAAGTTACTATGACAAACTATTATGACAAGTTACTATGACAAACTATTATGACAAGTTACTGTAATTCCTCCATCTTGTTGGTAGCAACGTATGTCAACAATACGCAGATGCGCAGATCACGTTATGGTGTGTCATAAAACCATTTACGATTATTTCCAAAACTTGACGGGCTTTGAGCATAAACTTTCAGCTGAGAACACATAGTCAGTCTCTCGTACTTGCCCGGTTTCGAAAGGAATACCCTGGTTTGTTTATTCGTTGGTAGTGTTGTCATTGTTGCCAACCTTTCATAACTGCAGGTGTCTTTTTTAAGTTGTTACCTCCGACAAAACTGAGCGGGCGATAAAACATACACACAATTTAAATCACACATACTTTACACCAAGAGACACTCACGACACAGTCGGACACACCCACCCCCTACCCTCTGTTTTAAGTTGTTTAGGGGCGTTAGCCTCCTCTCCCCAAACATCGCGTTCCTTTCCGTAAAGTTCTCTATTATAATTATTCCCCCTTGTGTAATCTTCAAGTGGCCTCCCTTCGTTTCCTAAATAAAACCATGTTTTTTAGTTTAATCCATCTTCAGACATTGAAGAGCTCCCCAAAAATATGGCCGAGCTATTTAATCGGCACTCTCCTAAAGTTACAGTAGAAGAATAACAAAAAAATCTTTCATAATTTTGTTTGGTTTATTCATTCGGAATTATTTTTTTTTTTGTAAGTCCAGATTTTGCATAAAGAGTTGAACCAAAGCGTTCCAAAATTTCACAAAGAAACGAAGACACCATCAAATGATAATTAAATATGCGTCTCAAGGTACACAGTTAAAATCAAAAACAACTTTTTACCTTCTATTATATAACGAAAAATATTTTGGTGTTTTGTTGTTTTGTTAAAAGCCAATCCCTCTTTTTTATGAAGCTGATAGTGGTCTATATTTTTTCATTCTATTTAATTCTTGTTTGTTTAATTTTTGCAAAGAGTATTTCCAGTGAGCTTAGACAACCAATTTCTTCTATTACAGTCCAGCTTATTTCTATATAAGACTATACTCAAAATGTACATCTATTTTTTTTATCAAGTCGAATAAATATCCGCTGAGGCATATTAAAAATATAAATAAAACATTTGAGCCGAGTGTGGGAATATCCCATAAGAATAAGAAGGATTATATTGGGACACATTATAAACGTTTTCACTGAGTGGCCAATTATTCAATATTTTTTTCCGAAACATGCAGGTCTACATGAACTGTCATATTTATAGAGAAAATCGTTAGAGCCGTTTTCGAAATTGTCAAAGTGTTACATCCCCCTTCCGCACCAAAGTTATTGAGTCCATGACGAATTTGAACGCTAGTAGTAGGAATAAAAAAAGGTCCATATATGATTGCATAAAACCTAGATTTATTGATGATGAGCTACTGTCCGTGCTCCTAAGTTTGTAGCAGTTGGAGATGTCCCGGAGAAAATCTTAATAAATTGGTGAGTATTCGTGTGTTTGAGTAATTAAGATAAAACACATTTTCTTTGTGCTGATTCTTTCTGAGCATTCATAAGCTCCAAACTTAGAACTTATTGAAATAATGTATCGATCATTTCATTCATTAAATATTATGGATTAAATTTACCGAGGAAAACGTTGTTTTATTTGTTTTGTTTTGTTTTTAAATTATCAAGTAATATATTTTGAGATTTTTTAAAGAACTACGTGTAAACCTAGTCCTCCTGTCCAAAGATAGAGGAGGAGTGTAGTGCATATTTTGTCACATTCAGAGCAGACTTAATGGTTGTCTGTCGGTAGTTGGTTTAGGCTATCGTCTCACAGTCTACGTCTGTCATGGGCAGTAGATTTCCCTTGGGTCTCAAATGTGCCACAAATAATAGAATTAATAATTACTAGGAAGGAAAAAATAGTCAAATATTTAATATAATTATCATTTTTGAAACAAAGTCTGTGATATATAGGATAACGTAAAATACGATAATATTTGGGTTGTTATGGGATTCGAACTCAAACTGCTTACGTACGTAGGCGTTCTTAGAGGCAATTCCCACTTATTCCCACTCTAAACTTAAAAACAATTCAGAACAGAAGAATAAAAAGCAAAGCAGCTATAATACATAAAACACTAAAATATATTTACAAACAGAAAAGCAAAACCCAATGAAATACTTTGAAAGACACAAAGATAGAGGCTCATTTCTTATTCCATACGCTAGAATGGAATAAGTTGCCTGAATCAGCCATGAAAATCAACGACTTATCAGTTTAATATCCATGACTAGATTGACACATGAAATGCGTAGAACGTAAGTTTATCTTCTTTTTTGAATTAAGTAAAGTTCCATTTTCAGACCTTGCGATCTATGGGGGGTCATCTATTTCTTTGGCCAACGGTGTCATGTGGCCAGCACAAAGACCAACCACATTTACTTTCCCCAACTCAAGTCAGATACCCATTAGAGCTGTCTGGACTAAGGGGTACCCTAAAAATTCCCGAATTTCAAAAATCTCAGTCTTCACCGAGATTCGAACTCAGGATCCTGGCCCCCTCTCCCAGGTTGGAAAGTCAAGCGCCTCCCCTCTCCTTTTCTTTTTTTTGTAATATGCAAGATAAGATAAGAAGGAAAGAATCGAGTTAGATTTTTCTTTGCTGCTTAAGAATAAATAAACAATCACACCTTACACTCTTATGAGACTGCTCTCTTCGTTCTCCAGCGTAACGTCCTATCACTAACTTAACTCTTTCTCTCCGTAATTATTTACCACATTCTAGTGGAATCAACGTTGGTATCGTCAGTTAGGAGAGAAAGAGTTAAGTCTAATTATAGTTTTAAAGTAAAAGCACCGTGGTCCTGTTTGGATTCTTTAAGCTAACAAAATAACATTAACAACACACTGATAGACTTATGATAGGACATGATCGTTTCAGTTGGGCAGTGATAGTGGACGCAAAGTGCCTGGTTCCTTGTTATCGCCTGTCCTAATTTATCTATGTTACTGACCCCAACCCCCACCCCCAAAAAATTGATTTCATATTGGGGACCTATATATTCCATTACACGGGAGAATAACTCTGCAATTAATTAACGGTTCTTAAGCGTGATTTCATTGGTTAGTGTCAAATGAAAATACCCTCCCCCCCCCCCAACCAAGTTCACCTGTAATAATTGATTACCTTTGGGAGATTTTCGATCGCGTCCACAGATTTGGGAAGGAAAAAAAAAGGGGGGGGGGATAAAAAAAAATGTCCGTATTATCTTGACGGAACGTGACCAGACCAATGGCCGACAATACCTGACGGAAGAGGTCGCTGGTGGTGATAACATCGATGTCATAAGGGAATACTGTAGGTACGAACCAGAGAGCGAGGGCAATAATTAAGATACGTATTGATTCCAATTGAGAAATTAGTCAATGAGGTCACTGATAACCTTAATTAAAAAATGCGCCAACGTCTGTGTATAAAGATACATGTCTCGACAACTCTTAAAGCCTATACCCGAATGCAATTTTAAACTAGAATGAAGTTACTCGTTATCACAGAGTTATACATTTTTTTCCCTATTGATTGGTCGCTCGTAATGGTCAGCATTAAAAAACAGAGAACTAGACTGTAAATGTTAAATGGTGTAATGTTGAAAAATGCGAATGTCGTGGAATGATGGGTTCGTGCTTCCTGGAGTACTCTTGACACGTAACAAACATAGATAAACAGCAGACAAATACAAAGTTTATTTGAAAACAATAATAATAATACTGCATTCCTTGTTAGTGCTACAAGTCAAGAAAATTCTATCCGCATAACAGCGGTATCAAAAATATCCAATACGTTAAACTCTCAAGTGTATATTACAAATCACGTCCGCATCGCAGTGGGTAACACTGTACAGAATAATCCAGAACAATAATACATGTCTCAAAAAGACCACTGGCATCAACTGCCCAAAAGATACTTCTAACTCAGAGTTACAACTCGACTAAAAAGCTACTACTAAAGACATGACTGCCTCGTTCAGAGGATAACACTTTACTGACTTGACTGAACTCAAAGTCTAACTTTATTCATTCTACTTCCTGTTTTCTACATCAGGAATTCCACGTGTCTTTTAAACTGTTAACATGACGTGAACATTAGATCAGGCAATGTCAACTCAGACCGTGACATAGACATAATGCATTTACCGGGGATGGTTGGAAGTGAAGTCATTCCAGCTCAGGAATCATTATTCCTCAACCCTCCTATAGGTTCACGATTTTATCATCAAATTCAGGGTCGATAACATAACTTATAGCTTAAGGCTACTAGAAATATTTAGCACTTTTATATAATACCTGGACTTTTAAAGAGCCCCCTAAAAGGTGGCGGCTTGGCATCTCAAATAGCATGGGTCCACTTCAAGTTCACTTATGGGCATGGTGCTGATCAAATGTATTAACTTCTATCGCGAAAGGGCTCAAAGGTGTCTAACTTCAACACCAATATACTCTCTGACACAAATCTAGGCCAGTGACGACGCTTGTTGTACGTCTGCTTGGATCTCTCCCAGACAGAACAATGGTTCTGACATGCCGATGCAGGGATAACTTCATTGGACACAGAGTTCCAAGACTCTTCGACTCAACCTCGTAAGGCAAATGCCAAAGAGTCACTGCGAGGAACATAAAAGATGACACTCTAACCCAAAATCTCCCGTGATTTCAGAAGAGCAACCACGTCATATCTTGCTAAGACGTTGCACGACGTCGCATAAAAAACCAAGAAGCCTCTTTATGACGTGTGCGTTTACTTTTTGTGTTTCTCTCTCTTCCCGCTGTCTCTTGGCAGACGAAGAGTACGTCTCGTCCTGTAACAAAGTTGCTAGCCCCCCACCCCCCCAGTCTTTCATTTTGGTTTATTCTGTTATTTTATTTATGTGATTTCTGGGTTTAACCCACTGTTGACCTACGCCGTAAGGACGTAATCGCCCGATATTCACCGAACTGTTCTGCAGACGACAAACAAGGGATTACGATCGCTTATGAGTTTCTTTCGTTTTGTCTCTATTTTTTTTTGGTTTCTTGTCCAAAGATAAGATAGAAACACAACTCTAGTCTTTATTAACTCCCCCTCCTCCCCTTTCTTTTCCTCTAGCATGTTTTTTTTTTCCTCCCACTTGTCACTTTTTTTTTAATCTGCTTTTTTTTTTCCCCCTTCCATTCTTTCTTTCAAACGTAAGAAAAAATGTGTCAGAGTGACGGCCCTTGGTTAAATACAAAATGGCGGGGAGTGTGGGGAAATATAGACATGTTTGCAGTAGTGTTTGTTTTCTGATTTAAGATATAGAACCATGGAAACAGTTTAAATTCTACATTTTTTACAGGGACGAAACAAATGTCTAGCGTGACTTCTGCTTTGTTTACCTCAAAAACGGTTTCATCCTTTTTATACACTACAACATTTTTATACTTTCAATTATGTTAGTTTTCTTTTTGAAATTTGTTTGAATATGTTTATGAAAAGGAAAGGAATAAAAGGAATAGAGATTTTAAATTTAAAAAGAAAGATAAAGTTAAAATAAAGTACAAAAGAATGGAATGAATGGACACTAAATGCATTCATTTGACGGTAAAATGTCAGAAATTTTTAAAAGTAAATTCACGTTTGTTTGTTTGCTGTTTTTTTTTTCGCTTGTATTATTCGACTGACGTCTGCTATATTTTTGCAAGGGGTTACCCCCCCCCTCCCACTTGGTCAAATGAAGACTCTAAATTGTCTGCCCATTTGACAGGGCATAGCTAAATAAAGATGTCAGCCCAGTGACACGATAGCGTTACCATTTTATAATGTTTTGTCTTTGTCTGCTTCTATACTTTCAGTAGTTCAGAAAATCAACAGTCCAATTATATTCCTTTTAAAAAGCAGTGTCGACATTTTTCCGGAAATTCAGACTTATATATAGATCTATGTATATTCGTGTTATATATATATTATATGAAAGGCTTATTGGACTAAGGGATAGGTAATAGTAATATAGAACAAAATTTATGTATGGGTTTATATAGTGTAAGGAGGCATGGTGGCTAAGTGGTAAAGTACCTGGCCTCCGATATGAGGCTTGAGTTCGAATCTCAGTGAAGACTGGAATTTTGAACTTTGGAATTTGTAGGACGCCCTTTTGTCTTACGTACGTTGGTAAGTTGTGCTGCCCACTAAACACTCTTGTTAACCGGCCACAAAAATAGATGACCATTACATCATCTGCCCCCATAAGGTTTGAAACGGTCACCTTGACCTTCCTCCACCCCGCCTCCCTATTCTATTTTTATGTAGGGTAAACGGATTGGTTGGTCTATATAGGGTACTGATATGGAGTGTGTGCGTATGTGTGTGTGTGTGTGTTTATATGGTGACGTTAGCGATTTGTTGTGAATGATGCAACATAGGTTGATACAAGCTTGGGGAGACGACTCCAGAATGTGAGACTGAAAGGTGGTGTTATTGCAGTGAGTTCCATTTGGAATATTATTACTAAAGTCTACTACATTTACTTGATTTCATATTAACTGGATTTTGTTTATATTAAAGTGTAATTTAGTTTGTCCACAAAAGGAAGATATTCAGGTTATTTGAAGTTTTATTCGTTAAGATACATTACGTCTACAATGTTTTAGTTGTCTACCAGCAGTTTGGTGCTACAAGTCAACGACCGGTAACAACAGGTACATTGACACACGAGTTGATATTGTGATATCTGTATCAAAACACTATTCCTATCTCATTGGCCTCCTTCAGTCGTAGAACGACTATGGTTCATCTCGAACACTTTTCATATGACTGTGGAGCCCTATTTTGGAGAGACACTCCCGTCCACATATATTACATGTCAAGGTGGCTTTCGCTTTGGTGGTAGAGGAGCTGGCCATTTTCCGTGTGGCACTCTTTTCTTCAAGAGTCGAGGCCCATGTTTTCTCGCTGTCTAAAGCTTTCTTGGTCACCGTCTCTGTCCAACTAGTGCGGTCCAAGGCTATGTCTTCCCAATGGTCAGTATCAATGTGCACTGATTCTAAGTCTCTTTTTATCGCATCACATAACGGAGGTGGGGGCGACCAGTTTTTCTTGAGCCAGACACAGGTTGTCCGTACAGAATGATTTTTGGGATGCGATTGTCCTCCATCCGGCGAACATGTCCGAGCCAGCGCAGGCGGCGTTGCCTGAGGACAGTAAAGATGCTGGGGAGGCCCGTTCTCGCGAGGATCTCAGTATTACACACTTTTTCTTTCCATGTTATTCTTAAGATCCTTCGAAGGCAGCGCAAGTGGAATGAGTTTAGTTTCTTCTCTTGCTTTGTGTAGATAGTCTACGACACACTGCCGTACAGTAGCGTGCTAAGAACGCATGCCTTGTAGACCTCCATTTTGGTTGCTGTGGTGAGCTTCTGGTTTTCCCAAACTCTTGATCGGAAATAGATATTTCTATCGATGATTAAGATTAACTTAATTTTTATTGAAATTTTTAAAAATGAGAAATAAACGTTATTACTTTAAAATAATAAGAAGAAAAAAACACAATTAGGAAATATGGAACCTGGGTTTTTGGAGATTGATGAACTTTGAAAGTTGAAGAAAATAACTTTCTATCCTGGTGTGACGACAGATAAAGGGATAATGATAAGTGACGTATTTACGTATAGGCATCACAAACTATAGCTTAGGGTTCCACACTTGTTTGGTGACCCTGAAAATGGTTCAAGGCAAAGGAAAACTTGCCTTATATTCATTACAAGGGCCCCCATTTCTCTAATAGCATAGGGCCCATCAGGTCTAAGTCTGGCCCTGGTGATGACAACTGAGACGGCTGACTATTTCAAAGCCCTAGTTTAAATCACGTAAGCGGAATTTTTCTTACGAGTCAGATGGCTGTACTGCTGCAGACATGCCACATCAGATATGTCCTCAGCGGATACGGCCAGGGGAGACTACAATGATAGTTGTTTCTCTTTAACGAATCTGGACCTTGTCTGTGACAGAGAATGACATTTAGTTTCATTTTCACAATAATAACAAATAAGACACGTAAAAATATTTTCAAACGGAACTTGTTATCAGCCTTAAATTTAATACATTGTGTCTGTTCATTCCTTAAGCAAATGTAGAGCTCACGTCTGTGTTTGTAACTGTCACGTGATGTACACGTCAAGTTCTCAAGAGAAGTGTAAAAGTGAAAAAATTGAACTTCATTTCCTGTTCGAGATGTTGCTATTATGTAATCTTATAAATGGGAAACAATCACATATCAAAGTTCTTCAGTTAATAAGTTTCAAGTTTCATGTTAATTACTTGTACAAATCTATTATTGAAAACAAGTGATTGTGTGCGTTGATAGTGTGTGTTTCATCTTTTCGAGATTTCTAATCATTAAACTTCACCTTCACCTATCCCTTAGTCTGTTGGACCGTTGGGGCACCACACAAGATCTGTCAACCTTCTATCTCCATTCCCCTCTGTCCTTTGCTTTGGATAGAATTTCATTCACTGACAGGCCCGTCCACCCCTTGACGTTTTCCCATCGCTCTCTCTGTCTTCCTCTTCTTCTTCTTCCTGGTACTGTTCCCATTAACCTTATCCATGATTAACTCATCGAGTGAACGGTGATACGTCAGACGAATAATACTTAAATAAATGCAGAATCATCAATCACACAGGGATATCACTCACACAACAGTCTTAATACTCACACAATCATTCATTCCATAAACTCTCACCATCAAACATTCCAAGCACTCAAACAATCACTCACACAACCGCACATTCCAAGCACTCAATCACTCACACAACTACACGTCTTAAGAACTGGCACTAGTTAAAGCACCGTTAAAGCGCTCACCTTTAATCACTAACTCAAGCAAGATCTACAATCATATATCCTCCCTATCATAATCCGAACTTTAACCTTTGAACTCATGCATACGGCTAATACACATCAGAGCGGGAAAATAAAAGGAGCAACGAAAATCTCCAAAAAGTAAATGACAAGAGTTGTCTTCCCATCAAACCGCACAATCTAAAGTCAACGACATCACGTGATCACCAGACTCTCACACATTAGCAGACGACAAATAAGAGTATCTTTTCAAACACTTCCGACCGTCTGCTAATCTTTTGGCATCATTTTCTTTTTATGGCATCTCAAAACTTCGGAATGACATTTTCTTTGAAAACAAAAATGTAAAGAAGTTAGGCCTATGTAGTGGCGGCGTTTGGGGAGGGTTGGGGAATGTTGGGCAGTAGGATTTAATTTTGGAGGGGGGGAGGGGCAAAACATATTTTTGCGTATGACAATATTTTTGTTAGATTTTAGGCGAAACAAACAAAGGTGAACGTTATGTCAAAGATGAGAATTCTCAGAAAGACAAAACGATAGAGCCACATTTCTTATTCTGTAAGCTAGAACTTATTCGTGCAAAGTGTTCCTTCTTTCTTTGTGCCTTTAGAAAAACAGCCTTTAAAAAAAAAAAAAAAAAAATAACTTAGAAGAGTTTAAGTTTCTTATCAGGGCCTGCCTTAGGCATGGTGGGGGCTTCGCAGAGGACTCAAACATTTTTGTTTAAATTACGAAACTTGAGTCGTCTCTATGTCAACTAGACTAACTCTATGTCTCTATGTCAACTAGACTAACTCTATGTCTCTATGTCAACTAGACTAACTCTATGTCTCTATGTCAACTAGACTAACTCTATGTCTCTATGTCAACTAGACTAACTCTATGTCTCTATGTCAATTAGACTAACTCTATGTCTCTATGTCAACTAGACTAGCTCTATGTCTCTATGTCAACTAGACTAACTCTATGTCTCTATGTCAACTAGACTAACTCTATGTCTCTATGTCAACTAGACTAAATCTATGTCTCTATGTCAACTAGACTAACTCTATGTCTCTATGTCAACTAGACTAACTCTATGTCTCTATGTCAACTAGACTAACTCTATGTCTCTATGTCAACTAGACTAACTCTATGTCTCTATGTCAACTAGACTAACTCTATGTCTCTATGTCAACTAGACTAACTCTATGTCTCTATGTCAACTAGACTAACTCTATGTTCCGATAAGGTTTACACACTTGTTAGACTAGAGTTGTTACTTCCTTCTGATGGCAACTTCATTTCGGGTCTGATTTGTTGATGATTTCTGACGTCTGCACGAATATGTTAAAAGAAGTTTACGTAATTCTAGCCGCTTGCTCCAAAACTGCTCACTATGAATTTCAGTTGCTTATTGGCTTGTATTACTAGGATACAGGTAGGTATTGAATAAATAAGTTTATTATTTCGTTGTTTCCGAATGTAAGGTATTATTGATTTAATACATTAATGTTCAGGAAAATTGTGCGCATCGTCTTCTAGGTGTAGATCTAATGTCAATATTTGGATTATTATAAAGTCTAGTAGATGTATGCCTTTGCTTAACCAAGATTCTTTCTCGGGTGACTTGATATGGGCCAAAGATGTTCAAATGTTTTTTAATCCAACATTCATTAGTTATTAAGAGAAAAACAATCGCTCTATAAGTTGTATAAAGAAGGTATTGTCTTTATATATATATATATATATATATATATATATATATATATATATATATATATATATATATATATATATATATTAATGTTTTTTATTATTATTATTGCTCATTTTGGTATTGAAATAATAATATTCATGACACACTTTATTTATTGAAAAGTACATCTTTCTTTTAGATTGACCCAGATACCCCAACTCAGACAGACCTGGAGTCTGAACATCTTGACATTATTGCTTAATGCTCTCTCATATGTTCCACAATTTTCCCGCATTTGTCAGCCACACCGAGCCCGTTCATCCATCAGCCCTCGTCAAGATTTTTATCTGGTCTCTCATCCTTCCGGCACTCTTTCTCTCCAGTTCCCTGTTCTCACAGGAACAAGTTCCATCTCTTTATCTCTCTGGTTCCTCCCCTGCCCCCCCTCTTATCCAAACTATTTCCCCAGAAGCCACCTGTAACTCAGCGCCCTGCTGTATGTCTGTACCCTCCTAGTCTACCCCTCTCATCCAAAAAAAAAGCGATTATTTCCCTTTTAAAAAAACTTTCTGTGCTTTTAAAAAAAAAGAAGAAGTCTATATATTTTCTGTGTCTTGAACTCCCAGCGTGTGAACTTTGTCTAATGCAGTTCTGGGCAATTAGCTGACAAATAAGATGGAGTGATGTAACTGCTTCCACGGTGAGTCTAAAACTGTCAGGAAGTATCTCCAAGGTGAGTCTCAAATTAAAATGAAAAGAGGGAATCCAAAAGTGACGACACCAGCGAACACGAAGAGAGAACTCCTTGTGGGTCTAAAATTAAGATATAAATGGTGTGGCACAAATGGTTCTACGGTGGGTCTAAAATTTAGATGTAGTGGGGCAATAGGCTTCGAAGTTAGTCTAAGATAAGATCAATTGAGATCCAAATTATGGCATGCATAGTAAAAATTGGTAAATAAAATCAATATAAAGAAACGACATAGTACAAATCTGATATGCAAATCTGCTCTATAAATTAGTAATAGTCTAACATATAAAGCAAACTGTGTGGAGTAAGATGTCTGTATGTATACACATCAAAACAGTTTGACTAATCTTGATAAAATTTGGCAAGTATGTTCTTTGCATCATAATGGAGACCGTAGTGAAAAAATAATGAATTTATCTCTATAGAAGAACGAAACTTTTTAGACAACATTGTAGATCAGCGATACACAAACTTAGGCCGGTGGCGGGTCATATCTTCTGCAAAGATGGGGTGAATCCTTAAATTCCGGGGTTCTCAACCTGTCGGTCGCGACCCCCTTGGGGGTCGATTGACGATTGGCCAGGGGTCGCCAAAGACCATTAAAAAAATGGATTGTTTTTGTCTACTCTTCTATTGCTGTGTTTGTATGCGGGGGTGGGGGGAGGGGTCGCGGCAGACTGGAGGATTGTAAAAAAGGTCCTTGAGAACAAAAGGTTGAGAGCCGCTGCTTTTAATTCAGAAATGCTGTTTCCTGATTATGAAGCACTCATTTATACTCAAAAAAGATTGCTGAGTTGTGTTGGTGCTTCGGCTGTGAATTGTCTTATCTTCAGATTTAGCAATTAGCCCCAATAAAAAAATACCTGAAAAAGAAAACGCAAAACCTAACTATACAGAAATATCAGAATTCCGGGTTTTACATACATCCCATCTATTCTGACTCTACCATTATACATAATGTAAACATTATCACCAACCATAAATTGTTGAAATATTATGAAATATTTGTAAATGATCGACAGGCGTTACTTTAAAAAGAGGACTATCCATTACGTCCAGCTCGTCCTTAGTAAGCACTTCGTTATTGAAAAGTAAATTTAGAAAAAAAAAAAGTATTTGAGCCTCGGTAAAAGGCTTCTTAAAGGAAACATACCATAATAGAAAGAACTTATCATACTTATCATAATGATAATATTTATAAAAGTACATTCAACTGTAAACACAGATACTTTGTTGAGGCTAGAAATGAACCAGGCCAATTCAAGACGTGAATTTTATTTTATTTGTATATCAGGAAGAGTGTAATATATCACCGGACCACACCCAGACAGACCTGACTTAATGTAGCATCATAAATCTCCCTCAGAGAAGATCTGTTAAATGGTGTATCACGTAGAGGAGACAAAGCTGACAAAACATTTGGCCCGCGCTTTCCCAAACTTTCACTCTAAGGCAGCGTTCACACCAGCCCACTATTCTTTTCACCATCTTAGGAGCAACTCATTCTTCAAACATGAAATATAATCTACTTGCTAAGCTATCTACTTGGACATTCGTAGATTGTTAGATACAGTACTTGACAGCAAGTGAAGTATAACACTTCTTTGTTATATTCTTTTGAATATAGGTATTATTATCATTATCTAGTATTCAATTTCTGGCACTGCCAGGGCCGAGCTTCGTTAGAAAGAAAATTCATCGTAGTCCTTTTAACAGTGTGGATGGTCTGCAGTAGTACTGCCATCGGACTGGCAACGAGAATCTTCTTAGGGATGTACAAGGCTTTGAAGAAGTCTATCAGGTCAGTTGCCAGTATCCCCTCAGTTAAAATAACGACATGATATAGTTTTATTTTAAGCATCTTTCTTTACCACTTAATCTCCAAGCTTGGGTTTCGGTCTATACAATCAGAGCTCGCATTAGCTACACTGAAGTCCCTGCAGCCTGAAATAGTTGAAGTACGAGTACAAACTTCTCTGGGAGAGTGGTGACTGAGTGGTGAAGCGCTTGGAATCCGAACCGAGAGTCTCGAGTTTGAGTCACGTTAAAGGCTGGGATTCCTAATATATGGATTTTTAGGGCGCTACAGAGTCCACCCAACTCTAATGGGTTACTTGACATACTGGTAGGGAAGTAGAGGTGGTTGATTGTTGTGCTGGTCACATAGCACCCTCGTTAGACAGATGATCTTGACATCATCTGCCCTATAGGGGAACTGAAAGGGGAACTTTACTTTAGTTGTATCCACTATTTAGTATATTCTTCTTATTATTCTTCTAGCCAGCTTTATTGCTGCTGAGCTGTGAGCTCTTTTGCAGACTGTGCCAAGGACAAAAAAAGTGTGCTGTTTTAATCTATTCAGTATAAGTTGCCAATGATTTTATGAGTAATTTAACCAAATCATAAAATTAAATTAAAATAACAATCTTTTCGACAATATACAGGATATGTCCTTCTTAACAACTAGACGAATTTCAGTTGTTGTTTTTTTTTTAAGTTGGCAAGTCTTTTATTTTTTAAGTCTCAAACATAAGCGTCATTTGTGTCAGCCTTAGACGCTTCATGTGAAGGCAGCCTTCAGGAAATTACCTTCACATCTCAGACTTGGTCGCGCAGCTTTCGTCGCTGACCTGAGAAGATATCGTCTGCTCATCCTCCCGCCCCCCCCCCTTTCCCTTTCTCCCGCCGTTTACCTCCGCCCCGCTTCTGGCACCAGATCTCGTAGACAAGGAAGACACCAGTTCGGACACAGCGATGAGCAATAGGAAGATACTCAGAGGTGCCGACCGTGGGAACCGAGCTTCTGGGTGAATGGGCGGATGCGGGGGGAGGTGGTGAGTTAGATCAGACGCGCCATGTGGGGGGCTAGAGGTCAGGGTAAGGGAATTATTCTCACAAAGTGCGTATTTTTCTTCTTTTTTTTTTAAAAATACGATGGTGGTAGTACGCTGAAAGGGAGTGGGGGGGGGGGGGGTGAGGACTCAGGGCGCAAGGTGTGAGTGTTATCGAAGGAAGTGAGATTTTATTTTTGATGTGAATAAAATTTTAATTTTGATGCGAGACAGGTCCACCTTTTTTTTTTTTTTTTTTTTAAATTTACATTTTTTTAGGTTGTTGATGTCGTGGAGTGAGATGTGTGAGAAGTCTTGTACACAAGGTTTTAGTTTGAGATTGGGATGACATTGGGTGCCAGTGTCGACGCGCCCCTGAATAGACTGAGGAGGCTCGTGTACTGCCCAGCTTCGATCTTTTCAAATTTATCAAACATATTTTTTTATATTTTCATTGTCATTCATTTTCTGAAAACCTAATTTAAAACTAAAACATCACGCCACTGCCGTAAAGTTGATGTGTCAACAGAGACACAACAGATATGACGTCCGAATAGAGGATCACAAGTTTGAATGATAATGAAAGAGCATATGCGTAGCAAAGTGCAAATAGGCCCGTTGAATTCAATAATTTCGTGCAAACCCCCCCCCCCCCCCCCCCCAAAGCTGAGTGACAAAAGAAATTGTCATAAAAATCAATTTAGTTACTTAGAAGTAATAGTGTCTTTACACTTAAAGTTTATCATAATCAATGCCGAAAAGGGACAAAATATAGTGTTGTCATGGACACCAGGTGGGAGGAGGCTTCAGACATTGCCAATGACAGATCTTTGTGGAGACAACTTGCCGCCCAATGCGCCGAACAGCACGGACCTAAGTCTAAGTAAGTTTGTCTTGGCGAGCCCTCATTGGTTGTGGGTTAAGCACACTAAAACCCTTCGAGCTGTAGTTGCCACGCCATTGGTAAAGATTTTTATTTTCATTTTTTTTCCACCGAACCTAAATGGTTACGCCTGAGTTTTGTATGGAAAAGTATAACGCAGTTGATAGATGTTACGACGAATCGATACCATTGTTAACAGATCTTCACCCATAGACTTTTAATATAAGAGTGATTACTTTACTCGTAATAACTAATGGAATGTTTCTTTAATCCAACCTCAATCCAACTCCCCCCCCCTCCCTAAATATACATATAAATTCTTGTTGCGCCCATGTTTACTCAAGAGTATGTAAAACTTGGAAATACAGATCCAGAAATGTCAACATTAAAAAAAAACCAGAAATCTAGACTAGAATACTGGATCTAGATACATGGTAAAGAAGATTCTAGTTCGGTAAGATAGATCCAGAAATGACAACATTATAAGTCATTAGGCTATAGAGTACAATACTGGGTCTATATATATATATGGTATACAAGATTCTAGTTTATTTTTAAAAATGTTTGACATGTTTAGGATGATCCTTCAGAGTTGAAGCTAATCTACTTTCAAGTCCAAACGTTCCAAAGGACGATGGGGAAGGGGTGGGGGTGGCAGCGGACAGGGTATGAACTCAGGACCATAGAGATGACCGAACGACAGTTCAGCGCGCATGCCGCTCCGCCAATAGATCCGGACTTTTAAGACAGTGTGCAAAATGATCCTGAATGTCTAATTATTCATTCTAACTATTTAATGAAGATATGCGGGAATACCCGCTGACGTACGTGTGTTACAGATAAGGATTGTCTAGACCCCCCCCCCCCCAAGACCAAATTTAATTTTTAAAAATAATATTAAGAAAAACTACAGCCATCAAACCATAATTTTTCATGTGTGGCCAGTCAGCTAGTGATTTATTTCGAAAAGATAAACATAAGCTGTCTAATTTCTAGGAAAATCGTTAGAGCCGTTTTCGAGATCTATTTTCATACATTCCAGGTTTCACCCATCAAGAATTCGCAAGCTAAGAAAAATTGTAAAGAAGACAGCAGACATGACTCAGGGTTAGATACTTGTCATACATAGGTCTCAAGTCCTAATTCCTGACATTGTGAGCTCCGCCTCTGACAGCACGTGTAATGAGTAGGGAACACTAGCAGTAGGTCACTCTGTCCTGTCCAAAGGGCTGTCCGTGTGGCCTGAAAGGTTAGATGATACTAGTTTGGGAGGGGTGGGGGGGGGGGGGTAAAGGAGATAAATGATGTTGGTTAGTAGGGTGAGCTGTGATGCTTTGCGTGCGTGTGTGTGATTTCGTGTGTGTGTGTGTGTGTACTTGAAGATGTCGATATAATGTCGGAGTGATTAAACACAGAGTGATGTTGTCTGCGTGGAAAAGGGGGTGGGGTGAGCTGTGGTTAGTTGTGGTTGTAGAGGACTCCTCCTGTCACAAGTGACTACAAGAATGTTATCAGCTGTAATATAGACAACAGATGTTCAGGAGAAGGAAAGGAATGTAAAAGTTCACACAAATAAACACACTCTTAACTTTCACTATGACTTAGAAAGGAAGTCATTGGTATCGTCGTCACGTGGTCAAACAGACTTATGGGATATGGGACCTCGAAAAAAAATTGGTGGTTTCAATTCCTACATTATAGTTTTTTTTTCTTAAATCACTAACATAATATACTAAAGACTCCGAGTCCGTAGAATAATTAGGAGTGCAGTATTTCAAGTGGATGCATAGACCCAGATGCAACCTACATATTTTGCCACATCCAGCGCAGACATAGCCATTGTCCGCCGGTGGTCGAGTTAGATTCTCGTTCCTCCGCCTATGTCAATCCTCGGCAGTAGTTTTTCTAGCGATAATAAACACAGTGTAAATATTTCGAAATGCTGCCATACTGTTTTCCTTCATTATTCTGTGTACTTGTATAGTATCCAGAGTCTACATATAGTGCAAAAGAAAAAAAAAATCATTCGACTAACATAACCAAACAAACAAAAAAGTATCATAAACAGGATCTGAACTCCAACCTTCCGCGCAAGGAAGAAGAAAAGAATTGGCGGAAATGATATAAACCGAGTTAACAGCTTAACACGGTCTCTTCCTTCCTGGCAGTATGTCTGGAGAAAGCAGAGGAGGGGAAACCGGTGAGTAAACCCACCTGCTGATTCTGCCCCTGACCTTACGGAAACCACCTTGAAAATGCCGCGGTAAGAGGAGGAGGTACAAGGGGGGAGGGGGGGGTCCTGAAGCATAAACAAATTTCCCCGTTTCCCCACCAGTTGACAACGTAAATATTGCTTTGGTGGTTCGTTTTTTGTTACCAGATTCACGTCTGTTTCAGGTCTTAAACTACTGTCGCTTTCCCGCCCTTTTTTTTTCACCGCCCCCCTGCTTGAAATCTTCGTTTTTCTAGAACTGACGTCACAGTGACGTGCGGGAGTAAAAAAAAAATAATAGAAAAAACAAAAGACAGGAAGTGAGTCGAATATGACTTCGTTCTTCTCACATGTTGGCCAAGCGACGTGGGTTCGAATTCTGGTGGTGATCAAGCCACTTCGCTGCTGACGGAAAGAAAATAGTGGCGGCAGGACACATTGAAATTGTTTGGTTCAGTTTGTAACCAACAGGGCCGTATAAATGTAAGTCCATGACTCTACGGTTGCATGAGGCATGAGCCTTCAAGTAGATCTACCAATGTAACCTATCCATGTGTTCTGTCAGTCTATTCTGTCAATGTGTACGATCAATGTCTTATGTCAGTCTATTGTACCAATGTATACTATCAATGTCTTCTGTCAGTTTATTCTGTCAATGTGTACTATAAATGTCTTCTGTCAGTTTATTCTGTCAATGTGTACTATAAGTCTAATCTGTTTTTTAGGGGTGTGGGGGTTGTGTAGATGATGTCAAATCGATTACATTTAATTATACAATTATGTTTCTTATTTAACATAAAAACAATTTTCATCTAATATATATAATTATACTTATATTATCTTTTAAAATACATATGTAACTTTTAAAAAAGCTGATTACGTCAGCGCATATCCCTAACTCAGTCTAGTCTTACATCTTCATTTTTTTCTTATCTGACGATTATGGTTCAGTGTTTATGTATTAATGCTGCTTTGCTTTAAGTCTTACTGAAGGGTTTTCTAAATTTAGTGATATTACTAAAGGTGCTACTCTAATCAAATGTGAATATTCGTTTGATATGAATTTCACAGCTCTATTTTATGTCTGTTCGAATTTCTTAATATTTTCTTGAGCTGAGTGGTCAGTCGACAACACCTAACAAGATGTTCAAACTTCATTTCGAGAGGAAGACTCGGGAAAATGTGAATGGATCTAGAGAAAACATTTCATCCAGACATTTACCATTTGTCAATCTGTGGGACTTCTGGGGTGAACTTTCCGCAATTCCTCTCTGGAAGCAAAGCCGGTCTTATGCGGCCGCATTGGGCTCCATATTCCATAGGATCCGCGCTAATTCTATATGTATATTATTAAATTAAACAATCATAACTATATTACAGGGTTTCCCGCGGCCTCCTGATTTTCCACAGGCTCGTGAAAATCTGAAAATTAGACAATATTGTCATATTGGGGTGTCATTTAATTCCTTGAGGTCAACAATTCACGAAGATAGATTGAACAATTTGGCAATACTTGCTATTGCTATTGAGCTTGATCTATGTAGGAAACAGAATTTTGATGATATACTGTATGACGTCGCTCGAAAGGTTAATTTGATCGTGATATTGTACGTAGTAAAGAATGAATAAAATGCAAAGACACATTTTTTTCTAATCCAAAATCTTAATTTTCACGTATTACCCATATCCCTACCCAGACTGGGCCCCGAGCAATCCGTTTCGCATAGGGCCCCGCAATTGTCAGGACCGGCCCTGTCTGAAGGAGACAACTAAGACACTGAAGAACAGAGTACGAGAATAGAAAAAAATATAGTGCCTCAACACCACTCCCCGCCATCCATTCTCTACGACCATCGCCCCCCCCCCCTCAAGTAATATTGAAAGGATAACTTCTTGTTGCAACCTTGCCCTGCACAAGTGTACATCTTTACAAGAATACAAATTAGACTGTTGAGACAGAGACGTCCGCCTGAAGAGAACTATGTACTATGTTTGACAAAAAAAGATCATTTGCCTTCAGAGTCAAAGGTACTGTGTTTGAATCTCTAAAGAGCTTATTCACCCAATGTTGAAATGTGCAATGATGAATTGCTATAATGTTGAAATGTGCAATGATGAATTGCTATAATGTTGAAATGTGCAATGATGAATTGCTATAATGTTGAAATGTGTAATGATGAATTGCTATAATGTTGAAATGTGCAATGATGAATTGCTATAATGTTGAAATGTGTAATGATGAATTGCTATAATGTTGAAATGTGCAATGATGAATGGCTATAATGTTGAAATGATGCAATGATGAAATGTCTCGTACGATGAGGTGACTGGTCACCTGTCATTACTAATGAACATTCGTTACTGTGAACTCCCGTTGTATTACCTCCCCTATACTTGAACTTAACAACGTATCAACGTAATATTATTTTCGTACGAAGAAGAGTTTCCGCAATTATTGCGCTACTATTACTCACAAGGCGGACATAGTTAACCCTTGTCAGTGCCTCCCACAGATCCCTCCGCAAGTATCGCCTGATGATAGCGCCTGCACGTGGGAAGCAGCAAGATGGCCGACTTCCTGTCTGCGCAGACCGTCAAGTGTCGACATCTTCAGATCTATGCCAGATTACAGCCAGTGTCACTGAAGACATAACAAGCAGACAGTCTGCGCGGGAACAACACGACACAGTCAGCAAATCGCGAAGGGGGGGGGGGACCGCTTAACTCTGGTGGTGATGGTATGAGAGAAAAAGCAGTTGGGGGGGCGGGGTGAGATTGAATGATCCAAGTGGTGCTAAATGAGTCTTTTGAAACATTTCTTCCATTCTTAGCAATCTTTAAATAACCACGTGTGTTTTTCATCTTGTTTTCTTTTTCTTTGGATTAATTCTATTTTTGTCAATTCTCTTTCCCATTTTACCATATCTCTATTCAAACCAGAGCTTCATTGAACCTGGAGGGTGGAACTTGGACACGGATCTCAAAAAACGTCTCCAACGATTTTCCAAGAAATGTAACAGCTGATGTGCATCACTGAGAAAAGAATTACTAGCTCGTTGGCCTCTCAGGGAAAACTCTAGTTTGACAGTTATTATTTTAAAATATAAAAAAAAAGTTATAATAATTAAATTTGGATATAAAAAAAGTATTCAAAAACAGAATGGTTTAGTCAGCCGTAGTGTATCGATAGCTGAGTTGTTTATTAAATTTTAAGTTGCTTTCAATTTATTGATAGATTATCTAAGCTTTACTTATGTTTTTACGTAAATCTAAAACAGATTCCATCTAGATTCTAGATTTAGAATTAGATCTAGATATAGACTAGATACTTGATCTTAAGATTTCTAAATCAGAAGTTTGGATCTAGTTAGCAATTGATGTCTATACAATGAAAATAACAATACATAATTACACAATTATACAATGCCCTCTGGCCTAATGGGTAACGTCGTTGGTGGCACAGACTAACAGCGCCCCAAAGTACAGGCTCGATACTAGGCTTGAGCAGGGTTTTTTTAAGATTCTATATATGAATATATAATAATAATAATAAAAATAATAATAATAATAATAATAATAATAATAATAAGGCTTGTCTTCGAGTCCGAATGTTAGTGAGGAATGTAGTAATTCCCGTGGCTGCGCAGCCCCAGCTGTGACCTACATATTTTGCCACATGCAGGGCATGCATAACCATTGTCCGCAGGTGGTCGATTTAGATTTTCTTTTCGCCGTCTGCGTTTGTTCTCGGCTACGGATTTTCTTTTGGTCTCAAAATGTGTATCCCGCGGCCTTCGTGAGAGACCTCCAGCTGTCTCATTCTGATGCCGCATGCAACCAGTTGCTCTCTTCTATGTCAGCCAAGGAAAGTTGACGGCTAAGCTGGTCTTTGAAGCGTTTCCATGGGGCGCCTCTGTCACGTCGACCACCTTTTAGCTCACCAAAAAAGACTGCCCTTGGTATACGTTCGTCTCCCATTCGGGATACGTGCCTAGCCCAGCGTAACTGACGGACCATAAGAAGTCTCTCTATAGTCTATACCAGTGATGCCCAAAATACGGCCCGCGGGCCAGATCCGACCCGCGACGTGGTTTCTATCCGGCCCGCAGAAACGTCGGCACAAAGTACTGAAAATCCCCCCTTCATTAAAAAAAAATGCATCTTTTCCTACGTTAGTGCCTTCACTATTGACCTATCACATTTGTGCGTTTATGAAATGGTACTTTGAATGTAGAGTCTTCCAGGAAAAGTGAACGGATCTTTTCTTTCTTGTGGAACATGATAATAAACCACCATATTTGTGTTGTAAAGAAAGTGTGGCTAATTAGAAAACAACACAAATAAAGGCACCATGAAACAAATAAAACGGCATTCTTGATTTGAGCCGCGAATAAAAGATTCTTTATCTACACCTAGAGATTGGAGGATTGATGGGAATATTCACTAAAAAGAGACAAGAAAATAAGTCGGTGGTAAGTCTAGCTACAATGTTGCTCACATTTTAAGTAGAGAAATGAAACCACTTTCGCACGCTTCAGAAAAGATTAACTTTTAATGTCTTATTAATTATTGTAAGTTTTTAATCCAATAGTTTCAGGCCAATTTCATTTCATTTTTGAACAGTTTCGGTCATGTGGCCCCCGACACGAGTGTCGGAAATTAAAATGGCCCGCAGGTCGAATTAGGTTGGGCATCTCTGGTCTATACTGTCCTTACCGGCGTTCACAAGGACATCGCTGTTTGTAATACGGTCTTGCCACCGTATGTCAATGAGTTCGAACATTTATTTTAAGTTGTATCATTGACGTATTATCTTTTTTTTTAAAGAATTTTTTTCTTCTAGTTATTTCTTGACTTTAGTTATAATAAACACACAAACACCCTTACAGAGATGCATGACAACAAACAAGTAAAATAATAATAATAATAATAACGGTAGATTTTAATCACATTGATCTGCTGTTCATTGATTTAAAAAAAAAACAAAAAAAAAAACAATACCATTATTGACATCGACTTACCACTGTCTCATAATTTAAGTAAAACTCAAATGGAAAAGCAACGAAAATATGGGAACTTAGGCTTGGAGATTAGGCGTTTAAGTTATCCAAAATCACAATATACCCCATTGTTATATTAACCGACCAGACAGATATCTCCAAGGCCCTTAACATTCCTAGGTGCATCCTCGTTGTCTCTCAGAGGGCGGAAATGCTGCAGACCTGCCACATCGCCAGAAAATTCCTCAGTGGAAACTGATAGATTACAATGAATTTTGTTTGGCTGCCTGGTCGTGAGGTAATAGATAATAGATAGATAGATAGATAGATAGATAGATAGATAGATAGATAGATGGATAGATGGATGGATGGATGGATGGATGGATGGATGGATAGACAGATAGATAGATAGATAGATAGATAGATAGATAGATAGATAGATAGATAGATAGATGGATAGATGTATCTATGGATGGATGGATGGATAGATGGATGGATGGATAGATAGATAGATAGATAGATGGATAGATAGATTGATAGATAGATAGATAGATAGATAGATAGATGGATAGATGGATAGATGGATGGATGGATGGATAGATGGATGGATAGATAGATAGATAGATAGATAGATAGATAGATAGATAGATAGATAGATAGATGGATAGATAGATTGATAGATAGATTGATAAAAAGATAGATAGATAGATAGATAGATAGATAGATAGATAGATAGATAGATAGATAGATAGATAGATAGATAGATAGATAGATAGATAGATAGATAGATAGAGATTGTGAAAGAACTGACCTTTTTTTTGGTGAATTTAACAATTCTTATGTTACGCCATTTATCTAATGGGAATGGAAAAAACAACTCCATATTTACAGCCATATGTACCAATAATGTAAGATGTATTTCCCTTTTTTGATATCAAAGTAAATGAATAAAATACCATTACTTAATTAACTGTTTGATTAATTTTGTGATCGATTCATGTTTTGTTAGGGACAATAAATAATTGTGCAAAAGTTTCAACTTGATGCGAGAATAGGAAGTAGGAGAAATAACGTGTTTAAAGTGTTTACCAGACAGACAGACAGCGTGAGTTGATAGGAACTTTTTAAAAAAATAGAGAGACTCAGGGGTTAAATTTTTTAGGCACCAAGCGAAACCAGATTCTGAAAGCAGAAATCTGACTCTTGAGTACTCACGAAAAGATGGCGCAGACAATCGCCTTCAAAAAAAAAATGTTGAGTTTCCTAAAATGGTTCAATTAATTTCAAAACTGTTACGTTAAAACAAATTGTTGAGATAAAAATACTCCCCCCCCCCACTTCCCCTAGTGGTAATCACACAAATATTATATATCAACATATGTTGCATTTCAAGCTTGGCTTACATTTACGTCACAGGTGTGTCTCTCTACGCTCTTGTGTGTCTCTTTTGTTTCCAGGGCGCTCACCCAGGTAGAACTAAGCACACACGAGGTTCATCTTACACGACGAGCCGGCAATGCTAAATAGACACTTATATTAATTAATGGGCTTCGGGCTAGGAGTCAATAGCTAACCATGCAGATTCGGCATAGATTAGGGTGAAACAGAAGAGGGCGGTACGTCCTCCGTGACACCCATCCCCGTGACGCCACTGCCCTTGGCAGGCTTTTTAAATAAATGATTTGGATGTTGCTTCAGAAACGAAGATTATTCTATCCTACCAGTGAGTCCCCATATAGCTTACTTAGCACATGTATGTCTGGGGCCTGTTTCTTGGTTAAGTCTCATGATAGATTTGAAGACCTTCATCATCCTTGTGAAAACAGTTCACAAGGACATGCTTCGCTAGAACTTCAATGTCCTAAAAGTTTTTTAAATACATTAGCACCCCCCGCCCCACCCCCTTTTTCACAAAATCTCTGCCTGAGATATTGCCAGCCCAGGAAAAAAGACAAACTAATAAAACGCAAACAGACACACACACACACACGCGCATACACACTTAAGGGTGCTCACCTTTTCTGCAACACATTAACACAATATGCTGCCCCTAAAATCTCAAAAGTGTTCCATCTCCTCTTTCTTTTTTTGTTCCCTTGAGTCTACGCCTATGTAAATACTATATTGTCCACATTGGAGACGACGCTTTAAAAAAAAAAAAAAACTAATAAAAAATTTGTGGAGTTGATGTTGTTAAACGTCCCCAGTCTCCGAGACCCGGTGTTAAGGACAACAGTATTAAGTTCCTCCAGGCCTGGTGAGCTCAACATGTTCACCTTCACCTCCTGCATATCGTACTCACTCAGGCTCGTGTTGACGACATTGGTGTCGGCGGCGAGGTATGTGTGACTTAAGATGTATGGCAGTGGGGCGCAAATGTAAAAGTCCGTCGTTTTCTGAAAATGTCAAGAAATTGTCGTTTATATAAAAAAAAATATCCCCCCACCACCATCTTTCCCCCCCCCTGCCCTTCCCCTAAATTCGCCCCCTGCCATGTTGCTTCAACCTGTCCCTCCAAACACCCCCCCTCGGGGGTCAGAGAATTAGCTAGAAGGTTACGTACATTACGTCCCGGCCGGGCCACTGTCTTATTGATATTATATTTAGAGTGTAAACATTTGTTGTCGGCGCTGCACTCGGTGACTTGGCGCAGGGCGTCGCAAAGTGAAGAACAATAAGGGCGCGTGGTGGGACGCCCCAGCTCCATTCCCCCCCCCCCACCTTCCTGTTGACATCATTATCAGCCGCAACGGTAACCTTTTCATTCTCCGTCGCTCTCAGTAGATGTGCAAGACGCGAAACCTGTCTTAAAAGGTCTTAATTACGTTTTCTGACGGCCAGTCCTGTATGGAGACAGATGTTACTTTTCAACCTTTTTTTTCCCCCCGCTTAAACGTCAAATTCAAACTTCTTCACAGAGTATAGACGCCATCGTTTCGAGCCCGTTTTATTTTTTTTTTAATTTTCTCATCTTATGTATGTAATCTAAATAAGGAGTATGTATGTATGTCCCCCATAGAAATCATCACCGTTTGACCAATCTTGATAAAACTTGACATAAATGTTCCTTAGATCATGGCGGAGACCGTAGTATATGTTTAATGTCCCTCCCACAACCGGAGGGGGGGAGGGCCATAAAATATAGTTAAATTTAACTCTATTAAAGATCGAAATTTTTTAACGAATCGGGTAAACCCGTTTTTACTGCATTTTATATTGATATGAATATATCGGCTGAACGGGTAAACCCATTTTCATAATCTACTTTTAATTTCGTGGCTAAATAATTTATAACTTACATAGATATAAAAACTAATCTAATCAACTAAATCAGTAGTACCCAAACTAAGACCCGCAGGTCGCGGGTCATATCTGGCTAGTGAGTTATTAAATAAAGTATAGAAAGAGATTTGTTCCATTGTTAGAGCCAACAAAACCTTTTACGGTGTAACATGGGTACGCCTGGTCGTGTCATATTCGCTTCGTACTGTCCTCCCGATGTCTTGTGTTTAAGCCTTGCCAGTTGTTTGCTCTTGTAGTCTCACAGACTTTGGCTAGGGTGTAATAATCTTTTTTTTTTTTCGTGGAAGTGTCCGAAATATGTTAAACAACAAATTAAATAAAAAAAAACATATTAAAACATGTTACAGAAGAGAACAGACGGTAAACATTCAATTTGTCTATGCGATACTAAATTTTGTTAAAGGACAAATACTTAGCTTTGTAAGCATATTAGTAGAAACTTATGTGACAGTTGATGTAAAAATTGGATTCTATGGCGCACGGGTGACGTGGGTGTCATGTGGTAAACAAAACGCGAAAAAAACTTTACTAAGACTAATGTCAACTTCCTATCCTGGAGTAGAAAGTCTAGTCTTCAACAGTGTTCGAATTGAGGCTTTACGAATCTGAATCGAAGCGCTTTACCGTTTGGGATTTACACCAACGGATTAATAGAATAGTAAGCATTATTCGCCCATGTAGAACTATAACGCCCATGCTTATTACCCCATAGCCAAACCAGCGATCGACGCTTATGGATTGCGTACGGCGTGAACTATGATCTAAAAGAATTGCCTCAGTGCAGAGAAAATGGGAGCCTCGTGACGCCTCACTTCTCACCTACCCTGCGCACACAGCCAAGGCAAACAAAGTTTCCCCCCCCACACACACACACACATCTTCTTTCAAAGAGCCCCCAACTAATGTTACACCTATGAATGGCCACTGTTTGTTTTTCCCATGCACGTTTTGACAACATTATGAAATATCTCTTTTTACCTTCGAGATTTCAGCATCAATCGTAGAGGATTGGGAGATGGTAGCGGTTAGGTGGGGCGGGTGGGGGGTTATTTTAATGCGGTGATACACATAAAAGTGAGGGCGGGAGGGATGAGACAAAGTGAAGAAGCCCCTACGTGGTGTGGGCAGTCCTTAATCAAACAGTCCTTTAGGAGGACCCTAAATTGTGTGATGCCCGAGTCATAGGAAGATGGTCGTCAAGGCACGCGCCTGGTGTCAACATTATCAAATATTGAGACAGCTTTGTACAGTTCATTCCCCCCTCCCCACACACACACACCTCACGTTACGACGACGGTGTCGTTGTTGAGTGGTGTATTGTTTAAGTTGGTTGTGAGCGGGCATAACAATGTCATAATGGGGCTCCATCGCTCATCGCCAAGGACACGTACGCACCGCAGAAACAGGATAAAAGACCTTTACAGAGAGGAAGCAAGAAGGGAGAAAGACGGTGGGGGTGGGGGGGGGGGGTTGAGAATGCAAGGGCACCACATTGTTACGACAGCAGAAGAGAAAGGGCACCATGTTTAGCAGGGTTGGACCAGTAATGCACAGCAACCATCCTGTTTTGTCTGTTTGCAATACATGAATTCAGAATTAAAGATCATTACATTATAGCTCATGACGGAGGGGTATGGAGGGGGGGCTGTGGAGGTGGGCAGGGATTCGAATCCGTAACCAACTTGACGAAAGTTCAAAGCGCATACCACACAAATAGGCAGCCATCCTGAATTTCAGTTACTGTCCCTTGATCTCCCTTCCAAACACACACACACAAATTTGAATTAATACACACACACGGAAGCATCGTCTTTAAAAAAAAAATCAATGTTGTTTTTTTTTCGGCAGGACATTAAATAAAAACAAGATTACAATGGGGGCGGGGGGGGGGGCTGCCTTTTCCAAATCTTATCATGAACAAGGATTAGTCTTGTTTTTTATTATCTACATTAAATATAATTTCAAAGCGTCATTTGGCATTGTTTTTAATACTTGAAAACAAACTGAACAACACAGATTTGTATCATGGGGGGGGGGGGGGGGGAGTATCCCCAATTTATTGGGTCTCAGGTAGAAATATGACAGTGTTTGTATGTTCTACGTTTACTGATGCTCCCTCAGTATTGAAGATTATTAGATCCTTACATTGTTTAGTTGTTGGATTTACTGAACGATTGCTTGATGGGAAGCGTGGTCGAGAGTGCGCTTGAAACTTGGCTTGGCTTGGCTACCTATGAAGGGGGCTCGAGGTTTGACTGAGCGCCTAAAAGCAGCAAGGAAAACCTTCCCCTCCTCCCAACCCGGTCTACAAATGAGATTCGACCTTATCTTCTTATCTTATATAATACAGACGTTACTTCAAAAAAGAAGATGATTACGTCCTACGCGTCATGCATTTAGTCATGCATATTAACCAATGACTTAAATTCTGCCAAGTCACTGGTTTTTCTGGCTAGCTCAGGCAACCCATTCCATGCTCTAATAGCACTAGGGAAGAAGGAGTATTTGTACAAATTTGTCCTAGCATATGGGACGAGGAATGTGCCTTTATTTTTGTGTCTTTCAGAGTATTTTATTAAATTTTGTTTTTGTATTTGAAGATTATGGTTCAGTGTTTTATGTATAATTGCTACTTTACTTTTGAGTCTTCTGTCCTGAAGGCTTTCTAAATTTAGTGACCGTAGCACTTTGAGTATGCTATAAGCATGAAAGTAGCGCTATATAAAAGCTATAATAATAATAATGTATATAATTGTTTGCAAATTAACAAGCAGTACTAGATCCTACAGCCGATGTCATAAAAAAGTTTCTATTCTCTGAAAACACACTAAACAAGAATCTTAGAATGAAAACGCTAGACAATGTTAGCATGAAAACACACTAAGACTAAGACTGTTTTATTGATCCTTATAGAAATTTGTTGTGATTACAACGACTTTTTTCACATATAAAGACAACACAACAGAAACATTCACATAAATTATCATTATCATTGAGTATATTGGTCCTTTTCATGTTTCCTGATCAACGAGTGGCGTTGATATAGTCTGACCGAGTGAGGATTTAACGAGTTTTTGTACCAATTCTTAGAATGAAAAGACACTAAACAAAAATCTTAGAATTTCCCAGGATCTCAAACTGAAACAAATGTGGGCTCAAAAAAGTAAACTACTCCAAAAATCAAAAGTTATCCTTTGTTTTCAGTTCATAATTACTTTCTTTTTGCTGCTTCTATCAGAACTGGCCATTTATCAGTAATCGTAATCGCCCAATACACCTTCGCACAGTGTGATTAAAACTTCAATATCGTCTTAAGCGCTATCGCCCGAGTTCCAAGCATTGTGTCACCTATTAAAAGATACCGAGTCAGGTAACGGACGAGGAGCAGAGAAATCGATATAGTCCAGGCTTCTTTTATTCCCCAGCTGGTCCAGGCGATAAAAAAAAAAAAGCAAAGAATAAAAAAGTTGTATTGAAGCCTATGACAGAGCGAGCATATTGTCGAGTGGCTATCGAGATGTTCATGCGGCCCTTTCCGGTCCGCAGTTAAAATGGAAGCAAGGAGCCGGTTAATTAATTAGGACGAAGCCTTTATTGTCCCGCCTGTTTTCATGATAAAGCTTCCATCTCGTCATCTGCTGGCTCCGCGAAGCGTCCCTTATTGTAGCGCCACCTAGCGGGCGCTCGTTGACTTGGCAGACGACGTCTCAGAGAGAAAGAGAATTAGAGAGGAATATTCTTTAATTAGGGCAAGTCACGATTTATTGAACTTTTAGATTATGCGCAAGCCTCGAGGATGTACATTTGAAAAGAAGGAACGTTGAAAATCTTTTATACTTTGAGGAAAGGTCAAGATGTAAAGAATGTTGTCCGCAGCCATTTTGGTTTCTTTGTTTGTTGGCAGCTAGTCTAGAAGTGGCTGTAGGTTGGTATCAAATTGTTTAATGAATAGTGGGATCAGCAGGTTTTTTTGTTTCTTCGAATTTTTTATTCCAATATTTAAATTTTAGTATTTTTAGCGGCCCCCGAAAGGGGAAAAGACGCTATTAGTTTTGTGTGAAATGTCTGTCCGTCTGTCCCGTTTAGATCTCGTAAACTAGAAAAGATAGTGAAAATCTGACATCACAATATTTTAGACCATTCAAAGTTCTGATGCAACGGCTACTTTTTTTTTCTGAAAGCGAAAATCTAATTTTTAAATCACTAATGCAAGCATTTTTTTTTAAACAAAAAGCTATTTAGTATACATTATAAGTTAGACTTAATTTAAAAGGAATAGTAATCTTGTAAACTGCACAGTCTTGAACATTCACTTCAATGCAGGAAAGTCTGTTTTTTTGTGTTTTTTTTGAGGATTCGAATAAGTGATGAAACTTTTCAAAACAATAACATCAATTATAAGACTTCAATTAGGCCAGGGGAGGCGCGGTAGCTGAGCGGTAAAGCGCTAGGCTTCCGAACCGGGGGTCCCGGGTTCGAATCCTGGTGAAGACTGGGATTTTCAACTTCGGAATCCTTGGGCGCCTCGGAGTCCACCCAACTTTAATGGGTACCTGACATTAGTTGGGGAAAAGTAAAGGCGGTTGGTCGTTGTGCTGGCTACATGACACCCTCGTTAACCGTAGGCCACAAAAACACATAAACTTTACATCATCTGCCCTAAAGACCACAAGGTCTGAAAGGGGAACTAGTTAGGCCAGGTTCACGTCTAACTTTGCATTCACTTGCACCTATCCTTTGATCAGCTGGACCGTTGGGGCACTACACAAGATCTGTCAACCTTTCTCCATTCTTATCTCCCATTTTCATTCGGATGTTCTTTCTGAAAATATTGAAGCCTGCCTGGGTGGACCACTTCGGGGGGGGGGGGGCGATTTTGAGTTTATGTTTCCACTTCTTCCTCTTCTTCTTCTAGCCAGCTATATTGCTGCATTGTGTTTCCACACAAACTGTCTTTGTAACCGTGTTGTTGTTTTTTTTCGATTCACTAACCAAAGTTTATGATGAAAATGTGTGTTATTGTGTGTTTATTAGTTTGAATGATGTAATACTATGAACTGAGATCATATGTTATTTTAAGAACATGATGCAATAAAATTGTAAGGGCGGGGCTTGAGTACAGGAAGATGATGCAAGTGAAAAGGGAGACAATTGGAGAAGTAGAGACTATGTGCTGAAAGTTTAAGAGGAAATCTTATAACATTTAATTTTTGAAATGATATTTTGGGCATTACAAGATTTCATTTTGTTGTATGAATATGTTTAGCTGTTGTTGTTTTTAACATATTTTATAATGGATCATTTCTTGGTTACACCCTACTTGTGTAATTGGACCAACATTTGGGAGTTACATCAGGTTACCGTGTACTCTCTCTCTCTCTTTCTCTCTCTCTCTCTCTTTTAGCGGCCCCTAAAAGTGGAAAATGCGCTCTTTGTTTTGTGTGGTCTGTCCGTCCGTCCGTTCGTACCGCTTAGATCTCGTAAACTAGAAATATATTGAAAATCAGACATCATGATATTTTAGACCCTTCAAAGTTCTGGTGCAACCGTTTTTTTTTTTTCTTTTCTGAAATTTTTAAAATCCACTATGCAAGCAGGTTTTTTTTTTCATAATAAAAAACTTTTTTTTTTACAACTATTCACTATTAATAGTTACAAACACGGGAGGCTATTTAGTAAGGGAGACGACTATTAAACATATTTATAACGCATTTATGCAAACGGTTTTAGATTTTTTGTCAACATTTTTTTTTAATTTTTTTTTTACAATGGTATTGCTAAGTTAAGTAAGTTCTGTCATACTAACTACTACATTTACATGGCCATAGGACACTGAACTAAATGATTTTTTATTTATTTACGGACATTTTTTTTCTTGAGCCTTTGAATACAAAACAGTTAGATCAATTAGATAATCATTATTTGACATCCGTTAGGCCAAGTTAACATATGACTTGACCTTCACTTTCACCAATCCCTTGGTCTGCTGGACCGTTGGGGCACCACACAAGATCTGTCAACCTTCTTTCTCCATTCTTCTCTATCATTCACCTTTGATAGAATTTCATTCTGATATTCTTTCTGAAAATATTAAAACCTGCCCTTTTTACCTGCCTGGATGGACCACTTCGGGGGCCGATTTTGAGTTTGTGTTTCTACACAAACTGTCTTGGTAACCTTTTTTTTCTCTCTCTTTCTTTCTCTCTCTCTCTCTTACAGTCTCTCACTTTTTCTCTCCATCACTCTCCCAAATAAAAATAAACATGGAGAGAACAATGATGATGAAACGTGTTGCAGACCTCAGTCTCAATTCCAAATGCAAGGAACGACTTTCTCCCCGTCTAATCAAATGTGTGACCTCATTCTCATGACATCGTCCCATATCAAACATCTCAATAAATGCAAGACATTCCCCTGCAATAAACGACCTAGCCATGGTCTATTAACTGATATAAAAGTCGAAACTTTTAATTACTTGGGGGCCCCCCATTAACGTGCAAGCCAGGCATAATAAGAGTTCACTTACATGTCATATAAGAGAAACACCGTCTTCCTTTCAGCGTCCTTTCTCTGAGAGAAAGCAGAAAGCTCTTTGAAGACACGCGGACCGTTTACCCGTGTGTAAGGCTGCCTTCTGTGTGTTCATGAATGGATGAAGCGCGTTGAAGTTTTTACCCAAAAAACGAAAAGACATTGACTGGTGGGGGGGGGGGGGGAGGTTAGTGAAAAGAGATAAAGGTATTTTATGTTGCAGTGGCGTAGGGCCTTAGTAATATTTTTGAACAGTGGGGATGAAACATTTTTAAGCGTGTCAAAGTTTAAAATAAAAATACCTTTACCTTGACTTTTAAAAAAAAAATTTATGTCCTTAGATTTTTTGAGTCAGCGTTGAAATAAGAATTCCGTGTCCCTGATGTAATCTGCGGGTGGGTATCCAGATACGCCCCTGTGAGAAAGCTGCTGAGTTTGAACGACTTGGCTTAAAAGTGGGTGGGTGGAGGATATTGGTTGGGTGGCTGGGAAGAGAAATATAGTGAATGATAAAAGATGAGGCGGAATTATTTTTTAAAATATGGATCGGGCTTTTGGCGAGAATCTAAGAAAAGATTACAGTTGAAAAGAATTGTAAAGAAAATATTTTCGATTCAGTCTAAGTTTATTTACCTAGTAACCGTGTCGAGTCTTCGGGTGAAAAGTGGAAAATTAAAATTGAAAAAAAGAAAGGTCACCAAATGTCTCGGCTATTACTGAGATAGGAAGGTAAAAATACCTGGATAAAATCTTAAGTAGGAATGGACGGGCCTGCCATTGAAAGAGGTTCTAAGGCAAATGACAGAGAGGAATGGAGAAGGACGGTTGACGGATCTCGCGTGGTGCCCCAACGTCCACCAAACTAAGGGATAGGTAAAGGTAAAAAATGTGTGTAGGAGAAGCAGAGAGAGGAGGGGGGGGGAGATACGGAGTGTAGATGAAAAGTGAAAGAGAGAGAGAGAGAGTAAGGGGGAAGAGAAAGGGTGATGAAGGAAAAGAGAGAGAGAGAAAGAGGAAGAGAGATTGATATGGAAAATAGTGAGAGAGAAGGAGAGAGAGAATGAGAAAGCGGGAGAAAGATGTAGAGTTAGAGAGGTAGAAAGAGGTAGAGAGGAATAGAGGGAGAGACGGTAAAAAAGAAAGGGAGACTTTTGGGAAAAATAGAGAGAAAGGGAGGAAGAAAGTTAAAGAAAGAGGGAGTTAGTGTTTTATGTAAGTACCCTCATCTTTAAAAATAGAATTTTTTTTATTTTTTTTTATATTAAACGGCTTTCCATAGGACTGCCTGGTCGTGTGGTCTGCGCGCTGGACTGTCGTTCATTCGGTCGTTTCAATGGTCTGGGCTTCATACCCTGCCTGATGCCATCCCGCGTCGTCCTGCGGGAGGCTTGGACTAGGAAGTAGATTATCGCAAACTCGGAGGGAACATCCGAAACATGTCAAAGAAAACAAACATGATTGTTAGTTTATTACCGTAGTACTTTTAACTAAATGCATTACCGTAGTACTGTTAGCTAAAAGTATTACCGTAGTACTTTTAACTAAATGCATTACCGTAGTACTGTTAGCTAAAAGTATTACCGTAGTACTTTTAACTAAATGCATTACCGTAGTACTGTTAACTAAAAGTATTACCGTAGTACTTTTAACTAAATGCATTACCGTAGTACTGTTAACTAAAAGTATTACCGTAGTACTTTTAACTAAATGCATTACCGTAGTACTGTTAACTAAAAGTATTACCGTAGTACTTTTAACTAAATGCATTACCGTAGTACTGTTTACTTAAATAAAGAAAACTGTTTCAAGAGAACAACAGACAGTTGTAACGCGTATATTATAAAATATCTACTGGGACCAAGAAATTTAAGTTTTGTTTTTTAGTTTGCTATATTAATACTTCGATCCCGAATGTTGTCAATTCTCTTATTGTTATTTTCATCTCTGGTTTCGTTTCATCGCTTTCTTTCCTTCATTTCTTTCATCTCCATTACCACCTCTCCTCTCTCCATCTCTCTCCATCTCTCTCTCTTTTTCTTTTTCTATATATTTCATTATGTAATTCGAACAACTTTGGCACCCGTTCAGAGAACCATTCAACTGACCACTAGTCTGACCAGTATTACTTCTTACTCTGGGCTTCGTAGTACTATAACCCTATGTACTAGATACTTCTTTCTAACCAAAAGTCTCCCATAGATCTAGCACTCCCTAACCCTGCGTCCTCAATAGTAGTTTCTAAGTGAATTGCGTCACTGACCTATAAAATATGCAACCTGACTGTTTGTCCAAATGCCAGACCTAACAAAATAATAAATGAACAAACAAAACTTAGGAGAGCAACTACTGCGACACCTGTCTGCTAAATAGATCAATCTTTGTCACCTTCAACCCGTGGATCAATGTTGATAGACTTTCAATATAGTCGACAGAGACACCAGTCGATTATCAAGCAATATGTCCTCATATGGCGACTTAAACACTTAAACGTCTGAGTCTATAAGAAGCCATTGTGCCATATAAAGGACACCAACATCAGTGTAACTAATTCACTTTTTCACGAGTCTTCACTTTTCTGAAGCGTTTCACTTTTTTATTTCCCTCTCTCTCTCCCCCATTTTGTTAATTCAATACCGTTGGCTCCGTTAAAGCTTTTCATAGAAAATAATGAACAACGGTGAACCCGAGTTTCCAATCATGAAGAGGTTCGAACTATGTAATGAACTGATCAATACTGTTTGATCTAGTTCGTGGTGTGAATCTATTTACTTCCAGACTTGTCTGTCAGTCAATCGTAGGTGTAAAAAAAAACTTGTTAAGTCAGCCGTTTAGACTCCCCAGTCCGCAACTTCTCCCCACGCATACTCTCGCTATGTACTGCGTATATCAGTCTGTCTTTCAGAGACACTTCACGAGACTACAAAAGCATTTGTTGCTTGCAAACAAGCTAACTCTTTCCAGTCTGAAGGTGACACCTGTGGGTTTTTCCCACTGGAATTAGTTCCTACTTCAACTAATTGGTTCACAAATTCAAAGTGATCTATATACTACTACCATATACACACACACATACACACATGAATACAGAGGTTCCAGAAAGGTGAGTGAATCGGCCCAGCCAAATAACTTCTTTAAAAATCCTATTGTGCTTAGTGTTATGGGAGAGATAGAGAGTAGCTTAGAGAAAGTGAGAGAGAGAGAGAGAGAGATAAAGTGAGAGAGAGAGAGAAAGAGATAGAAGGAGAGAGAGAAGAAAGAGATAGAGAAGGAGAGAGAGACAAGGAGAGAGAGAGTTTGAGATGAAGTGAGAAGGAGAAAAGGAAAGAGCGTGAAAAAAAAAGAGAGACAGTAAAAGAAAGAGAATGAGAGAGAGAAAAAAAGAGGAGAGACATGGAGAGTAAGAGAGAAAAAAGGAAAAAGAGACTTATAGTATCTGAGAGAATTAAAAAGAGAGACAGCGAGAGAGAGAGAGAGAAAATAGAGAACGGCTAAGTAAAGAGAGAATAAAAGAGAAAGAGAGCTCTACGAGAGAATAAAAGAGAAAGAGAGCTACAAGAGAATAAAAGAGAAAGAGAGCTCTTCGAGAGAATAAAAGAGAAAGAGAGCTCTACGAGAGAATAAAAGAGAAAGAGAGCTACGAGAGAATAAAAGAGAAAGAGAGCTCTACGAGAGAATAAAAGAGAAAGAGAGCTACAAGAGAATAAAAGAGAAAGAGAGCTCTTCGAGAGAATAAAAGAGAAAGAGAGCTCTACGAGAGAATAAAAGAGAAAGAGAGCTACGAGAGAATAAAAGAGAAAGAGAGCTCTACAAGAGAATAAAAGAGAAAGAGAGCTCTACGAGAGAATAAAAGAGAAAGAGAGCTCTACGAGAGAATAAAAGAGAAAGAGAGCTCTATGAGAGAATAAAAGAGAAAGAGAGCTCTACGAGAGAATAAAAGAGAAAGAGAGCTCTACGAGAGAATAAAAGAGAAAGAGAGCTCTACGAGAGAATAAAAGAGAAAGAGAGCTCTACGAGAGAATAAAAGAGAAAGAGAGCTCTATGAGAGAATAAAAGAGAAAGAGAGCTCTACGAGAAAATAAAAGAGAAAGAGAGCTCTACGAGAGAATAAAAGAGAAAGAGAGCTCTATGAGAGAATAAAAGAGAAAGAGAGATCTACGAGAGAATAAAAGAGAAAGAGAGCTACGAGAGAATAAAAGAGAAAGAGAGCTCTACGAGAGAATAAAAGAGAAAGAGAGCTCTACGAGAGAATAAAAGAGAAAGAAAGCTTTGAGAGAATAAAAGAGAAAGAGAGCTCTACGAGAGAATAAAAGAGAAAGAGAGCTCTACGAGAAAATAAAAGAGAAAGAGAGCTCTACGAGAGAATAAAAGAGAAAGAGAGCTCTACGAGAGAATCAAAGAGTTTATAAAAGATAGACTGGGAAAAGAAAAGACTGAGGGAGAGATTGTGAGTGAAAGAGAGATGGAAAAGCGACGAACAGATACCGAGAAAGGAAAAGAAAAAGTGACTAAGATAAGAAGAGAGAGAGAGAGTGAATGAGAGTGAAAGAGAGAGTAATAGCAAAGAGAGATTGAGCAAAGTGAGAGAAAGAGAGACTGAGAAAAGGAAACTGAACGAGCCTGTGAGAGAAAGACAGAAGAGAGGAGAAACTGAAAGAGAAAGCCCGAGGGATGGAGAGAGACAAAGAATGATTAAGAGAGGCCGGGAGAGAAAGACAGATAACGTAAGAGAGATAGGAGAGGGAAGTGAGAGAGAGAGAGAGAGGGAGAGCATTGAAGATAAATAAGTTAAGGGGGGGGGGCTGATAAAAGATCAATCTAATGCTAGTTATCGAAAAAAAAAATTATGTAAAAAAAAAACAAAAAAAAACTCAGGGGCACATCCCTTTAATGCTAGACATCTGAAGTGTCCAGCCATTTAGCAATTTCCTCTGTCAGGATGCGCCTCCATGTCAGAAATCGTCGAGTCTTGTCTCGAATTGAAGTATTCGTGTTACACCCGACATGGGAAAACGTTCCATTACTGGAAATACTCTGTCGATCGGGCAAATACTGGCCTAAAACTCTGAACGCTAATCCTGAACTAAAAATAAATGGTTAGAACCAGTAATAGTTACTTCTGCCTATCCATCGGTCACTTCTGCACTCTGGTCTGCACATATCATTTGTTTGACTGTACTTTCTTACTTGATGGTTGTCATAAACAGAACAAATACGTGTTTGATTACATTATTGACGAAATAAAATGAAACAACTTAAAATTAGAGGTGTTTATATATGCCTTAAAAAAACAAACATAAATAGCTAGCTTTTTTGGGCGTAACCGGTGTATAGAATATAGGAAATGTTAATATTTTTTAAAATTATATATTTATATATAAATTACTGTTTAGGCACTTGGGCACTTTTAGGCATTTTCTTAACTTTTCAGATTGTACCTTAATATTTTTTTAGTTTGCACCATTGAAGCTTAATTTCATCTTCCTTGACATTGTTGAGTTGATCATGAAAATCTAATATAAATTTAAGAATTAATCTAACAAGCATTTTCGCTTCTGATTTTTTTTTTGACTTTTCTTTGTATCCCTTGTACGCATTTAGTGTATCTATTCCTTTAAACGTCCAACAGGAGAATATGTCTTTCTCTCTATCACAAATAAATCTATTACAATGGTTTTTATAATAGTAACTATTTATGTATCCTAGTCTATTGAACGTATGTTACAATCAAACAACCAAGTCAAAACGGTCTGAATTTCCCCACTTCTTGCAGTGGTCGATTTCCATGCAGAGCGCACCACGCCAACACGCGCAGATGATCCATAATAGCTACATCCCACCTGATCACGCGGACACTAGGTGCATCATCCAATCGGTAATCGCTGTCTGATTGTCTGCTTCCTCCAACGCCGGGGTCATAATTGCCGCGGCTGCCTTCCACGCAGGGACACTTGACTAATAACTAAAGGAAGACAACACACACACACACAAAATTCGTACAGAGATTATGAATTTGATCTTGATAATCAAGTTCTGGCTGAAGTGTCCTCTGTTTCCCGCCACAGCAATAACAAGCGACTTCATCCCTTGTATTTTATTTCCCATCTAATGCACACCCCTCATTGTTTGACCAATTTTAGGATAAAAAACAATAACAACATCATATATCAAGTTTACAAAGCCATCAATTCTAACAAGTTCCAGTCGATAAAAAAGATCAGATGAATATGACGTCATCGGTAGTTTTTAAGTGTTTTTTTTTTTTTACGGCACTCAAACTCTCAAAACAAAATTTTTTTTTTTCAACAAGCCAAACGTGAATAAATTACATGCAACATCAAAGATGGCGTAGCTCAGGAAGCTGACAGTTTCGGTACTCTCAATGCTTCGACCCTATTGTGTTTGTCAAAACAAGACAAAAATCTCCTGGCACTGTAACGTGCCATTAACTAGAACTAGATCCGACTTGGTTGTTTAGAAATAATTTACATACGATTAATATTGTTAGCCTAAAAAAAAAAGTATTTCAAAAACTTACTAAAAAAAAATGTTTTTCTTAATTGGAGATTTTTAAACTAAAAAGTTATTTCGTTATTTATTTTCGTGGATATTTTGTTTTTGCCATTCTATGGTGCTTTCAAAAAGGGTCTAGAAATTGTTACATGGTTTTAAAAAAGGTATTGTTTATTAATAGTTCCATATTCTGTACACCATATGCAGGCGCGGTGGATAAGTGATAAAGCGCTCGGCTTCCGAACCGAGGGTTCCGGGTTCGAATCGTGGTGAAAACTGATATTTTGAATTTCGGGATTTTAGGGGGCCTCTCAATCCACCCAGCTCTAATGTGTACCCGACATTAGTTGGGGAAAAATAACAGCGGTTGGTGGTTGTGTTGGCCACATGACACCCTCGTTAACCGTGGGCCACAGAAACAGATGACCTTTACATCATCTGCCCCATAGATGGCAAGCACTGAAAGGGTTACTTGACTTTTATATGCACCATATGAATCAAAAAAAAAAAAACTTGCTATTTATGGTATTGCCTCCAGTTTCTGAAAATCTGTTAAACTCTACCCATGGCTGCCTGGTCCTTTGCTATGCGCGCTGGGCAAGGTCATCTTAATGGCCACAACCCCTGCCCGCTACCATCCCCCAGTCGTCCAGCTAGGATATAATTATATTCAAATTTGAAGGAACATCGGAAATGTTTAACATTTTTCTGCATGAATAACCTTACCATGTGTACAGGGTGCCTCTCTTTACAGTCTATAGAGCAGCGGTTCTCAACCTTTTAAGCTTGGCGACCCCTTTTTACAATCCCCTACTCAGCCGCGACCCCCCACCCCAAGCAATAGAAGAATAGACACATTACAATTCATATTTTCGATGGTCTTAGGCGACCCCTGACAAATCGTCAATCGACCCCCCAAGGGATCGCGACCCATAGGTTGAGAACGTAACGAAGAAGCTCGAACAGTTTAGTAAAGTAACATGTGCTATCGCAGAATTGACTTATGAGTTTATCTTCTGTGCTCAACAAGAAAGAAAATAATTATAAAAAAATATATATATAATTATGCCCTTTCCCCCTTTACCAAAAAAATATTTGAAGACAAGAGCATAAAGTTCATTTTGATATATATATATATATATATTTATCCATATGTGTGTGAGTATGCACTCGTATATTTATACATGTATATATCATCGGCAATACTATTTCACATTGAAGAAATGTCAAAGGTTAAATTGAGGAATGTAAACGCATTACTGTTGGGCAGTAAGATCTGTAAGAAGAGATCGTACACTTGGAAAGAGGAAGAATGGTTGAACGAAGGCGTTAGTTTTTATTGTTTCAGGTAGATGCCCATCAAACTTCTGTCACTAAGTCTTTCCCTCTCCTCTGTCTCTCTCTCTCTCTCATGCACTATTGCCCACACTTACACACACTCTGTGCTTTTCCTTCTCATTTTGTTACGTATCTTTCTCCTTTTCTCACTCTCTCTCTCTCTCTCTCTCTCTCCATCTTTTCTCCATTTCTGTCCTAATCTTTACTCCTGAAACATCATCTTTTCTCTCTTTAACTCTCTCTCTCTCTCTCTCTCTCTATCTATCTCTGTCTCTGTCTATCTATATTGATATGTACAAGTTTACGTCCCCACAATTTTCTTTCTTTCTATATTTATTTCTTCCTCTCTTTCTCTCTAAACATAAATCTACACCACACACACACACACACACTCTATTGATCCACATCTCTTTGTTTAATCTACACCACACATACACACACACACTCTATTGATCCACATCTCTTTGTTTAATCTACACCACACACACACACACACTCTATTGATCCACATCTCTTTGTTTAATCTACACCACACACACACACACTTTTGATCCACATCTCTTTGTTTAATCTACACCACACACACACACACACACTCTATTGATCCACATCTCTTTGTTTAATCTACACCACACACACACACACACTCTATTGATCCACATCTCTTTGTTTAATCTATACCACACACACACACACACACACACACTCTATTGATCCACATCTCTTTGTTTAATCTACACCACACACACACACACACTCTATTGATCCACATCTCTTTGTTTAATCTACACCACACATACACACACACTCTATTGATCAACATCTCTTTGTTTAATCTACACCACACACACAAACACTATATTGATCCACATCTCTTTGTTTAATCTACACCACACACACACACACACTCTATTGATCCACATCTCTTTGTTTAATCTACACCACACACACACACACACTCTATTGATCCAAATCTCTTTGTTTAATCTACACCACACACACAAACACTCTATTGATCCACATCTCTTTGTTTAATCTACACCACACACACACACACACACTCTATTGATCCACATCTCTTTGTTTAATCTACACCACACACACACACACACTCTATTGATCCACATCTCTTTGTTTAATCTATACCACATACACACACACTCTATTGATCCACATCTCTTTGTTTAATCTACACCACACACACACACACTCTATTGATCCACATCTCTTTGTTTAATCTACACCACACACACACACTCTATTGATCCACATCTCTTTGTTTAATCTATACCACATACACACACACTCTATTGATCCACATCTCTTTGTTTAATCTACACCACACACACACACACACTCTATTGATCCACATCTCTTTGTTTAATCTACACCACACACACACACACTCTATTGATCCACATCTCTTTGTTTAATCTACACCACACATACATACACACACACTATTGATCCACATCTCTTTGTTTAATCTACACCACACACACACACACACACTCTATTGATCAACATCTCTTTGTTTAATCTACACCACACACACACACACACTCTATTGATCCACATCTCTTTGTTTAATCTACACCACACACACACACACACTCTATTGATCCAAATCTCTTTGTTTAATCTACACCACACACACACACACTCTATTGATCCACATCTCTTTGTTTAATCTACACACACACACACACACTCTCTATTGATCCACATCTCTTTGTTTAATCTACACCACACACACACACACACTCTATTGATCCACATCTCTTTGTTTAATCTACACCACACACACACACACTCTATTGATCCACATCTCTTTGTTTAATCTACACCACACACACACACACACTCTATTGATCCACATCTATTTGTTTAATCTACACCACACACACACACTCTATTGATCCACATCTCTTTGTTTAATCTACACCACACACACACACACTCTATTGATCCACATCTCTTTGTTTAATCTACACCACACACACACACACACTCTATTGATCCATATCTCTTTGTTTAATCTACACCACACACACACACACACTCTATTGATCCACATCTCTTTGTTTAATCTACACCACACACACACACATACTCTATTGATCCACATCTCTTTATTTAATCTATACCACACACACACACACTATTGATCCACATCTCTTTGTTTAATCTATACCACACACACACACACACACTCTATTGATCCACATCTCTTTGTTTAATCTACACCACACACACACACACACACTCTATTGATCCACATCTCTTTGTTTAATCTGCAAATCTTGATCGTTACTTACTTGTTCAATATCTTGATTGGCTTTATCCATCCTTCCTCATCTCTCTCTCTCTCTCTCTCCTCGTTCTCCTCTATTTTCTCTCTCTCCTCTCTCTCTCCTCTTTCTCCTCTCTCTCTCCTTTTTCTTCTCTTTCTCATCTTTCTCCTCTCTCTCCTCTCTTTCTCCTCTTTCTCCTCTTTCTTCTCTCTCTCCTGTCTTTCTCCTCTCTCTCCTCTTTCTTCTCTTTCTCATCTTTCTCCTCTCTCTCTTTCTCCTCTCTCTCCTCTCTTTCTCCTCTCTCTCCTCTCTTTTTCCTCTCTCTCCTTTTTCTTCTCTTTCTCATCTTTCTCCTCTCTTTCTCCTCTCTCGCTTCTCACTCCTCTCTTTCTCCTCTCTCTCCTCTATTTCTCATCTCTCTCCTCTCTTTCTCCTCTCTCTCCTCTATTTCTCCTTTCTCTCCTCTCTTTCTCCTCTCTCTCCTCTCTCTCTTCTCTCTACTCTTTTTCCTCTCTCTCCTCTCTTTCTCCTCTCTCTCCTCTCTCCTCTCTCTCCTCTCTTTCTCCTCTTTCTTCTCTTTCTCCTCTCTTTCTCCTCTCTCTCCTCTCTTTCTCCTCTCTCTCCTCTCTTTCTCCTCTCTCTCCTCTTTCTTTTCTATCTCCTCTTTCTCCTCTCTCTCCTCTCTTTCTCCTTACTCTCCTCTCTTTCTCCTCTCTCTCCGCTTTCTTCTCTTTCTCATCTTTCTCCTCTTTCTCCTCTCTCTCCTCTTTCTCCTCTCTTTCTCCTTAATCTCCTCTCTCTCCTCTTTCTCCTCTCTCTCCTCTCTCTCCTCTCTCTCTTCTCTCTACTCTTTCTCCTCTCTCTCCTATCTTTCTCCTCTCTCTCCTCTCTCTCCTCTCGTTCTCCTCTCTCTCCTCTCTCTCCTCTCTCTCCTCTCTTTCTCTTCTCTTTCTCCTCTCTCTCCTATCTTTCTCCTCTCTCTCCTCTCTCTCCTCTCTTTCTCCTCTCTTTCTCCTCTCTCTCCTCTCTTTCTCCTCTCTCTCCTCTCTTTCTCCTCTCTCCTCTCTTTCTCCTCTCTCTCCTCTTTCTTTTCTATCTCCTCTTTCTCCTTTTTCTCCCTCTCTCCTCTTTCTCCTCTTTCTCCTCTTTCTCCTCTCTCTCCTCTCTTTCTCCTTACTCTCCTCTCTTTCTCCTCTCTCTTCTCTTTCTCCTCTCTTTCTCCTCAATCTCCTCTCTCTCCTATCTTTCTCTTCTCTCTCCTCTTTCTCCTCTTTCTTCTCTTTCTTCTCTCTCTTCTCTTTCTCCTCTCTTTCTCCTCTCTCTCTCCTCACTCCTCTCTTTCTCCTCTCTCTCCTCTCTCTCCTCTCTTTCCTCTTTCTTGTCTTTCTCCTCTTTCTCTTCTTCCTCCTCTCTCTCCTCTCTTTCTCCTCTCTCTCCTCTTTCTTCTCTTTCTCATCTTTCTCCTCTTTCTTCTCTTTCTCATCTCTCTCCTCTTTCTCCTCTCTCTCCTCTTGCTTCTCTCCTCTCTCTCCCTTTTTTACAAATTGTGTGCACTTTGCTTCAATTTCCCGTTGCACTCTGGAGACTTTTTTGCTTACTTCCGGTACCCCCGGTTCAAAGTTCAAGGGATGTGATGGATTCCTCGATCCCTCACACCGCCCCCTTCTCTCCCCCCCCCCCCCCCCCCACCATCGTTCCTCTTACCCTTACGGCAGCATCCGCGTGGCGTACGACTTACGCCCACTGTTTATTTCCACACAATTTCTTGAACTGCCTGTTTATTATCCAAGTCTGACTCTGTACAAACAGCCTAGAAACGATAGACTAACTCAGCAACATCAAACGCTTTCTCGTAATGTAAGGACATTTGCACAAGCTTCTGGGTACCCAGTTAAACGAAATTCTCTCCTCTCCCACTAATGGTTTCATGGCGAGCCACGTACATTTACTTTACTGTAATAGAGTGAAGGGTGTCATACTGAAAGGATTTACAAGTTTCCATCACTGTATTTGAATAGGTCAAGATGTTATTGTTTGGAAACAAAAATATTTAGTTTAAATCATTCTCAGCTTCCGGCAGTGATCTAAAGTTGTTTTAAGGAATTGAGGAATTCGGATCATTGAGTTCATATTCCGAACAATGCATACATACCCAACAACCTGAGCCTTGCTTAAATCTTTACTCATATTTGAATGTCTTCGTAATCATTGAAATACTGAGTGGGAAGGGGGGAGACTGGTCATTGTTTTGGCCCCATGACACCCTTGTTAACCGTTGATTTCACAAAGCAAATTAGACATATCGTGACTGCAAGTTATCAAAGGGTACGGTTTTATTTGCTTTTCCATGTTACTTCTATCTGCGTTAAAAATTTTCTGAAAGCATTGTACCGGAGTGTGGCGGTGTGTTCTTGATTATGTAATTTATTTTCATTTGATTATATTTACGTTTTGGAATAGGTGATTAAAATTTAAATAACTTATTTCTAGTAAAACCAAAATAGCATGCTTCCCAACTCACACATCACTGGTTTTATCCAACCTTAAGAACATCGCCCAGACCTTGACACAGACCATTAGACATTTCTTTCTCAAGGATAAATCGTACAACCAAAACATAGATAACACAAAATACACAGCATAACCCAATCCAGGATGGGCTCGACATGCATCCCACTTACACACCGTCATAAACCTACTCACACTCTAAAACACACACACACACACACACACAGATACTAACACCTACCCAGAACTGAGACATAAGTAAGAAATAAATTTCAAATCCCAAACTTTGATTAAAGTGAGTACACAGGAAAGAGGGGTCGGAAGTTGGCGACCTCCCAGGAGCTGTGAAAATGTCAGATGCCCATCTCAAATGTCATTTTTGTGTCTCATGCATTAGCCTCCATCTTGTCTGAGTTCTTTTTTTTTTTTTTTTTGTGTCTAAGAAAGAGTGTCTGCTAGTGCTTTTTGGTCATAATGTCCCTGAGGACAAACTTCAAATAAAACAAAAAGAGAAAAATATTTGGTTTGAACATGGATAATAAAAGTGTACATTTATACACACACACACACAAACATTAGCGAGAGTACTTTCTAATGTTTGGTAATCGTTGGGGAGGTGGGAAGATATGGCGTTGCTGACCAGGAGAATGTCCGACCACCCACTGTGGCGCCGGAACCTGTTGAAAGAGCCTAAATTGGATAATTTTTTATAAGGCGGATTCGGAAGGGAGTTTACGCCCACCCTCAATTACCCGCCCACTGGATAAAAAAAAATGTGTACTCATCTTGTTCGAAGTAATTGTTGTAATCTTATAACAGTAGAAGAGGAGCTTTGAATTGAGGCATGGGCTTGACATTTTTCACATGAGCAAAAGGGAATGAACGCACCAAGAAAGAGGAAGTAACTGAGCTAGCCAAAAAATAAGTAAGGGAGACAATAATACTGTTTCTAAAAGTGTTGATGTATATGTGAATCGGGGATAAATTAAAATAATATATCCAGATATAAATAAAATATCGTTGACTTGTGTAGTGAATATGGTAATTGGATAACTGCTGTTCGCTACATTCTTTTAAATTACGACATCGAATGTCGTAATCAGCTTTGGTGTATATTTTGAATGTTCACAGCTATTGTGTTTGTGTAGTGCTGTCTGTCTCTCAGGTTCTACCTCTAACATATGAAAATTCATTAAAGAAAATCCGACGAGATCGATGATTTCACAAAGTTTGATCATAACTATATTTATCTACATGTGTACATATATAATTATATATAGTAAATAATTTTAAATTTAAACATAAGGGAGGTAATTTCTGACTATTATAATGAGTTATCTCAAATAGAAGATATATCAATTGTATGAAAACTTTTTCATGTGGCTTTGGAGCCCTATTTTGGAGAGACACTCCCGTCCACACATATCGCATGTTAAGGTGGCTTTCGCTTGGGTGGTAGAGGAGCTGGCCATTTTTCGCATAGTACTTTTTTCTTCCAGAACTGAGGCTCATGAACCACTATTTCACTACTAATTAAACGCCTATAAAAACAATCCATGTCACGGACATACAGAGCATAGATATAACATATAACAAGTGGCGAGAAGGAAGGTATGTGGCTTTTCCGCAACAGATCAATTCAAAGGCAGCTAAAACCGCTTCCGAAACTAATTCAATCATGACAAAGGCATTGAGGCTAATGCTATTAATCATTTACTCTATTCTTCAGTTTCACGAGGCTGTCAACGGGTCAAATAATAGTCTTCATACATGCCCACAGTTATCTTGTCCTGTCAGAACCTAAACACAACGACCTCGAGGGCATGCAAGTCAAGAACTTATCAAACAAACTGTCTGGTCACCTTTGAATGGATGGACAAAATGACCTCCACTGATGGGAACCCAATATACGCTTTAGAATGACTGATCGCGCAAACAGAACGAGGAGAGTACGTCACTTGAAAGATGTTCACTCCGTCTGCTGTATGACCAACACTTCAGACCTGTGTCCAGATAGTGTGTACTACACACTTGTAGATGTCCATCTGTTTACTCAGCCTTGGCTCTGATAATGGGGCGCCTACAAAGCCAGCTGCAAGAGGAAGGAGTCTTCAAAAATAAATTTGACCAGAGCACCATTTCATATTTCCTAGCATTTAACTGCCCTGTAAACACACACACACAAACACATATCATTTTCTTCTTTCTCTAAAAGCTCTTCATATGCCGTCATATTGTTATGTCAACAGCGCGCCAATGAAAAGCGCTCGTCTGCCTCTGATATGACCGGAAACGGAGACACACGCCTGCGCACTTTCTGCCAAGCAAAGGGATCACTATGACAACGCTTATTTCTCTCACAAAACTTTCTCGACCTTTTCCTTTTTTTCTTTTTTTTTGTTTTCCTATTCTTATCCCCCATACAATCGACTCTATTTTTTTTTAACTCATTCTTACCGCAGTTTGAAGTTATGGTGTTGGAGATGATTGGACGAGGCGAAGGTGAGTCTCTTTACTGACAAAGTCTCTGACAAACGAACCAGCTTTTTTTTTTTTTTTGGGGGGGGGGGGGGGGGGGGGGGGGGGGCTCCTTTGAATGTCATTCCTTTGTTGAAAACTTCCACAGCAAATAAGGTAAACGGACAGGTTTTCATAATAACTTGATCACGCATTCGGGTCACGTGCCGTGTACCTCCGAGTAAATTTAATCAAAAGCCTTTCTATCCATTTGCCCTATTATGGTACTGCCCCTTTATTATTAATATTTTAATTATTTTATTTTTTTTTAGAGAGGGCGACGACGGTTGTGTAGTTTGCGCGGATCTGAAACTATCAAGCTGTAGGCACAAACGTACGTTTGCGCAAGATGCGTATGGAGAAGAATGAACATGTGTGTATGAGTGATGCGGTGAATGATCACGTGAGATAATATAGTCCCATATTTCCAATCTGTTGTCGTTCTCTATATGTTTGACATCTTGACATCATTTTTGCTTTACGGAACTCTTGCATTATATGTGTGTGTGTGCGTTTTAGTCACTGTGTAAATTTTGATATTAACTTTTGTTTTTTCACTTTCCAAAAGATACATATGCATAGAGGATACAACTAATTATATGGTATCACAACAACAAATATAAGAACTTTGTTCAGAATTGTTCATAGTTCTCACTCCTCTTTGCTTGTCCCTTTTCCAGCCCTAGACATACAACCCACATGGGCTTTTTTTTTTTTTTTTTTTTTTTAAAGGAAACCTCAGAATTTCATTTTTAGCTTTATCATCATAGGAATCATTGGGCCTTGGGCCTTTTTTCTTTAACTCTTTTTTGGGCTTTAAGTGCCTCTTTTATGGGCCCTTTTGGCCTCTTGTGGGCTTTTTTTTTTAGGTTTTTATTTGTAAGTTCTCATAATTCACAAGTATTAAATCATAAACAATTGAATAGTGAATAACCTAAAAATATAATAACAGTAATAGAAATATTATTTAATATCAAAGACATACTACCTAACCATTGAAATCACTAGAGACAGAATAATGATACAAGTATCCTCTACCCCAGAACAATCAACACAATATCAGATATCCCTGTCCCCCAACACACCATTTCTTGAATACTGCCTGAGTATTGTACAAGTATATGAAAATCAAACTAGATAATTCTCTAACTTAAAATCAATTGTTTTCCTTTTTTTTTTTTTTTTTTGAAAGGAAACCTCAGAATTTGCGCTATTTAATTTTAGCTTTATTATCATAGGAATCCTTGGGCCTTAGGCCTCTTTTCTTTTCTTTGCCTTTTTTGGGGGGCTTAATGTGCCTCTTGTATGGGCCATCTTGCCTCTTTTGTGGGCTTTTTTTTTTTTTTCAAATATGTTTTTATTTGTAAGTTCTCATAATTCACAAGTATTAAATCATAAACAATTGAAAATTGATTAACCTGAAAATACAACAATAGTAACAGAAACATTATTTAATATCAAAGACATACAACCTAACCATCCTAGCCATTGAATCCATAAAAGACAGAACAATGATACAAGTATCCTCTACCCCAGAACAATCAACACAATATCAAATATCCCTGACCCCCATCACCCCATTTCTGGAAAACTACCTGAGCATTGTACAAGTATATGAAAATCAAACTAGATAATTCTCTACCCTAAAATCCATTATTTTTCTAAATGTCAATTCTAAGTGATTAGGATGAAAAACCTTATTATTATGTAGAGCTTTGAGCCAGCTAGCCCAAACAAGGTTCCTGTATTCGGAAACAATAATTAAGTTACAGTTGTGTATCATTTTATTTTTTAGTTTTGGCAGCTTGTTTAATATAATTGAGAAGTCAACATTTACGTAGTTGCCACAGTTTGCTTCTAATAAGTCCCTTACATATGTTTCTCATTGTCAGCATTTTCAAGATGGCATAATATACAGGCACGGTCATTTGCTCGTCTTCTAACCATAGGGGTCATCCCAAAGATAAGTCTATAACTTATCTCTCTAGCTTTTGGTGGGATATGTTTGCTGTGTAGGTTTATTAATGTGTCCTTGAATTCTGTCACCCCAAGAACTCTCCCCCACTTAATCCTAGTCACTAGACTTTCATGTAACAGCTTTTTAAGTGTTGTGTATGATTCTTTGGTTTTGTTGTGTATTAAATGTTCATTACCAGGTAAAATTCTGGAAATAGATCTGTAAAATGGATGAGCGACTATACCAAAATAGTGAGGAGTATCATTGTGTATTGGAAGAAGACTACTTAATCTTAAACCATAATAGTAAATTGTCAAGGGAAAGTTTGTTTGGTTTCTAACTACTTGACCTACAAATTTTAGCCTTAGCGAATGTATTTTTGTTTTGACATCTTGTAAGTTTATCCCCCCATCCTCTTTGTTTTGAATGAGTGTAGTGTGCTTAATGCTCCTAATAGTGTTTTTAAATATAAAGCTTCTAATTAACTTGTTCAGCTTGTTTATGAATTTAGGAGGTGGCTCTGTAATGTTAGCTAAATAGACAATCTTTGGAATGACCAAACTATTTATCAATACAGCTCTACCAAATATTGTAGAACCTGTGTGCTTATAAAGTTTTAGCAAGTTTGAGGCTTTGACAAAAATATTCTCCCACTGGTCTTTACAATAGAATAAAGGATTACAGGTATAGACAATACCACAAATCTTGATTTTATCTACAATTTTGAAAGCACAATTCTCTTTGAATTTCCATTTCCCTAGTCCCATTACAGAGGATTTATTTATATTTATTTTTGAACCACTAGCTTCTCCGAAGAGTGTAAATTTCTTTAGTATATTCTCAATATCTTGCTCTGAAGATGGAAAAAAAGTTTTATCATCCGCATAGGCTTTGACTTTGATGGTTGAGAAGGAGCGACCCGGTATATTAATCCCAATAATAGAGTGGTGGGGTCTCATAAATTCCAAGAAGGGTTCCAAGCATATCAAAATTTACATGATTTAAAACTGGTGAAGAAATTATACTTAAAAGTGGTATAAATACATACATATACAACCACTCTTCTTATATCAGTTAAAGCAGTGTTTCCCAAACTGTTTCCTTAACGTTACACTTCGCACATTCTGAGTATTTAGCTGAACACTTAGCTTAGATTTTTAAAGAGGTTTATTTACGTGGTAGCCTACTAGTTAATTATTCCAGTAGTTCGAGAAACACCTATTCAGGCCTTGCGGTACACTGGGGTTTGGGAGAACACAGTTTGAGAAACACTAAGTTAAAACAAAAACAATGTTTCACAAAACTGTACTACTATAACGCGTACTATTATTCGTCTGGTAGATGGTTTACTAAACTGACTAAGTATTCGCTAGATGGCAGAAATCCCCAAACGTAGCTGCTGACAAATGATTGCTACTTGGGGCTTAAGCGTGAACATTGATTATATGAAATATGAACTATTAGTCTTGGAGATTAAGTTAATAAGCAAAATCATGGAAAGTTGAATAAATACATAAATATAGGGTGATAAAAGCTGAAGAAATGCGAAGTACTTTTTATAAGGAAAGTATTCCCCTCTTCCACTCTCTCTCCTGCTTGCACTTTATCTCTTTCTTTCTTGTTCCTCTGTCTTTCGCTATCTCTTCTTTGCTCTCTCTCTCTCTCTCCTCTCTCTCTCTCTCAAAAAATCTATTTCGCCTTTCATAACACACAAAAACAACAACAATGTGTTACCCTAGTTTAACATCTAGCTTATCTCTGCGCCGTGTTTGAGAAGCACCGTACTCTACCGATCTGCGCTGACAGACACACCCGCTTCCCAAACCTGGCCGCTTGTAGTTGCGGTGATCCACTCCAAAAAAAAAAAAAAAAAAAGTACTTGTCATTTATCACCTCTGTCAGTGATCAGTCTCAGACCATTTCCGTTATCTACAGAGTTATCTTGCCCTTTCTCGCGAGACTTCAGACGGGCGCGTTACGTGGAGAGAAAAGCATAAAAGAAATCATCAATCACTAGTTATGAACAAAAGGGGGGGGGGGGAGGGGAGAAGCAATGATAATAATTTCTTTCGCCCCTTTGACGATACAGAAATTTAATATCCAGTTGTGGTTCTCAGACTTCTGGAAATAGTCCAGGATTAGGGTTATCAATAGCCAAATTATAACTGGATGTAAACCGTACCATCATGAGGGCTTTTAATACCATGTATTCTTTTCATAGTTTTATTGGATCGATTGAAAAGGAAGCTTTATCTCCATTAGACCCAGTAGTAAAAGATCATATGTTTCAATGGACAACGGTTAACGAGGGTGTCATGTGGCCAGCACAACGACCAACAGCCTTAACCTTTCCCTAATTAATGCCATGTGCCCATAAGAGTTAGTTGGACTCATGAGGGCGCTAAAAAAATTCCGAAATTCAGAATCCCAGTCTTCACTAGTTTCTATCTTAACCTTGAGCATACCACTGCGCATGTACCTGGGACCATCGGTAAGACATTCCTGCTGACATTCAGGCATCTATCTGGGTTTTTTTGTGTGTTTTTTTTACAAAGCTTATATCAACTCACTCTGTCTGTCCAAAAGTGTGTACACTTTATTACTTTGACACCCAATCTCGAATCAATCTGAAATTTTGCACTATTATTTCTTTTAACTGACAAAACAAGAATCAATAAAAAAAAAAATTAAACAACTAGTTAATTAATTATTGGTAATAGGTTACTGTGTTTGGTATCTCAAACAAGGGAAAGAAATAGTACATGACTGAAGTGGTAGCATTAGCTGAATTAGTCCCCATTATAGATTGTCGTCTGAGGCGTATCAAAATTTAATTACATGACGAATCAATTGATACACCTAATATAAAATTTATTGTTATTTTTTAAAAGCATTTTTCTTTGCTTGTTTTTGTTTTGTTTTTTTTTAAGATGTGTTCTAAAAGTAATAATAATCATTATTGACATGTGTTGGTTTTGTATCACCAAACAGTAAATGCAACTAAACCTATGCAGGTGTATTACATTCTTGTGATAGAATAAGAAAAAAAAAAAAGAAAACTTCTTTAAAAAAAACGTAATATACATTTTATTCATAAATATTCATCGATTCAACTTAAAATTAGAGATATGTAGAGATATGTGTGTGTGTGTATGTATGTATGTGTGTGTATGTATGTATGTGTGTATGTGTGTATGTGTGTGTGTATGTATGTGTGTATATGTGTGTGTATGTGTGTATGTATGTGTGTGTATGTATGTGTGTATGTGTGTATGTATGTGTGTGTATGTATGTATGTGTGTATGTGTGTATGTATGTGTGTGTATGTATGTGTGTATGTATGTATGTATGTGTGTGTGTGTATGTATGTATGTATGTATGTATGTATGTATGTATGTATGTATGTATGTATGTATGTATGTGTGTATGTATGTATGTATGTGTGTATGTATGCATGTGTGTATGTATGTATATATGTATGTATGTATGTATGTATGTATGTATGTATGTATGTATGTATGTATGTATTTGTGTATGTATGTATGTATGTATGTATGTATGTATGTATTTGTGTATGTATGTATGTATGTATGTATGTATGTATGTATGTATGTATGTATGTATGTATGTATTTGTGTATGTATGTATGTATGTATGTATGTATGTATGTATGTATGTATTTGTGTATGTATGTATGTATGTATTTGTGTATGTACGTACGTACGTATGTATGTAGGTATGTATATAGGTATAAAATTGTGTATGTATAATGAAACGCTAATTCAAACAAATTCACTAAATATATGTCTTTTTTCTTCTCAACTTTCACACCAGCCCTTTTATGAACTTGAATTACGACAGACCACCTCGTGGTTTCATCAGAAACTCTTCTGCCTACACAACCAAAACAGCCGCCCTCACTTTCCTGATGGTTACATCATAAACAAGAACATACACCTAAGAACAAGTTGCACTACCACGAATAATAAAAATAATTATAAGATAAGAACTGTGGTAGACGAATTAATACTTCTACTATAACCTTCATGATCGTGTGATAGCGGCCTGAGCTGTCGGCTCGAAGGTCCGTGTTCGAAGCCTTCCCTCAGCCATCCGCCACAGTCCTGCTGGTGGAGGTTTAAGCTAAAGTTTGATACTCTTCAATTCTGAAGGAACATTTAGTTTTAGTGAAACAGACCAAACTAAAAACCTATAGGTCTATTAATTATTAACGCCATGGTGGTTTAGTAAATAAACCAAACACATTTCTTTCATCACATGCGACGGGACAAATTTTTACAACAACCCTTGCTAAGTCGGGAGGCGCGGTGGCTTCCTAACCGGGGGTTTCGGGTTCGAACCCTGTTGAACACTAAAATTTTTAATTCGGGATCTTTGGGCGCTTCTGAGTCTACCCATCTCTAATGGGTACCTGACATTAGTTGGGGACATGTACAGGTTGTCGGTGTTGCGCTGGCCACATGACACCCTCGTTAACCGTATACCACAGAAACAGTTGACCTTTACATCATCTGCCCTGTAGACCACTTGCTAGGTCACGCGGTGCATGTAACGAAATAATCATAAATGAACGTACACAAAATTGTTGATTCCATTGGTCTACATCTTATAATTAACCACACGATACTTGGTACTAGACATAGTAAGTCCTTAAGTCCATGACACATATGGTGGCTGCCTATGTGCTCCGGACTGTCATTCGGTCCTCTCGGTGGAAAGTGGGAGAAAAAATGTGTTCAAAATATGTACCGGACAGAGTTGATATAAACTTTGTAAATATAATTTAGTCCCACAATTCCCCGAGTGAGAACCTCTTATCGCCATGCCATCGCTCTAATTCTCAAAAGGAAAACACTATCTCCGGATCTAGTCTCTATCTCTACAACAGATCCAGTACACAGAGAGACTTTGTGTTGACCGCGCCCCCCGTCTTTCGAGGCGCCCCTTCCACCTTTCACGCTTCACCCTTTATACGCATCGCGTTATCTCCGACTCTCAAACAGACATAACACATACGTCGCGCTACGACTATAAGTCACCCATCAATTCGACTCCCCCCCCCCCCCCCCCCACCTTTCCCCAGTTTAAATCGCTCAACGGTTTTTCCCAGGTCTTTCCATACATACATTGTCTCAGCGCCTTCTGCGCCATCTAATCGTCTTGGGTAATGAACATTAGCAGGGGCGCCGCGTGGTTTATTAACTGTCTTCTGTTTTCACCTGTTCTCTGACGCTACGTGACGTATCTCTGTTGGGGGGCGACGAACCTAGTAGTTTATTGTCACATTTGCGTTGATCGTTTTCAAGAAGTCCCTCGTATCGTACCGTACTCCCTTTTTGCCATTGGTACAATTAAGTGGTGTCTTCTTAATGACCTATTTATTGGACTAGGTCAAGACGAGTAAGTTATGGACTAATTCAGATGGCGGGAAAAAAAAACAGTAACGCGCGTGGAATCCCCCATAAGGGGATAAATGAAAAAGAAAACAAAAAACAAAATGGATGCTCCTGAAATGTTAAGACAAAAATCTAGCCATCTAAGTAGGTTAATGGACCATTGAGGGCCCTGACCTGCTTCAACATATCTATTCATCCAGACTGGCCCCCGTCCTCCCGGAGCTTTTCATCTCCTTTCTTGAACTCTTGGAGTTGCAGATCAACAATCAAACCATCTCTGCCTAGCTATGGCTTAAAAACAATTCTATGGCCTAGCTATGGCTTAAAAATAAATTAAGTGGTCTTGCTATGGCTTAAATAACGATTCTATGGCCTAGCTATGGCTTAACAATTAATTCTATGGCCTAGCTATGGCTTATAAAACAATTCTATGGCCTAGCTATGGCTTAAAAATTAATTCTATGGCCTAGCTATGGCTTATAAAACAATTCTATGGACTAGCTATGGCTTAAAAATAAATTCTCTGTCCTAGCAATGGCTCTTAAAAATAAATTCTCTGACTTAGCTATGGCTGTTAAAAATGCATTCTCTGACTTAGCTATGGCCCAAAAACTAAATTCTCTGGCCTAACTATGGCTCTTAAAAATAAATTATCTGACCTGGCTATGGATCTTAAAAATATTTTCTGTTGCTTATCTAAGATATACTCTGGCCTAGCTCTCGGATACTTTGGCTCATAACTACTTAGAGTATCACTGTACAAAGATCAGTACTTTCTTGTTTAATTAGATAACATAATTCTTCATTAAACACTTCATATTTTATTTTAATTAATTATCTATTGCCGTGAATGTGAAGTACTTTAACTCCCAATCGGTTAAAAAAAATAGCATCACTTGGTGTTTTACAAGTTAAGATTACTTAACAATGGTCTCACCTCCTGGGGCGCTCTGGGCTGTTGATGGGAGACGCCGGGGAGAGAGAGAGAAAAAAAAATTAAGTTTGATTATCTCCCCGGATGTTGATCCACAACTGTCCAAGCTAGCAATCGGGAAAACCCGGAGATTAATAACGGCAATAAAAATGGCCGGCGCTTTTTAATTTAATCCACGGCCAATTTAGTGCCGGCAAACATTTTAAAAGGGGGTCTTTAAAATATGTGTTTTTATCGTGTTATGAGTGTGTGTGCATTTGAGTGCGTGGTTACGTTTGTGTGCGGGGATATTAACAAAAAGGAGGGGTGGATGGAGGTAGTCAGGCTAGCACTTTGATTTGTCTGTAAAGATAAGAGAATCATTTCAAGGAAGAAAAGAATCAATTGCACTCACCAACAAAATCTGTATAAGAAAAAGAAAAATCAGTCAGATGGAGTTAGCGGGTGGGGGGGGGCGCCGTAGGGAGTGGGGGGGGGGGGGCGGGGGGGAGTGCGAAGGGAGTGAGTTGAGAAAGATAAGACAAATGGACCAGAATCCCCGTGATTACCTCACAGATGAATTAAATGTAGCGACCCCCCTCCCGACTCCTCATGCAGTACTGTTCACTTACGATGACCGGACAGGGGTGGGGGGATACTTAACAGCGGAAGAAATCATGACCTGGCCACCAGCTGTTCTTTCCCTATACAAAAAAAAATGGTGCACTTCAAGTTGTTGCCTTGTCTGTCGTCTAAAATTGTTAAAAAGGAGCGTAGCTCGTGAAGAAAATGGGACAGAGGAGTCTCGGACATTGCGGTTTATGAAATTGTTGTATAAAGTGACCAAAACTCAATCCTTAAATCGTAAAACAACTGAGAGAGAGAGGAGAGTAGAACAAATATTTGGCAGAAGCAGGGGGTTGCCAAACTTCCGACAAAAGGAAAACATGTCCTCTTATTTTTGGTCCGGCAGGTTTTGGCCTAATGTGTGACAATTTTCGGGCTTTCATTGGGTAAAGTAAAGTAAAGTTCCCCCTTTCAGACCTTGTGGTCTATAGGGCAGATGATGTAAAGGTCATCTGTTTCTGTGGCCTACGGTTAACAAGGGTGTCAAGTGGACATTATTCATCATAGACACTTTTTTTTTTTTTTCTTTCTTGTTCTCATTGTTATGTTGGAGCGTTCAGATGACTAGATCAATATATGAGATGAACTGCGCAGTGGTTTCCAAATCAGGCAGCTCTCCATATAGTTTTCTTTCTATTTGGGTTGATTTGGGGCAAATGTCTTATACGGGCCTCTTGGTAAAGAGAGCAGTTTTGGAGGACATGGTCGGCATTCTCTGGTGATACTCCACATGGGCAGATTTCAATGGTTCCAATTTTAAGCTTCCGGTACATGTGTTGTCGCATTCTGTTGTGTCCAGTCCTGAGTCGAAAGATTAGAAGTTGATCTTGTCGGGATAGCTTATAATGGGCATCATCTTTCTTGTGATTCGGATGAGAGCTTGTCCATTTCTCATTTATTTTATTCACTATTAGTTTCTTCATTTCTTCTGGATAGAGTGCAATGTTTAAATGTGAGTTTGTTCTCCCACACTTGGCGAGTGGGTCAGCCTTCTCATTTCCTTCTAGTTCTATATGTGCTGGTATCCATTGAATGACTTTTTTTTATTTGCTGTTGTTGCTGAGCTTTATGAGTGTTGTCCTGAGTCGTTTTATAAAGGAGGGATCAGAGTTTTGCAAGCTTTGGAGGGTTGTTTTCGCATCGGTTAGAAAGACAATCTGACTGTGTGGGGTACTTGGATGATTTGCTAGCATGGTAGCAGCTAGTGCTAGTCCTTACCTTTCTGCTCTGTGGCTGTCAGAGAGCTCTCCAGTTGCAATAGATTTTTCTTCTTTTTCTCCATCTGGCCATTCGATGAGTATTACAGCTCCTCCATTTGTGGTGGCTTTATGGGATGAGCCATCTGTGTAAACTCTGATCCACTGATTGCTAGGGTAATGAGTTTGTAGAAAAGAGTTCACTGTTGTTTTTTTTTTGATGATTTTTTTTTCTTCTTCTATGGCTTTGTCAACCTTTTCTTCCTCCAATGGGTTTGCTAGTACTCTAGGTATAAGGCGGTGGCTATAAAGCAGAGAGTGGGTGTCGTTGGGGACTTTTCGAATAAGTGTTAGTTTCATGTTTTAGCTTTCATACAGAAACATCAGTATTGGAGGCGAAAATCTGGCATGTGTCGGAAGTTTTAAAAAATAACTGGCAGCTATCGTTTCAGATGAAGGAAACAAACATGAACTACTTGCCAGAATGGCACTTGCAGAACTCAGAACAATCTGGAAAAAGATGCGCTGCTTGGTGACATTCTTGTACGCTAATGGTAGAACTCGATTTGAGGATCCTTGCTATGGAGCTGAGATGCTTTAGAACAGTGATTCCCAAAGTGGTCTATATAGACCCCCAGGGGTCTACGAAGACTTCCAAGGGGACTATGAAAGTGAAAAGTATAATTGGGGGTCTATGAGATGTCCACGGGGGTCTACGATTATAGATTTCATTTAAGCAGATCGTGACTTTAACTTTTACATCCTATTAATGTAATTCTTTCATACATTAATATATGATTTGTACCATAATCAATCATTTAAATATTTATCCTGCTATTCAACAAAAAATTGTTGTATTTAATTTCTATACTTTTTTTTAAATAGCTTAACTTATTTATATGTAACTAATGTTTAACAAAAAGAAATATGGGTTGTATAGCAATGATTATTTGAAATTGGGATTCATTCCTTAATAAACAAGCGGTTGCCTTTTTATGACGATATGACTGGAGGTTATCTGACACAATGCCACCCTGTCAAAATACAGATTTGAAAAACTTTCGAAAACTCAAAGTTAATAATAGACCCACAAAATCTCTCTTCGACATCATATAGAGAAGATGATGGTTTGTGAGAGTCTTACAATATCTCTTTACTTATAACAAAATACGGAAAACACAAAAAGTAAAACTAGTAATTTTACCAGCCGTTGTAGTTGTAAAAACTGTTTTACACAAACCTGCATTTGATGTTATTAAAAGAATTTCATTAAACAACAATACATTTCAATGGCACATCGGTGGTATGAATTATAAAATTAAAAGCTTCTTATGTAATTCCTTATGTAACGACATATATATATAGTTTGGGATCAACGGCGTCACAGGCTTTGACAGGGTAAACGTGTGCTGTAAACTGCATAAAGGTCGCCGGCTCCATATTTTTCCTGAAGGTTAACCCACGAAGCATTTCCCATGTTTGGGTTTAGCTGCAAAGGCAGCAGAGGTTTGATTTCAGTTTTCCATCAACTAGGTGGGTGGCAAGCCAAGGCTAATGAGCCGTTCCTGCTCGAAGCGTACTGGTTAAGGCGCCAGTTACTCACTTTTGCTCCTTCTCCTGTTAGTAAAAATAGTTCCGCGGAACCAATATTTGAGGCAGACGTGAAAGATCAACAGATACACTGGAGACTACTCTTTGCGAAAACTTTTACAATGATACTTAAGGCAAATTAATTTATTAATTAATATTTAATGTGTGAATATCTACTTTATAGAACAACAAATTCCTATATGAAACATAATATTCGTAGCAACGAATGCATATCCTTAAAAAAAAAAAACATTTCCAGCGGGTTTAGTGATTCCTGCAATATGCATTTATTGTTATTTTAATTGGTTTAAATTTGAATTTTATCAATCAAAAATGATAGATCTCTCTTCATTTATTGTAGCTTTAAATTTCTTTTAATTTCTTCAACTCACTACAGTTAGAAATAAGTTTTAAAAAAAATGACAATGAATTTGCAAAAAAATTGCATACAAGCAGGGGGCCTACCGAAAACCAGAAAACATGGCAAGAAATCTACGAGACAAAAAAGTTTGGGAACTACTGCTTTAGAAGGTTCCTAGGTATCACATACAAAGACAACATAGCAAATAAATTATTTAGAAACATAATCACAGCAAAAATTGGGACCCACGATTCCTGTCAAAAAAAAACAACCAAACATAAACTATATGGTTGTATCCAAAAGTCCTCGTGGCTCGCGTAGACATTTATGCAGAGAACATTACCAGGATAAAGAAGAAGAGGCAGACAGAAAAAGCAATGGGAAGACAATATCAAAGAATTGACGAGCCTGTCATTGAAAGAGATTTTATTTGAGGTAGAAGATTGAGAGAAATGGAGAAACCGTCAACAGATCATGTGTGGTGCCATAATAGTTCAACAGACTAAGATATAGATAAATGTGAAAGTGATTGGATTTCTATAGATAACATTTTTTTTGGGTGTCCATAAAATTTGTTTTTTTTTATTATGTATCTAGATAAAGTTATGTCTACTTTGTAAGTAGGTTAAGTTAAGTGTTTTTTTTTTGTAAGTAGGTAAAGTTATGTTTTGAATATGAAGATGTTTATTAGAATTCAACTACTGGTATTCAAGAAGAGGTCCAGTTGTTCCTATTCCAATTCCAACCAGTAGTAACCTCGGAGGACAACGGCTTACGTGGCAAAATATGTAGGTCGCAACTGGGTCTGCGTAGTCATGCCAAATATTGCACTCATCTGTAATCTTCGGGCTGAGAGACTTGTCCTTCATCTTGGCTGTCTTCACGTCATTCTCCTACTCAAACACGTCATTAGGTGAAATAATAGTGAAGGTTTTGTAAGACATCACGTGGAACGTACAAGAAAGAGACAGAGAGAAAGAGAAAGACAGAAAGAGAAAAAGAGAAAGACAGAAAGACAGAAAGACAGAAAGAGAAAGAGAGAAAGAGAAAGAGAGAAAGAGAAAGACAGAAAGAGAAAGAGAGAAAGAGAAAGACAGAAAGAGAAAGAGAGAAAGAGAAAGACAGAAAGAGAAAGACAGAAAGAGAAAGAGAGAAAGAGAAAGACAGAAAGAGAAAGAGAGAAAGAGAAAGACAGAAAGACAGAAAGACAGAAAGACAGAAAGAGAAAAAGAGAAAGAGAGAAAGAGAAAGACAGAAAGAGAAAGAGAGAAAGAGAAAGACAGAAAGAGAAAGAGAGAAAGAGAAAGACAGAAAGAGAAAGAGAGAAAGAGAAAGAGAAAGAGAAAGAGAGAAAGAAGAGAAAAGAAAAGAAAAAAGCTTACATGTTTATTTATAAGCACAAATAAATCCAGAAAATTAAACATTTATTAGATAGAATGAGAGAGAGAATGAGAGAGAGAATGAGAGAGAGAATGAGAGAGAGAATGAGAGAGAGAATGAGAGAGAGAATGAGAGAGAGAATGAGAGAGAGAATGAGAGAGAGAATGAGAGAGAGAATGAGAGACAGAGAGAGAGAATGGGAGAAGAGAGAAAGAGAGTGTGAATGAGAGAGAGATAATGAGAAAGAGATAGGATGATAGTGAGAGACAGAATGAGAGAGGATAGAAAGAGTGAGAGAATGAGGTAAAGAGAGAGGTGAGAGAGAGAGAAAGAGAGAGAGAGGGATGTAAAGATGAAGAGAAACAGAGATACAGAAAGACCAACTTACGCTCTCTACTTATACTAAAAACAATGCAATAAAAATTCCCCACTACTCCTAACCTAAAATCCCAACTATGAAATCGATGCTAAATGCCAAACCCTAGATGATTGGAGAGTTACAAGTGTCCACATCCGGTGTTTCCCAAAAGTCTGTTTGACTGGACACACAGGTTTAAACAGGACATGTCATATCCCCCTTCCCCCCCCCCCCCAAAGTCTCGGCCCTCATTCTGGTCAGTCGGGCATTGTCATCTTTTCTCATCACACAAATCTGGACACGGCATGCACCAGACTGACCGATACATTCCAGTGAAATACCTCTGTGATTTCTCTCGCCTATAAGAAGGTCATATGTCACAACGCGTTTATTTCTAACATACTACTACTAATAATATGGGAGTTGTCTAAGATTACAATAAAGTATATACCCTGTTGTTATAGCAACTGAGGGGATAATGACAACTGACCTCACAGATACCTTTAAGGCAAATAACATTCCTAAGAGGATCCTTATTACCTGTCAGAGGGCAGTAACATTCCTAAGAGGATCCTTATTACCTGTCAGAGGGCAGTACAACAAAAAAATGTCTAATTGGACACTGTTAAAGGGACAACACTGAATTTCCCTTTTAACGAAGCTCGACCCTGTCAGTGCCATCCATCTATCCATCCCTGTGGCGCTACAGCCCATGGAGGGCTCTGGCCTGCTTTAACACATCCTTCCATTCAGATCTCTCCTGGGCCTTTCATCTCCACGCCCTAACCCCAAGCTGCTTCAGATCTGCTTCCACATCATCTATCCATCGCATTCGGGGTCTGCCTTTTGGTCGCCTGCCTTTTGGTTTTTGCCTGTATACGATTTTCGCCCTTCTGTCTGACATTCTTTCAAGGTGACCTGCCCAACGTAGTCTGTCCTTTTTTATTTCGTTCACTATTGGTGGGTCTTCATACAATTGATATATCTCATGGTTAGTGCGTGTCCTCCACCCTGTTTTATCCTGTATGGCACCATAGATTTTCCTAAGAATTTTTCTTTCCCAAGTGTTAAGTAAATTTTCAGATGTCTTTGTCAGTGTCCAGGTCTCACTTCCATACATTGCTGCTGGTCTTATTATGGTTTTGTATATTATTTTCTTGGTTTTCCTTGAAATTGTTTTGCTCTTAAGTAAATGGTGGGTGCTATAAAATGCCCTGTTGCCTCCTGCTATTCTTTCCTTTATTTCTGTTAGTAGGTCATTTTTTGAAATTAATAGTACTTCCTAGATATTTGAAAGTTTGGACGTTTTCAAATTCGTGGTCTTTGATTTTGATATTTTGTCCCTCTGTTTGATTGTCTCTTGTCATTGTGATGTACTTGGTTTTATTGTCATGCTGGTCGAGATGCTTCTTCTAGTTGTATGAAGGCTCTAGCGATGTCAGAGGTTTCTTTACCCAATAAGGCAATGTCATCGGCATAAGCAAGGTATTGTAGAGGTTGGCTGTATATCGTCCCCGTTGGTTGTGGACCCGTGTTTTCTCTCCTGAAGTAGTTAGTAATAGTTCCCCTTGTGTTTATGTGTATATTTCTTATAACTCTCTCCAGTGTTAAATTGAAAAGCATGCAGGAAAGTGCGTCTCCTTGTCTTAATCCTCGTTTAATCCTAAATTCCCGTGAGTGTTCTCCTTGTATTATGACTTTGCTTTTTGAGTTGTTTAATGTCATATGTATAAGTCTTGTCAGCTTGTTGGGTATTCCAAAATCCTGTAGAGTGTCATATAGGTATTTCCTTCTGATACTGTCATAAGCCATTTTATAGTCTATAAAGAGTTGGTGGATTGGTATGTTGTATTCATGGCATTTTTCTAGTATACATGAAGATGTGGTCGGTTGTGGATTTGTTGGGTCTGAAACCACATTGGTAGTCACCTAAGATTTTTTCTGAATATTTTCCAAGTCTCTTAGTTATAAGCCTAGACAGTATCTTATAAGTCACATTTAGTAGAGAGATTCCTCTGTAATTACAGCACTTTAACTTGGATCCTTTTTTGTGTATTGGGGTTATAAGAGCCGTTTCCCATTCTGTTGGTATTACTTCTTCTTCCCAAATTCTTGATATTAGTCTGTGTATTTGGGAATGTAAGTCTTTCCCTCCATATTTAATTAGTTCTGCTGTGATTTGGTCCTCTCCTGCTGCTTTGTGATTCTTCATGGTCCTAATTATTTCTGATGTTTCAATGAGTGTTGGAGGGTTCACTAAGGGATCTGGTCCACCATGTGGCAGTTCATATTCTCCATTGTCTCCATCTTCAGTGGTATTTAGGATCTCCTCAAAGTATTCAGCCCATCTCTCAATGATCCTGCATTTTTCTGTGATAAGGTGACCATCTTTGTTCTCACACATGTGTGATCTAGCTTGAAATCCGTTCTTTTCATCTTTAATTTTCATATACATTCCTCTCATGTCTCCCTCCTTTGCTAGTTCCTCAATTTGAGTAATCTTGGACTTTTCCCATTCCCGTTTTTTTTCTTTCTTACAACTTTTGTGGCCCTTCTTCTTGCTTCATTGTATTGCTGTCTAGTGTTCCTGGTTTCTCTCTGTAGCATTATCATTCGGGCATTGTTCTTCTCTAATATAGTTTGTCTGCATTCATCATCATACCACCCTATTTTCACGTTGTTTTGTTTAAATCCAACTACCTCTTCTGCTGTTCTTTTGATAGCATGCTTTATTACTTCCCAATGCTCATTTATGTTATTTTCGCTGTCCTTTTCTAATGTTGTCAGTTGCGTTTGGAGTGCCATTCTATAAGTTTCTGCAACAAGTGGATCCTTTGTGAGTTTTTGACTATCATATTGCTGTGCTCTCTTTCTTTGGTAATTGTGTATGGTACTTATTCTTTGTCTAAGTTTAGCTTTTACTAGTAGGTGGTCTGAGTCAGCATTAGCTCCTCTGAAACTTCTTACTTCTAGTATGTCTGATCCATGTCTCTTATCTATGAGTATATGATCTATTTGATTCTGGGTGTTGCCATCAGGTGAGATCCAGGTAACCTTGTGAATATTCTTATGTTGGAATTTTGTGTTGCTGATAGACATTCCTTTTCCTGATGCAAAATCCACTAATCTTATGCCATTATTGTTGGTCTCTTCATGTAAGCTTTCTTTGCCAATTGTTGGTCTGAATGCTGGTTCCTTTCCTATTTTTGCATTGAAATCTTCTAGGACTATTTTGATGTCATGCTTTGGTGCTTCATCATAAATTCTTTCCAGTCCATCATAGAAGGCTTCTTTTGTGTTATCATCTGCATCTTCAGTAGGGGCATGAACATTGATAAATGATATGTTGAAGAATTTTCCTTTCAAACGTAGTGAGCAGAGTCTATCACTTACAGGTTTAAATCCAATGACATTACCTACCATTTCCTTTTTAACAGCAAAACCTGTACCTAAGTTGTTAGTGCTTCCACCACTATAAAATATAGTATACTCCTTGGTTCTGAGAATGTCCGAGTCTTTCCACCTGATTTCCTGTAGAGCTACAAGGGGTATCCTATATTTCTTTAACACTTCAGTAAGTTGGGCTAGCGCACCTGCTCTATAAAGGCTTAGCACGTTCCATGTCGCAAAACAAAAATCATGTCCTTTTCCAGGCCTAGGTCGTTTTCCGTTGAGATCTGTCCGGGAATTCTTGTTTCTAGAAGCTTTCGTAACAGTATTTTTTATATGACAGAGTTGTTAGCCCAGTGAATAACCATCTGGGGGGGCTGCCCCTTTAAGCTCTCTGGATAGCTGCCTTTATTTTCGGGTAAGGTGCCCTAGCCTTTGTGGATCCCTCCACTTCCTGCAAGGCAGCAGGTTTGATTTTGGTCCACCCCGGGTATTTTATTTTTCCGGTACCCACCATATCTGGAGGGCTTTTCCCTATCCGCTACCTGGGGAGGCGCTCGATGGGAGATCAAAAACTCAACACGAGCCCTGGCAGTGCCAAAGAATGAATATTAATTTATTTCAATAATAATACTAATAATCATCCATGAGGAAATTTGTCTTACGATTTGTGCATTACACACAACAAAATATTAAAACTATTGAAAATGAATTATACGCTCACACCAGTTTTATTTAAACATTATATGTGAAATGTTTGTATCAAAGTGTATTTGTATTTAATAATTTATTCCCATTGTAACAAAGAAGTAGTATTTGTGTCTGTTTGGTTTTGTAATCTTTGTCTTGTATCTCCTTTGTGATTGTAAAATCTCGAAATCTTGACCCATAAGGTTTTTTTTTTTTTTATAATTCTTCTATTCAGCTGGTTAATTCATGGCACTGGGTGGGTGGGTGAAACTGGGTGGACGCGATTCTCAATAACGGCTCTAACGATTTTTCTAGAAATGTGACAGTTAATGAATATTTTTGCGAAAAGAAGTACTAGCTATTTGGTACTACTGGGTTAACTCTAGTTGAACCGTTATAATTTTTTAAAGTATACAAGAAGGTTAACTTTAATGTGGCTGGAGGACTAGACAATCTTCATCTTGAACAGATTTCGGGTGTTTTCGGGTGTAGGCACTTACGATTAAAGAGTTTAATGAATTCATATTCAAATACACAGGCCCAGAAGCTTTTAAGTCTAAATACATCAATGAAACATTATCTATTGCCTAAAAACAAATGAAAAGCAACGTCCAACAGACTTTACTTCCTCCAGATGTGACCAGAGATCCATCTCAAAGAACTTGAAACCCCCCACCCCATTTTCGAAGATAAAATACCGAAATAGAAAGTGTTATCCAGGACTCGAACATTGTTTTAGTTACTGTTTTGATCTATTCAGTGAATGTTTTCAAGATTTTAAGTTATGCCCCACATTTTGTATTTTGTTTTGTTAACGCCAGCGGGACATCACCAGAATTTTCACAGTAAAAATGACTTTTAGAGGGCTAGCAAGCATACCAGAGCTAGCCAGCAGTGTCACACTGTGACTGTGACAGGCATTCCAACACGCATGCGCGCACAAATCGTTAAGACAATGTTTAGAAAAGACAGAATCCTAAATTGGTATCTCAACGTGTCTACGGCGCTAATGTCCATTTCCCAGACCATCGCCCACCGTGGACCATGTTGTCTTGTAAACAAATCATCCGGACGACAAGGTGAGATTTCACCTCCAAACTGCCAAGAAGTCGGCCATCTTCGACACACAAGCCTTGTCCAGCCTGCGACAGATTTGCAAAAAGAGTAACGTTTTGATTTATTGCTTATTTGGTTCTCGCATGAAAAACATATTTCGCATCTTTTATAAGTGAAATGTCTTATAATTAAAAAATAAAAACAGTAGATATTAAAAATTTAATCATATTGGGTTCTATGTTATTATTTTATATAAATTTTTAATTTAAAAAAATGTGATGAGAAAAAATGTGGCCATTGTTTAAATGGAAGTGTCACTCCTTTAAAAATCTGGCAAGTCTCTGCAGGCGGGCTGATGGGAAATTGATGGTTCAATTGTTTGCAGTGCAATATTTGAAAGAATTTGAAGAAACCTGCCTAGTTGACTTTGGTCACAAGACGAGCCAGGCGGATGAGTGCGGGAAACAAGGCCGTTAGATCGGAATGCAGAAACAACCTGCCGTACGTGCAAAACATTCAAAGATTTTAGTTTTCTTTTCTGCTCGTTGTGTGGTATGCGCTCTAGACGTTAATCTTGATGGTCCCGGGTTTGAACCTTGTCTGCTGTCACCCCCGGAACATCCGAAAGTGTAATACCTAACGAACAAATTTAGCCTTAAAAATGTTTGTCAAGTTTTGAAAAAAAAAAAAAAAGAAAATTATGTTGTTTTCTTTTATCTAAAGTTGTGTGTGTGTGTGTTCGTGCATATGTGTGAGAGTATAATAAAAATGTACTTAGCAACAGAGTTAGTTATTTTCAAGAGCATAAATATCCTTATTACAAAATTAGTAAATGAACAGGAAAACACCGATTTCCTTAAAACCATGCATACAAACATCTCTCTCTCTCTCTCTCTCTCTCTCTCTCTCTCTCACACACACACATAATACATAGATACTTATACACACACATAATACATAGATACATATACACACAGACGCACACACATATATAGTATATATATATGCCATTCAGTACATCCCATAATATATATATATATATATATATATATATACTGTATGAACTGAGTGGCTTAAAACCATTAGGTCTACCTAACTGCTAGGGATATATTTCGAATCCTAAAGTAAATTAGTTTTATTCGATCTGAGTTGCATTGGCTGAGCCTCTTTAAGGCAGCACGGAAGCCTTCTCACACATGGCGACATTCCCACACACAAAAAGTGCATTTCTTGGTGTGGTGATTACATGTATATATTGTTATATTTTTCTTGTCAAGTACTCCCTCTCCCCACCTGCCCCCCCCCCCCCGACTTACCCAGCGCTATTTGAATAGTGTTTACGCTCATCTTTCTTCGACAACATTTTATAATCTGATTAAGATGGTGTGTGTGTGTGTGTGTGTGTGCTTCATAAGTTTATTTATTAACTAGAAGCCATTGGTTTAAGAGTCTGTGGGAACTACAGTGATGGAACCCTAGTCTGACGTGACACACTCGTGGACATTGAGAAGTAGTCTAACGACTCAAGCTTTGCTAAATAAACTTTCAAAAAAATAAAAAACAAAATTTCGGCCCATACGTCTGACACCCCTTTCCACTCTTTCTTTTTGCTCTTTCCACGTTCAGAAACATGTTCATGTTCATACTGTTCATAATGTCCATAATGTTCATAATGTCCATAATGTTCATAATGTCCATAATGTTCATAATGTCCATAATGTTCATAATGTCCATAATGTTCATAATGTCCATAATGTTCATAATGTCCATAATCTCCATAATGTCCATAATGTTCATAATGTCCATAATGTTTATACTGTTCATAATGTTCATACTGTCCATAATGTTCATAATGTTCATAATGTTCATAATGTTCATAATGTTCATAATGACCTTGAAAACGAAAAAAAAGGGGGATGGTAACCCGAGAAGGGTAGCATTTTTAAAAAAATTAGTTATTGAAGAGTATTATTTAAAAAATACCATTTTTGATTAATTGGAGTAAGATATACCAGGATATCAAAAATACCAAGATATAATATAAAAATACAAAGATATCCATATACTAAGCTATTAAGATAATATTGTTATAATAAAGACCAATTGAGATATTAAGAATTTAAGATACCAAGTTATCCAAGAGATATCAATATATCACAATATAACGGTATCAGCAGATTGAGATGTCAAGATACTAGTACAGCAAGTTATCAATGTATCATAATACCAAAATATAAAGATACCAAATATTTAGATGCCAAAATATCACGATAGTTTCTAGAGGCAGAGTTGTTTGTTGTAGTTTCAAATGTCTACCTCCTCGACCTACCATTAGTCTGCCCCCCCCCCCCAGCATCATTAGTGTCACATTCCTTCTTTCATCGACTTCCCCCCCCCCTTATTTTTTTCCCAACACACATACACGCACACATATATTAAAATACAACGATTCCGTTAACGGCTAGGTTCAAAATCTTAACAGTCCACGTGAGACGCCCCTGTCCCCACCCTTTCAGGCGCACGCGAATACACCCTACGCCACGCGCCCATTCACTTCAACACGTTCAAGAGTAAAGGGGAGGGGGGGGGGGAGTGGGGCTCTTACTCCCTCGGATTAATAGGAGATCAGAGACCGTGACCTGACTCGGGGCTGTCACATACAAACACATATCACAACAATCCATACACATAAACATGAAATAAACACATGCGTAGCTCACCCCCATTCCAATTCAAAATAAGGGGGGGGGGGGGGTAACGGGTCTTTGTAACTCAGCGCGTGTGAGTGTGGGTACTAGTTGGACTATCTAGTGAAAGCGATCTTCGATTCACGTGCACACGTCAAAGTAAGAAATGTCAAGATCAGTTCGCACGCGCTAACTCTATTTTTCCCCCTTACTATAACTCACCTTTCTATTGTAACTTAAGTTTTTAGCATTGAAGTCCCGTCTTGTCTTCTCTGGCTAATTCCCCCTAGCCCACCCACCCCTCTATTGTGTGTGTGTGGTGTGAGTGTGTCCTTTTGTACGTCTTGTGTCCTTTAGCGACAGATGGATGAATATGACCGGAAGACAAAGGCGGAAGATTGTTTTCGCCTTATTCGCTTGCTGAGTCCGACTGTCTGTCCATTCTTCAAGGGAGAGAATTGTTCTTTCAACATCATGGATACTTTTTTCTTGCAGAAATGACTGCTTTAGTATTCTTCTCTCTCTCTTTCTCTCTCTCTTTCTCTCTCTCTTTCTCTCTCTCTTTCTCTCCACTTCCGTGTCTCCAAGTCCTTATGTCCATCTTGTTTTTTGGTTTTTTGTTTTTCACAATCGGAATACAGTAAAAAGAAACTGTCCAAACGATTCAGTTAAGATGCAGTGAGTGAAAGCCTTCAATCTATGGGGTGGACCTCACGACCATCTGTTTGAGACCAGGATCCACTGACCATTGTTCGATGGGGCAGACAGACGTACCTGGCAACAAAAAACAACAACACAAGAGAACACTTAGACTGTCCAGCGTACCGGAAATAAAGTTATAGATACACTCAGGCGAAGCAAAGAGACATTGAAACTCGGACTCGGAAATGACAAATAAATAGTATCAATGAAAAGTAAAAGAGGGAGGTGGGGGGGGGGGATAAGAAAGAGTGAAGCGTTGCTGTGGATGGCAGGGGAAGTTCTAAGTGGACGCGTGGAACAGATTTAGATATAAAAATATTATTGATGAGAGCGTTAAGAAAGAAAAACAAAGGGTCGGGGACATTCTAAATTATTAACATGTGTTAAGAGTGAAATAAAAATGAAAATGAACTAAACCTAATAACAGGCTTCACTCTGCTTGAACGACGCATCGAGTGTCAAAAACACCCAAATAACAAAATACAACATTAATGTTGTATTCAGATTCTCATGTCGTTACAGAAACATAACTACTAAACTATAACACAAGTACAATTTTTAAAATTACTTTTAAGAAAAAAAGGTTACAAAGGCAATTCACTCTACACACGAGCTCAAAATCAGCCCCCGTATTGGTCCACTTAGTCTTCACCAGGATTCAAACACGGGACTTCCGGTTCCAAGTGCTTTACCCCTCAGCCATAGTATCTCCATATATTCAATTAGCGCACACTTATATTTTTTTAAAATAATGATTATTAATCATATCTAATCTTAAATAATACAGACGTTACTTCAAAAAAAGATGATGACTACGTCCTGCATATTAACCAATGACTTAAATTCTGTCACGTCATTGCTTTACCTGGCTAGATCCATCTAGTTTACCTGGCTAGATCCATCTAGTTTACCTGGCTAGATCCATCTAGTTTACCTGGCTAGATCCATCTAGTTTACCTGGCTAGATCCATCTAGTTTACCTGGCTAGATCCATCTAGTTTTCCTGATACATTCTACATTCAGAGTCCCATTTCATAAACACACAAATGTCGGAGAAACAGTGAGGTCCTAACCTAATTAAACTAAACATATTTTTTTTTAAAATCTCTTTTAGAATGAAGGGTGGATTTCCTACACTTGGGGCAGACGTTTCGTCGGGCCTGATGGAACCTGGCCCGCAGGCTGCATTTTGGACGTCTAGGATATTTCTAAATTCTATTCTTTGGGATATCTCTAAATTGTTTTCTTTTGGGATATCTGTAAACTGTATTCTTTTGGATACCTCTAAACTGTTTTCTCCTTGGGATATCTTAAATCTTTTTTCTTTGGGATACCTCTAGATTCTTTTCTCTTTGTATCATTACTCGGCTTGTATCTCTAAACTTTATCTTTCAGTCTTTGTGGAATATCAGAGCTTTTTCTAAAACTACGCACATAAGGCAACATGAGCATGAAATAAAAACTTTAAAGCGACACTTGTCGGGAAGCTGTGGTCAGTTTCGCGAAAAAAAAAAAGGCAATGGACACTGCCACACCCACTGGTATCCATTCTATCCCTTTAAGTCTTAACATCCATTGTGGTCTTCTTCATCTTTGTATAACCCTACAAAGTATATATCCATGTTATAGTTCGTTTGATTGTGTGAACCTGTAATCCAGGCGACTGACCATCCGATGGGCGGCTTAACTTCTTGTCAACAAACAAATAGACCCTGTTCGTTTCGCGGCTAGAGCCCTGCCCTGACAAATGACAAATGTCACGTTTTGAGATTTACACGCAGACAGAAGATGACACAAGGAAACTGGACAGGTCAGTAGCGTTATGGATTGAGGATTAGCGCTTATTGTCGATGATCCAGAAGGGTCTTTTCCGTAACGGAAGCTCGGGTTCCTGTAAACAAAAAGGGGGATAAGTCTCAGACATTTAAGCAAGAACAATGCCCTATATGAGAGAGTCAAAATGTCGTGGGTCCGAGTGTGGACCAAATGAAATAGATGGATGAGGAGTTCACTCAGTCATTGAAGTCTCTGGATTCATTTCGTTTGTTTTCAGTTATTATTGTTAAACTTTTCACTTTTTTGTTGTTTCTTTTTTGTACAAATCTCTTTCTCACCTTTTTCTTTTTAACTCGTTGATTGTTTCTCTCTCTCTCTCTCTCTCTCACGTTCTCTCTCTCACTGTCTCTCTCTCTCTCTCTCTCTCTTTCTCTCTCTCCGTCTCTCACTGTCTCTTTATCTTTCTGTCTCTCTCTCTTTCTCTCTCTCACTGTCTCTCTTTCTCTCTGTCTCTATTTCTCTGTCTCTATTTCTCTGTCTCTCTCTCTCTTTCTCTCTCTCTTTCTCTCTCTCACTCTCTCTTTCTCTCTCTTTCTCTCTCTCCGTCTCTTACTGTCTCTTTATCTTTCTGTCTCTCTCTCTTTCTCTCTCTCACTGTCTCTCTCTTTCTCTCTGTCTCTCTCTCTTTCTCTCTCTCTTTCTCTCTCTCACTCTCTCTTTCTCTCTCTCCGTCTCTTACTGTCTCTTTATCTTTCTGTCTCTCTCTCTTTCTCTCTCTCCGTCTCTCACTGTCTCTTTATCTTTCTGTCTCTCTCTCTGTCTCTCTCTCTCTATATATATATATATATATATCTGTCTCTTTCTCTAGTATTCTCTCTTTCCATCCAGTTACCTCTTTATTCCTTTCTCTCTCGCCCTTTCTCCTTATTTCTGTCTCTCGATTTCTTTTCGCTCTCTTCTTTTCTATTCAATTGTGTACTTGATTTTATTGTCTGTCCTCACTCGAACTATTTTCAGTTTTCATGTAACCCTCACAAGCTTTCATTAACTCTGTCCTTGCGTACCACATGGTGGTCCTGTTGGTTATGCAAAAGGTGAAAGTCCTTGTTATTCTCACACACCTTGTTCATAAACAAAGTGCATAGTCGTATGAACTTTATACATTGTTAAAGACTGGTTAAGTACTATTTTTGGACAACTTGCAACTTAGACTAAGTTTAACAATCATCTTAGCACACAGAGTCCAGTATTAGTAACTACTTGCGTATAACACTTTATTAATGCCCTCACTTTCCTGACATAGTAACTTTACTTTCATTCAATTTGATTAAAATTCATCGCACACGCTTTTCTGCAGTGCTGCGTTCTTACTAGCTCGTGTATTTCCCTCTTTTGGTCCGTCGAGTAATTTTCAAACTCATTTCAAACATGAAGACTATTTATAATATTATTTCTAATGGTCCTATTAGGTCAAGTTAGTCTTTTTGGAACGGAAGGATAATGTAAAGCTTATCCTTTATTTTGTAGCAGACGGTGAACAAGGGTGGCATGTAGCCAGTACAACTTCCCCAGCGTATGCACGGAATGTCCTAAAAAATTCCGAAGTTTAAAATTACAAATTTAATAATAATAATAATAATACTCTTTATTGTTTGTAGGGAAATTTGTCTTACAATTTGTGCATTACACCAAACAAAAAACCTTATAAGTATAAGAAACCAAAGTGTACATTCACACCAGACTCACTCATAATTTACATGTGACAAAGTTTATATCAGATTGTTCTTATTTAATGATTTGATTGCCAGGGTAACAAAAGAGTGTTTGTGTCTGTTTCTCTTTGCTATCGGTGTCTTGTATCTCTTTTGTGATGGTAAAATCACAAAATCCTGACACAGAGGGTGATTCTTTATGTTGAGTATCTTGTTAGCTTTTTTTATAGATGTCACCGTGATTCGAACTCGAATGCCTAGTTTTTACCGCTCAGCCTTCAGGCCACACATTGCCACTATTTAATCTGGGACAATTTATCTGGGCGCAAACGTTGTCTCTCAAGACAGAGAAGACAGAGTGCCTCAAAGCTAAAAATTTGAAAACAGAAAGAAAAGGTCATAGGTCATTTCCAAGAATACTTGTATATAAAGTTAAAAGTTCCCCCCCCCCCACCCCTATTAATAAACATTATCTAATAAAACGTCGAATATTATTTCTAAAACTATCCATGATTTATACAATATTTCAGTCCTTGGGTGCCCTGTCCCTGAAGAATAAACTCTACCTGGATCAGACGCGAATGCTAAGAGGGTGACAGATTTATTTCCGGGGTTAGAGGAAGGGTGGGGTCACTGGCGTGAGGGTGAGCACGCGGCCTGGTCGTTAATTCACCCCCCCGCAGCCCTCAAAATGTTCAGAAAAGGAAACATTTTGCCCGTGTCAGAAAACAAGGCGCAGAAAAGAAAGTGAACTAGAGACAAACAAACAAGAGAGAAAGAAAAAGGAGAAGGAAGAGAACAAGTCAGGAGACCCTGGCCGGCACGTAGCTGACCCCCATCAGGCCCGGAGGTGAAGGGTCGTGTCTCTTGCATCGCCTCCCCCCCCCCTTCTCTCTCATTAGTTCTAAAATCAATCATTTTCTATTTTTCAACACTAATGACTTGGACAGTTGTCGAAGGCGTGTGCTGCATACCAAAAAATGCATTTAAACTGTATTGGAATATTCATCTTGAATTATCGTTGATTTTGTTCCCCGTTATATCATAATATCAATTATCAATTTTAGTCATCATGCCCTAAGCATATTTAATATTTTTATTACAAAGTTAATATCAACTCTCTCTGTCTTATCTGTCAGGTACATTTCTTTTACATGCTATTTCTCCCACACCCATCCTTGAGTCAAGTTGAAACTTTTACAATAAATTGTTGTGCCAAACAAAACATGAATCAATGTAAAAAAAATTAACCAATACGTTAATTAATTATTGGTAAAAAGGGAAATAAACGTTACTTATTGAGAGCGTGTCTGTATATGTAGAGCTATTCCCATCGTTAAGTTTCGTACACGAGTTTCTCCCAGTTCTCATTCTCGGATCAAGTTAAAACTTAGAGTAATTGGGTCACTGTGGATGACAATGTATGAATCCATGCCATGTATTGCTTTCTAGACGTTCTCGTCCATGAGAAGGCTGAGATCAGCGGTTCCCAACCTTTTGAGCTCGGCGACCCCTTTTTACAATCCCCCACTCTCTCGCGACCCTCCCCCCCCCCACATACACAAATACAAAATTGTAGGGTAGACAATAACAATCCATATTTTCGATGGTCTTAGGCGACCCCTGGCAAATGGTCAATCGACCCCCAAAGGGGTCGCGACCCACAGGCTGAGAACCCCTGGATTAGATTGTAACTGACAAGGTTACTTCTGTCTGAGAGAAACAATCAGCATCTTCGACGTGGAGCTTTCATCTAGACCAGAGCACTTTGTATTTTGCATACAGAAAATATTATATTTTGTCTAATATTAAGCTACTGAACGAATACAAAATATCCAAATATCAATGCCTTGACTGTAACATCTCTAGAAGAGTGCAAGTACAGGTCTCGTCCACAATTGATCACAAAAGTAAAGTGCAGTTCGTTTTTCAGACCATGCCTTCTATGGGGCAGATGATCTTGAGGTCATCTGTTTCTTTGGCCAACGGTTAACGAGCATGGTGTCATGTGACAGAACGACGCAGAGAGCAAAAGAAATGAAGCAGCTATAGTCAAAAAAAAAAAAGGAAGCTGCCCTAAAACTGATGCATATACATGCCCAAACTGTGGAGTCTTGGCTGCTCCAGAATTGGCTTGATTAGTCACCGTGTCATGAGAAAAACTATAGTCAGTGACTCATTTGAGGCGTGTATTGTCTTCCGAGACAGAAAGCTTATATTCTTATGTCTTTTTATTATCTTATCTTATATAATACAGACGTTACTTCAAAAAAGAAGATGATTACGTCCTACGCGTCTTGCATTTAGTCATGCATATTAACCAATGACTTAAATTCTGCCAAGTCACTGGTTTTTCTGGCTAGCTCAGGCAACCCATTCCATGCTCTATTACATGGGATCTACTATTAAAATACTAAAAGTTGTAATGTGTCATTAATTTGAAGCTCATTTTATTGTTTTAAAAATAGCTTTTACTCATTTGCAAAAAAAAAAAAAAAATTAAATTTGAAAATTACAATGAAGTTGTGGAAACATTCCAATGTTTAGGTAGTGCTCATATTTGCTTATATTTGTAATTTATAGATAAAAAGGTCTGAAAAGGTTGCTTTACTTTTATAGTGTAAAGAAAAACTAAGATTTTCAAAGACAAAGACTTTAGAGATTATCTGTCATTTCTTCCATAGAGCCATTAAAGAATGAAACGGGTTGCCTGAATCATGCATGAAACCAAAGGCTACGAAGAGTTTTGGTCTTCGACATGCATGACTAGATTGACTCATGGATATTCGTAGGACGTCAGTATCTTCTTCTTTGAAGGAGCGTCTGTAGTTTATAAGATAAAAAAATTAAATAATGAGCAGGACAAAAGAAGACACCCTAAAATAGACACCTCTAACATAGACACGACAAACATAGAAGCCACTAACATAGACACTACTAACATAGACACATCTGACATAGATATCACTAACATATAGTTCATATACACCACTAACATAAACACCCTAACATGGACATCAATAACATAGATACCACAAACGTAGACACCTCTAACATAGACACCAGTAGCATAGACGCCACTTTTTGAGAGGAGACACTTATTATCTGTGAGAAAACCCAGTCGCAGCGACGAACACACAAAAAAAAACATGTTGAAAATCAATTTATTTCTGGCTGTTTGTATATATAAAAATATTTATCTTATAAAACTTTCAGAGATTCACTTATCATAAAAGATTTTTTTTTTTAACAGCCGCTTTCATTTCTTGTGCTTTCAGCTAAACATATTTTGTGTCAGCGCCATTATAGATGTGCGTGTGTGTGTGTGCTTAATATCGTCTGCATTAAAAACCATGGTGTGAGAAAGTTGCATCTCCTTCATCGTAAGAGTTCCCTCCCTCCCCTGCCATCTCCATGCGCTTCCCCCCCCCTCCCGATCTCCCCAGCCACTGATTCCCCTCCCCACAAAAACTTTATCAGTGTGGGAAGTTATGGTGGTCGAGGGAACAAATTTGTCTCTTCTGACATAGAAAGTGGTGCGTAAATAAAAGTCACTTTGGTTTTTGTTTTTTTAATACTTCTGCTCAAGCTGATTTAATACTTTCCCCAACCCAGAAAAACTCAACTCACTCCCCCCCCCCCTGATTTTTTACACGATGCAGTACTTTTAGTTAAAAAAAAATAAACCATAAATTATTTTGCAATTTGTTATTACTTTCCACAATTAAACCAAGTGTTAGTTTAATTAAGCATTATTATAAAATTTCCGTTTATAATTAAAGTTAAGCGTTGAAAGATTCAATTTTTGCTTTCAAAATTAATGCTAATTTAATCTTTGCGATATACAAGTTACATTTGATCTCTGGTTTGATTTTTAGTTGAATTGATAATGTATCGTGTTACATTTATTTCATTTCCTTGTCATTAGCGTCCATAGAGACAGGGGCATTAATCACAGGTTGGTGGAATAGACTTGATAGATCAGGATCACCAAACAAAAAACTACAATTTGGAATGTTGTCTAAGATGAAGCAACGAACGTACAGACTTCTTGTAAGAAATAAATGAAGATACATGTATGTAAATGGTTCTAGAGAGGAGGATCGTAGCAATGGAATTGAGATGCTACAGAAGGATCCTAGGCATCCCTTTCAAAGACCGCATCACAAACCAAGAGATTAAGAGACAGGTTTACTGCAGCGATTGGACCACTAAATATTGTAAAGAAACGCAAGCTTAAAATATATGGCCATATTACCACGGGGCTCGCAAAGACCTTCCTTCAGGGAACAGTACCAAGAAAAAGAAGAAGAAGCAGACAGAGAAAGCGATGGGAGGACAACATAAAAGAACGGACGGGCCTAACTTTGATAAAGGTTTTAAACACGGTAAAAGACAGGGAGGAATGGAGAAAGACGGTCGACGAGTCTTACTTGGTGCCCCAACGGTCCAACAGACTAAGGGATAGGTAAAGGTAAAAATGGTCCTGCACACGATTATTATTGTGGGAAGTGGTAAAAAGTGATAAAAAGCACTCCAATATAAAATTCTGCCAATGGCATACATCTCAAACAGCCCCGTGACAACCAGTCCAACTCCTGGACCACACGTGCGACTCAAATATAAGGTTCGTCGGTTCTGTTATTACCAACAGAAGAGGTAAAGGCGAGTAACCAGTAATCCTTGTACAGGAGCAGGTCATCAGCGTTGACTGACGTCGTAACTAGGAGAAAGAATCTGAATTCAAACCTCTGCTGCCTTGTATTTATACTCAAACCTGGGAAAGGCTTCGGGAGTCAACTCTGAAAAGGAGAAAGGCGACTTGCAGCAAACAGTGAACTGTTTAGGTCAAAAACAATAAGAAATTCTAAATCTAGTTGTCTGGCGAAACTTCCGAGTCGAGACTTTGACCGGCTGTATAGACAAATACCTTGATCAGGAAGAACAATATTCGAAAGAATATTCCTGGGAAAAGGACAAGAATCATCGCCATTTCTAGAAAGTTCTTTATAAAAATAGTATAAAAGAAAAGGCGAAATCTCGACTCCAATCTAAGTTCACTGGAGGCTCATTAGAGTTCGTTTTGATATTGTCAGTCAGGCTACCATATTGTATTATGGCTGCCTGGTTGTGTGGTATGCGCTCTGAACTGTCGTCTCGATGGTCAAGGTTCTAACCCTGACAGCCCCCATCCCCCCCCCCCCGATTTTCTTGCGGGATGTCATAATTTTCAATTATGAAGGAGCGAACCTACACCCTTCCACTGACACATACAAGTAAAATTTGATAATATAGATACACACACGTTCATCTGTCTGAGTTTGTAGCCGTTAAATTTTCATGGCTGTAACAAGGACAAAGTATAACTTCAGACTTCAGTGTATTCCTATACGAACCTGTCACCTCGTTGTGATATTACAGACAGTGATAACTCATCTAAAAGGTAACCACAATTACTAGTTCAACTTGTTTTCTCTTCATGGCTGGGCTGGTAGAAGGGGAATGGACGAATTCGGAAAATTTCGAAAACTGGGCGGTGATTATGTTGTTGTGCTGTTTCTTCCTTTGTAAATCGTGCTGTTGTAGAGACTGCTGCGGCGGCAAAGTCAATTGCTTCACTGTTTTCAACCTTTTGTAGTATTTCGGCCGGATGTGCCGCTATACAAGTTTGACACAGTTCTGTAACGGTCTCCACACTTCTCGGTTTTCTTTCCTGTAGGAAAGCAAACAGATGCTTCCCAGCTGTTGATATAATTGTGTCCACAATGATAAACTGCTTCAGACTCTCGAAGGATTCTTCAATTCCAGGCGCTTGAACCCATTTTTCGAACGTTATTTTCACATCAGAAACAAATTGCTTCATGTTGCCGTCTGATGGGGGTTTTAGCTCATGGAACTTCTGTCGGTAGTCGTCCTCGCTGTATTGATAGAAATCAAGCAATGTTTTCTTGAGGATGGCATAGTTTGCTACCTCGTCATCGCTTAGGACTTGTAGTGCGTCGAGGGCCTTTCCTCCGACCAAACTGAGAAGTTGTATGGCCCATTCGTGTTGCGGTTCCTTTTCAATTTTCATCAGCATTTCAAATCTGTTGATAAACGCATCCATCTTATCCGTGCCTTCCACGAATTTTTGTCTTTTTGCTTGGGAGGTATTTCTTTTTCTCGTGTCTCTATTTTCTTGCTCCTAAACATTCTTTGTTTTACTCTCTTTTTCAATTGCAGCGATTCTGGCCTTTGATTCCTCATGTCTCTTTTTATTTTGGCCGCTACTTGGTCCTCTTCTAGCTTCCATTTAAATCTCATCTCTTCTTCCTGCATTGCCATCTTCCGTTCTTCCATTCTAGCATCTCTCTCCTCAATCTGTCTTATGATTTTAGCAACCCACTCGTCTAGCTCTTCTCTCTGGTAGCCAAGACTCTTCCCCGTTTGGTAAAGTTTTAGTAGGTCACCGTATACTTTTTCGGCCATCTTATGGACGTAGGTTTGTTCTTATACTTAAGGACAAGAGTTTTAGTCCCTGAGTTAATTAATTTTCCAGCTCTTTATTTCAAGTCAGTAGAGCTTACTGCTAGCCAGAAGACAATAGTTAACAAATCTCCTAGTTTATGTCAAAGATTTGACACGTTAGTGGTACTATAAGGATGAAATAGTTCACCTGTCAACTTGTTGACACACTTGCTGCTCCACCATTGTTGTGATTGTTGTGAGCTCCTAGCCTATGACTTTGACGTGGATACATTACGTATGCAATACTTCAAGAACACCAGGGATGCATTAGAAATAAGAAATGTTTAATAAAGCAATAGGAATAAATTATAACTGTAGATAACGCCAACAAAAGCTGAATTCCTAAATGTACATTAACTATCAGAACTGCCTTATAATGGCTGCTACTAGGCTATCACAAAACTCCGGTCCCCTGTCAACAATAACAAAACTTCAAGCGCTGTCACTCTGTCAAAACCAATGGACCAATGAAATAATAGTAAAATTAATAAATAAACATAGAATTCTTTAATTAAGTCTTACAACCAAGGTTCTTTGACGTACCGTTTACAATATTATATACAAACATAATCACCACAGCTTAGCTTCTGAACCTGGGGTCCTGGGTTCGAATCTAGGTGAAGACAAGGAATTTGATTTTTTAAGGCTCCCCTGAGTCCACCAAACTCTAATGGGGTACCTGGCTTTAATTGAGGAAAGTAAAGGTGGTTGGTCGTTGGTGAAAGAAACAGATGACCTAAACATCATCTGCCCTATAGATCGGAAGGTAATATGTACTCTATTTCGAAAACGGCTCTAACGATTTTTTGATAGAACTTTGTTTGCAAAAATACGAGCTAATTGGTAACACGATGAAAACCCTGGTTATCTTTTGTTAAAACTATTAACACCTGAAAATTAAATTTGGCTTACACTTTTTTCAAACAGTTCTTCATCGCACTCTGTACACCACTCAAAGTTTCTTTGTACCCAGTAAAACAGTGTTTCCCAAAGTGTTCCGCGTAACCCTAGTGTTCCGCGAGGCCTGAATAGGTGTTCCGGAATAAGTAACTAGTAGCCCACCACGTAAATTAACCTCTCTTTAAAAAAAATAAGCAAAGTGTTCCGCTAAATACTCAGAATGTGCGAAGTGGTCCGTTAAGGAAAAAGTTTGGGAACCACTGCAGTAAAGAGTTTTAAATAAATATATAGACGTACAGGAACTTTTTGCGCACCGTCTTATGCAGACGTTACAGTTCACATGCCCTTTTAAAATCATTCGTTGATCTTGCTTTGTGTAACGCTCACTGGAAACTTTTGGAAAGGCTTCTAGCAATAATGAAGCATTAAAAGATGGTCCCTAAACGAGAAATGATACACCGCCATCAGCATTATAACGTAGGAATGGATTTCTTTTAAAAAAATTGTATTTTAAATTACTTGTTTTGTTGCTTTTTTTTTAACAAAGATTTTTACACTACCAAGACAACAAACACACCGCGCTGTTCATTTGTATACCGACACACGTTTATGTAACATTCTTTCTACACATTAACCACTAAACTTAACAATCTGAGAAAATCTGAATAATTTTATCTACGTTAGCTTAATAGGCAATTAAAAACAAATTATACTCTTAGATCAATTATCTCCCCATTCTGTCTCTCCCCCCCAACTCACTTTTTTTTCCCGTCGTCTGCACGCCATACATCCTCTTCTCACCATTTTTTGTCGCTGCCTCCCGAGAACGCAGCAGACGACGCGAATTGTTTCTGCGGGATGTCAACGGTGCCAAACACGCGCCATGGGAAGCGCATTTTTTTTCTCTTAAGTCTAGCCCAGTGCACGGATCCCCGACAACCCAGTGGTGCGTAGTATACTTTACCCTTTTTTTTTATTTTTTTACCTCTGTCTTTTTATTGAACTGGGGGCCCCGAAAAGGTGTGGGCTCAAGATGGGTCGTCTAGAGTGGACGGCGAGTGTACCTGTTTTTAATGACACCGCTTATCCGGCCGGATTGATTGGTTGCCTTGGTGACAAGGTGTGTCCTCTAACTGCTCAGCATAACCGCTTTGTGTGGCTGAGTCGTTGGTTTTTAACTACACGAGACTCATAGAGCATTGTAGAAGGATGGAAAATGGTGTGTGTGTCTGGGTGGGAGAGGGGGTATTGTGGAGCAGACGCGAGATCGTGGCTTACATTAAAATATAGTGTCAATCCTTGAATAGATTGACAATCTTACTAGCTTGGCGAATAAGTCATATGGACGCTTTGTGCTTTGGGCCATGGGAGTAGCCAGGATTTTCTCTTAGGCTTATTCTCATGGGGAGGATTTTTATGAGGGGGGGGGCAAATTTTACAACGATAAACCGCCTTTACTTTCCCGCCAAAATAATGGCAGATACCCATCATAGCTGGGTGGACTCAGAGGCGCCCGAAATCCCGAAATTAAAAAATCCCAGTCTTCACCAGGATTCAAACCCCGGAACGCGGTTCAGAAGATAAGCGCTTTACCGCTCAGCCACCACGCCTCCAACTGGTGACCGTAGTCTTCAAAAATTAAAAAAAAGATAACTAAATTAAAAAAGCACAACTATAAAATAGTCGATTCACGACTGAAGGAGGCAGTAGATTTAAAAAAGTATGAAGACTATTTGAGCCAAGCATTGCAGCACTGGAAGAATTGAAAATATGAGTTAAGAAAATGTGATTTATTAAACTAGTCACGTGTCTGGAGAAAAATCACAGGTAACAAATGTAGGTTTCAATATCTTTCTATTTCACCAGTGGTTATCATATAAGTGCATATGCCTTTCACACTGACCAGTAGTACTCATTGAACGAAGCTCGGGACTGAGGGGTAACGTGCTTAGCGTCAAAACCGAGGGTTCCCGGTTTCTATTGCTGGTAGAGACTGGGATTTTTCATTTCGGAATCTTTATGGCGCCTCTATGTCAGTCCAGCTCTAAAGATTTGACGCCTCTAAGTCAGTCCAGCTCGAAAGATTTGGCGCCTCTAAGTCAGTCCAGCTCGAAAGATTTGGCGCCTCTAAGTCAGTCCAGCTCTAAAGATTTTGCGCCTCTAAGTCAGTCCAGCTCGAAAGATTACCTGACATTAGTTAGGAAAAAAATATTGGTGATTGAGGTGTCCGCATGACACCTTCGTTACCAGTGGGCCAAAGAAACCTACGACCTTTACATCATCAGCCCTATAGATCGCAAGGGGCTAGAATGTCGGTCTCTCTGGAACTGTAGCTTGCTGCAGGTCAAAAATGAAATAATGGAAACCACATTGCAGGCACGCATCACAGTTATGATAGTAACTTTTATGGTGCTATGTATTCATTGTTCTTTTTGTGCCAACTCGCCCCCCCCCCCACTTAACTCCGCATTCCATCAACATAATTCAGTGGCAGAGATAGTCGCCACGTCGGGTGGGGGGGGGGGGCTGAGGGGTGGGGGACGAGGTGGAGAGAAACGTGGTGGCTGCGTCATCTTAACCACAGCCATACGTGTCACTTCTGTGGTTATCCACTTCTGTCACACGCGCAACAATCAAGGTCAATCGAGGTCAAGGACGCTGGACAATAAAGTGCACGAAGCCGTATATTTCAAACGTCCCGCGCTCCGTTCGTCGCCCCTCCATCTTTCTTTAATAGACCCCCACTACTCTCAAGCCTCGCCCCCCCCTCCCATCACTCACCTTACCTTTCATTGCCTGACATAACTCAAGGCAGTCTTATCATAGTGAGCAGTTATCTTGCATGTACAATCTGACTCACTCTCTGACGTATCTCTTTAAGACAAGTAGTTTCTCAGCCTCCAGGACTATGTCATTGTCCCACACTGAGTAGAAAAGCTCATATCCAGGACCCCCCCCCTCCCCTCTCACTCCCCATTTGTTTTATGTTAGGGTTAACTAGTAGAACATTTATTGCCCTTCTTTGGATAACCTTTAAGCTTTCTTTCGTCTTCCCATCTAAAAATAGCATCAAACAAATTATTAAAAATATACTTTAAATAAAGTGAATCTTATATAAGGGAAAGAAGTGTACATCTACAGCCATATATCTCAATACTTTTAGATTTATTTTCTTTTTTTATATAAACCAAAATTAATGAATTCTCACTAATTAATTGTATAACTGGATGGCTGCCTGGTCGTGCGGTTTGCGCGCTGGACTATCGTTTGGATTTATCGATGGTCCCGGGTTTAAACCCTGCCCGCTCCCATCCCACGTCGTCCTGCGGGAGGTTTGGACTAGGAAGTAAACTATCTTCAACTCTGAAGGAACATTGGAAACCTGTAAAACATTTTACAAACATATTTTTTTATTGATTCGTGTTTTGTTATGGACAATGAATAAATTTTAAATTTTATACAAGAAAGGAGAACGGTAGAAATAACGTGTACAGAATTTGTACTAGACAGACAGATGGATTGTGTTGATTTAAGCTTTGCATCAAGCAATATATGCATTTATATGTATATACATATACATCTTAAACTAGTCACATTAGAGGGAAAAGTCACAACTTCGTATAAATATACAGAAATTCCATTAGGGAACAGTACCAGGAAAATGAGGCAAGAAAGGAATGGAGAAAGACGGCCAAAAGATCTTGTGTGGTGCCCCAACGGTCCAACAGACTAAGGCATATTTGATTCAGCGTTGGCGTTGTCTATTTCATCGTTTAGACTACTTTAGACGGTACGAGCTGTCTCCACTGCCCAAAGGTTTTGACGTTGCAGGTCAGTGTTGAGGTCTTCTATATCGAATGGTGTTGGTCCGTTGCATCCTCATGGATTGTTATGGAGTGTGTGTGATTCCTAGGTTATATAGAAAGGAGTATTTATTGTTGGTTTGAGAGAGAGAGACAGAGAGAGAGAGACAGAGAGAGACAGAGAGAGAGAGAGAGACAGAAAGAGATAGACAGAGAGAGACAGAGAGAGAGAGAGTGACAGAGACAGAGAGAAACAGAGAGAGACAGAGAGTGAGAGAGACAGAGAGACAGAAAGAGAAACACAGAGAGACAGAGACAGAGAGACAGAGAGAGAGCATTACTTTCATGTTAATCTTGTAGAATGATGCAAGATAAGCGGCACTATCATAAGCTGTGTTACGTACGAGTGACGACTCCAGGATGCCAGAGTGTACAGACGTGTTTTTGTAGTCAGTTAGATGTGTTTCAATATCAGTGTATTTCATTTCACCTCAAGTTGAATTTGGCTATATCATAATACAATTTATAGCTTGTTTTGTTCACAAAGAAGTTATTCAATTTGTTTTAAGTTTTATAAGTGAAAATAGTATACACCTACAGCACAGTTTAGTTGTCTACCAGCAGCTTGGTGCTTCAAGTCAACGACCGTCAACAACATAGGTACGCCTTGCACCTCACTCTGAGAGACGCTGCTGTAGCTATTCACAAGCTATTCATCAGACGTCTTACAAGACTTCCAAGTCAGATGCTGTCTTCCTGTCTGTTTGTCTGTCAAAAAACTATCCATCGACATCAAATCTGTGCTCAAACAAGGCATGCATTTCAGAAGACCAACTCGCCAGGGAAAGCGTCCTTGTTCAATAGAGAGGAGATCTCATTTGGCACACGACCTTTGGCCGGCACAATATGACCTTTGACGTTCTCAAGTACAACGCCAAGAAAAGCGCAAAAGTCAAACGCCATTGCGCTAACGAGAAACAACCCCCCCCCCCCCAAAACCCGTTACCCCCGACTAAACCGTCAAGACTTGGAAGCTACGTTTAGATGACCGAGGCCAACACCCAGCGAGACTTTCAATTAGCTTCTTGTCTGTTCCTCTCTTGGCACGCGCCCCTTCATCCGTTTCAATATCACGTCTTCGGCCTCATCTTAGCCAGAAATTTTAAAGACATTTCTGTCCCCTCTCTTTGGCCGAGATGAGCGAGACTCCGACTCTGACTGCTCACGCGAAAACTGACAGTTTGAGAACAATTGTGTGTGTGTGTTGAATTGGACGGAAGACGCGTCACTTAAACATTTTATATCCCCCAAATATCCGTCACCAGTTTTTTAAATCCCACAAGACAGTTTGGCCGTCCATTAGGTTTGGTTCTCAGTAAATATTTGTTTTTTTTTACAAAACTTATATCACATCAACTCACTCTGTCTGTCTGTCTGTCTGTCTGTCCGGTAAAAGTTTGTACACGTTATTTCTCCCACCAACAATCTCGGATCAAGTTGCTCAAATATCCATTGGCATAGACAAAACATGAATCGATAAACATAATTAACAAATTAACTCTTGGTAATTAATTAATTTTGTTGATACCGACAAGGAAATTAATCCTTACGTATTGATAGTGATGGGTTATAAACTTTTAACTTAACTGAAAAAAATTAGTTAAGGCCATTGTTTAACTAGAAAAAAAAAAGTTTAGTTCAAATCGTAGTTTCATTAATTTTTTTTAGTTACTAACTAAAAAGTTTAATTAAACTTTGTAAAACTGTTCAACGTGTGGTCAGGGTTGAAACGCACATCGCTGTATTCTGGTCATGTGATATCATTGATTATTAAAAAAAAAATGATGCAGTTAACAACTATTTAGTCAGTCTGCATTTGAAGAGGGTGAAGTAAGATCCTGGTAGAAGTTACGGGAGTCAATATTTCCAACTGAAAGTAGCTGTATTTATAAATTGTTAAACATTTTTGTCACAAGCTTCTATGCAGTTATTATGAATGAGGTTGTTCCATTTTTTTGTGTGAGCCACGTGGAGGTGTTTAATTTCTGTTTCTAGTGGGAATCTGAGTTAGGTCAATATTTAGTGGTTTTAATCAATGGACCTCATTTACCAATCGTAAACAAACAACATTTAGTCACGTGATCTTATTGATAAAACAACGGAAAAAAAATGTCACGTGACAACCATCATAAAGTAAACATTAGATCGTAAATTATATAGAAGAGATAGAGCACCACGTGGCTAAATGTTTTTTTTTTACGATTGGTGAATGAGGTCCATTCATTTGCAGCAAACAATATTTTTTTTAGCTGCAGGAACATCAAGTACACCCTTTAATAGTCTTAAGACTTATTATTGAGATCTATTGAGTCGAAATCAACAGCTAGGCCTATATAGATCTAAAAGCATTACGGTAACCAACTCTAGCAAAAAAATATCTTAATCCACACCCTCTCTGACCATAAAGTAAATAGACCGTGTCCAACTGATTTTAACAACCTGGTCAGCTAGACATACACATGACCACACATAGGCCTAGTGACTGTGTACGTGTGTAGTCGATAACACTGCAAGACAACCCTGCATTAAGCGTTATACAATAGTGTTTGCTTAATGTGGAGTGGTCAGACAAGAAAATAACACAATGGCATGGCTAGTCAAGCATGTTCGTAGATATATCTTTACACTAAAATAGTTACCCACGCTCCCTGCCCAGAAAGTAAATAGACGGTGTGTCCGACTGATTTTAACAACCTGGCCAGGTAGACGTACACGTGTAGGCCTATATAGTGTACTGAGTGTGCAGTCCATAATGACAACATCACCCAGTTTTTTTTCCCTTGCGAGTTTAACGGTTATGCAATAGTGTTAGTTGTATTTTTAGTCAGACAAGAAAATAGCACATCGGCATGGTTAGTCAAGCATGTATTTTACACTATAAAATAGTTCTACAGGTCAAAGGTTTCTTAAAACTCCAACGATTTCGTTTCTATTTCTTTGAATACTAGATCTCAATTTGAAATTCTAAATCTATGTTATTTAATATGATTTGAAACTTTATCGGTTAAGTAAGATTTTCCGTTATATAATAAGTTAATATCATTTTTTAAAAGAGTACCATTATTTTCTAAAGGTTTTCATTCAAGGCAAAAATACAAGCACACATATTTATTTAGACATTTTATTGTGCACTAACGTTATGTAAGAAACAGATTCCTTATTACTGATTTTATTATGGGTAAATATTACTAGAATGTTAAAAGAATAAAATCGAACCGTACCGTAAGCATACAGTCGGATGATTATATCCTATATAGGTCTAGTTCAACCCCCCTCCCTCCCCCCCCCCAAAAAAAAAAAAAAGTTTGTTATAGTTTAATTAACTTTCTTTAGTTTAGTTTCACCATCTTTTGAAATTTATGATAAACTTATAGTTTAACTACTTTATTTTAGTTGAAAACTAGCTTTAGTTAAACTGTTAAAAGTCAGTTTAGTTCCCATCACTAGGTGTTGACAGATATGGCTAAATATGGAGGGTCTTGGGTTACCTATGAAAGGTGCTCGAGGTTCGACACCCGACTCGAGCACAGTAGTGTTTGCTGAGCGCCCAATGGCAGCACAGAAAACCTTTTCCAACTAATGTCAGGTCCCAGATACCCCCTACCCCCACCCACCCCAATAGCGCTCTGAAGCATGAAAGTAGCGCTATATAAAAGCCATAATTATTGTTATTAAGAGTGGTATTGGTCAGCCGAAGCCAATTATCATTTTAAATGTACTCAGCGCATGTTGGTGGTTTTGCAGTATTTAGTAAACTTTAATTTTTATTTTATTTCTATAGTTTCTGTAAAAGCTTTATGAATGTTTTTATTTGATCGCAAAAACACGCACAAACGCACATACACACAATCGCGCACAAACTCACGCCATGACGAAAACACAGAATCGATCCGGGGGGGGGGGGGCATTCCAATCAAGAATTTCGAGATCCTTCATTCTCTAACACCTTCTGAAGTAGTGTTCCTAAACGCGTCCAATTCTATGAAGTCTCGGGCGCTTCTCTTGGACCCGAGATGACCAGCGGTCAGTCGGGAAATGACAGAGGCTGCGCCCCCGGGACCAGAGGAGTGAGTAACCTATTTATTTACGCTTGTTGCTGCGCGGAACGTCAAAACGGACAGGGTCCTGCGCGATACCAAGGAAGTACTTTTGATTATTAGTCTGGCCAATCTTCGGAAGTAATCGAGATGTCTTGGAGTGTTTTAGATACAAGGTTTGAAGCGTTGGGCGCAGGGATGGGCGGCGGTCGAGCTTAGGCTTTGTACTAACTAAGGATAGGATCTCTTTCTGTATGTGAGTGTACGTGATAGAGGGACAGATGGAGAGAGAAAGAGACTGATTGGAACGGGGTTCTATTCTTTATTCTAATTTCTGTGAATGAGCTAAGCTTTGTAAAATGTTTGACATGTTTCGGATGTTCCTTCAGAGTTGAAGATAGTTTACTTCCTAGTCCAAACCTCCCGCAGGACGACGGGGGATGGGAGCGATAAATCCGAACGACAGTCCAGCGCGCAAACCGCACGACAAGGCAGCCATGAGATGGGAATTAGCTAAGGAATAACGGTAGAAATCTCAATTATCTGCAATTGAAGAGTTACTGGACTTTCATTAATGTCTAATAAACTGGGTTATCGTTTCTGTCTTTTGTGGCTGTTATTGACATTCACTTTAAGAAGTAACCCAGCTTTATACTATTAGCACCTATTCCTTAAGTCTGTTGAACCGTTGGGGCACCACACAAGATCCGTCAACCGTCTTTCTCCATTCCCCTTTGTCCTTTGCCTTGGATAGAATTTCATTCAATGTCATCGCCTGTATATGTTGTGACGGGCAAAAGTTGAACCACGGACGATCGTGTTTGATTCCAAATCGTTTACCACTCGACCACCTTGCTCCAGTGTTTTGTTGTTGTTGTTGTTTATTGTCGAAACAGTACAAGGCAGAAGAAGATGAGGCAGACAGAGAAAGTGATGGACAACAAAAGAATGGACAGTCTGTTGTCATGTTTGAACAGGCGCAATCCATTGTCCACTTGTCGTTTTGTTTGTATGACCAGAAAAAAACAAAAAAACAAAAAAAGTTTCATTGCGATTTTGTCCGGCGGTAAATCGGTCAAAAGAAATCCCGAACGAAAGGTTGTAACCCAACGCCTTCTCCATCACGTGACTACATATGAAAAGAGAAGAGTTGTATTGAACAAAGTCTCACGTGACGTGACGAGATAATCTCCGAATTAAGGTCAACGAGATCACGATTTGTTTAAACGTTCATAACTGCACTAACATTCACTTACACACATAGACACACACACACTAGACACACACACACTAGAGACACACACTACACACACACTAGAGACACACACTAGACACACACACTAGACACACACACTAGAGACACACACTAGACGCACACACTAGAGACATACACTAGAGACACACACTAGACGCACACACTAGAGACATACACTAGACACACACACTAGAGACATACACTAGACACACACACTAGACACACATACTAGAGACATACACTAGACACACGCACTAGAGACACACACACTAGACACACACACTAGACACATACACACTAGACAAACACACTAGAGACATACACTAGACACACACACTAGACACACACACACTAGACACACACACACTAGACACACACACACTAGACACACACACACAAAGATAGACAGACAGATAGATAGACAGATAGATAGATAGATAGATAGATAGATAGATAGATAGATAGATAGATAGATAGATATAGATAGATAGGTTACGGTCATATTTTCTTGTTATTGACTATTATACTGTCAAAAAGTCAATGGTTGAGAATTTAACTTTAATCTCTACGTGAATGAAACTGGGTCAAAGTGAGCTGTGAACACAAGTTCAATGGTACTGCTTATAGCTCACACCTTATTACACCACAAGTGGTTGAGGCGTGAGCAAGAAAGCGACCGAGTCAGCTACACAATACACTCAATGATAATTTATGATTTTATCTGGCAGCTTAAAAAATAACGCATTTGGTTTTAATCCTCTTGATGTGGCCCGTAATTTTTTTGAAATCTGGCCACGCAGATTAAAATGCTAACTCGTTTACTAGACTAAATCGGCATACCCCCCCCCCCTCCTCCTCTTCTTTCTTCTCATATAAATTATTGTGCCCTTAAAAATTCACCTAAAAGACATTTCTATAAAGACCTTTTGAAAAGATCATAGACCTAGTTCCTTAGACCCCCCCCCACCGCCCCCCCCCCCCACTACTAACCTCCTCTTCGTGGTCTTCAAAAATTCTCGACCTGGGACAAAGTTCGACATAGTACTTTAAACTTCATTGTATGGTCACTTGGAAATAGTGTTATTACACTATCAAATTAGTGGCTATAGGAGATAGAGATCATGTTGTAGTTTTAAAGAAGGATAAATATGAACATTTCATTTGGATGTATGGCATGGAGACTGCAGCTTACAAACAATTTTTTTTATATTGAATTAAGAGTTCACAAACTGACATAAGATGTTTGGCCACATATTCGATTAGGTAATGTTCAGGTTTCCTCTATACGTATCATTTGAATGAGCTTTTTTTTTTTTTATCAAGCCCACTGGTTTTAACACTGCATTGATCCTAAAGCTTTACATGCTTGAAGGCGTAGGTCTGAGTTGCATAAACTGTTTTACTATTTGCGAGGGAATTGAGTTCGAATCCATTTTCCGTTGAAAGTCAATGATCGATGAAGAAATGTCTGTTCAAGATAAAGATAAATTTAATTTTCGAAACATTTTCACGGTCATAATAGAGTTGTTATTTTGAGTGTGGCTAATTAGTTAGTCATTTTTTATAAAAAAAAAATATACGTTAACTGTCAAATTCCTGGAAAATCACTAAAGCCGTTTTTCAGAACCGAGTCCACCCACACAAGTTTTTTTTTTTTTTTTTTTTGTTGTTGTTATTTTTTGACTTAATGATGAAATAGCAAGTTGAATAGAGAATAGAAGCAAAACAAAAGGATATTTCTTAACTTATTAGTTATGAAAGTTCCTCTTTACTTGTAAAATATCGAATGCTCAATCATTCCGTCGGGATGTAGTTCTCATGAAGAACAACTGTCTGTCGGGCATGACATATTTCAAGGTTGTAGATAGTTCACAAACCCGTCCAGACACGACCCCAGGCCAAGACTTTCTTTGGCACAGCTTGAGCAGCTTTCAATCTTAATTGCAGTGCTTTCTGAAGATACCTTCATTTGTTTTTTTTTTTGTTTTGTTTTGTTTTTTTTGGGGTGGGGGGCCTTTCAACTAGACACATGTTACAAGACATTTATGAAAATGCGGGGAGGGGGGAGAAATCGGGGAGGCGAGGGAGGATTCGCACCTGAACTACCCCAACTGCAGACATTGGAGGTGTACATCTTGAAGTACCTCGTCCAGATTTCATCTGTCTGTAAATCTCCATCCCTCCCCCCCCCCCTTTTATTTTTTTCAAAACCGCCTACCCGTTGCCGTAAACCATTTGTGTTGGGTCCTCTAACGGATTATAGCCAAAAGTTTGTTTTTTTCTTCTACTGATTGCCATGTTTACTTTTGCTGTAATTTGCTACTCTGCAGAGCGGCTCGCTAAATGACACTTCAGTGGCGAGAGACACTGCGCGTAGAATATGTTTGGATTAGGTTGAATAGAGACGCGAGAATTAGAGAGAAAAACTTTCTACGCTCAATGATTATGAACGATTCTCAAACTAGTAGAAAGAACACTGAGCTCTCTATAGAGTTCTTTTAAATCTAGCCTTCGACAGATGCCCGTTCATTCCTCATTTTGATCAAGTTTATAGATCAATGCTTCCACCAATACTGTCCTCTCCTATTGAAACTGATCATTAAATAGAACCTGGCTAAAATACCTTCTTTTAATTTCCTTTAATAAAGCCGTTTTAAGTATCTGTTATAGTAAGCCAACTAGTATGTCTAACGATGTCAAGGCTAGTGGTCAACTTTAATGATAATGGTAGTGAAGTCTTAGTTGCGAAAGATTAGCATATTTCAAGCAAATTTTGCAACCGTTAGACGAGTAGATTGGCATATTTCAAGCAAATTTTACAACCGATAGACGAGTAGATTAGCATATTTCAAGCAAATTTTACAACCGACAGACGAGTAGATTAGCTTATTTCAAGCAAATTTTACAACCGATAGACGAGTAGATTAGCATATTTCAAGCAAATTTTACAACCGACAGACGAGTAGATTAACATTTTTCAAGCAAATTTTACAACCGACAGACGAGTAGATTAGCTTATTTCAAGCAAATTTTACAACCGACATACGAGTAGATTAGCATATTTCAAGCAAATTTTACAACCGACAGACGAGTAGATTAGCATATTTCAAGCAAATTTTACAACCGACAGACGAGTAGATTAGCATATTTCAAGCAAATTTTACAACCGACAGACGAGTAGATCTGGCCTTAAGCTGCAAAACTTAAAATTGCATTAAACGTACTGTTAACACAGAAACAAATAACAACAACTAAGTTCATTAAAATAGTCACCAGCTTAGCAGACAATTTATAAATGGACTTACCCTAGAAAGTTTCACTTGCCTGGTGAAACTAGGCGAGTATTACAACAAGCCATGTCAATGTTGTTAAATAGTATTATATAACTATTACTAGATCTCCCTTTACTTCCATGTATATGTTTTAAGGCGAGGAACAAATGAAGGCATTACTGACTGTGTAATTAACTAACAAATTATTTCTAAAACAATGCGGAAAAAAATATAGCTGCATAGTTCAATTTATATTATGCATTTATATTGGCAGAATTAAGCCATATCAATTATATTGAGAATCCCTGAATTCCCAGGCTGTGGTAAAGTAAATCTCGGAAAATCTCGCGCCTGCAGACAATAGGATGCCCTTAGGGGGTAGAGTTCATGGTTCTTTGGGTAAACATCTTGAAACCTCGTCCTCACCACACACACACGCACACACACACATGTATTCCTACAAATAGGGTGTTAATTCGTTACGGGATCCCACGTCCGCCACAACAGCTCCCCTCTTAACAAATGTGTCAATTATTTCAGAATTAACAATCACATCTTTAAAAAGAAAAAGTTATGGACCAAAAAAAAATGGAGGCCAGGATGTCACAGATATTTTTTTTTTTAAAGATCCCGGAGGCAGGAGCGTAGCAAGCCACTTCAATACATCTTTTTTTTATTTCATAACTCTATAGACGTGATTTTGTGTGGAAGGGTGGATGTGTCGTATTGAGGTGTCGGGGAGGGGGGGGCGAGGGCGGAACTTCTTGAGCTCATCCGTTAGGCGCCAAGCGTGAAGTTATTGAACGCCTTCGTGATGTCTGAATAAATGACGTCTTCAGACGTAACTGGAACAGATGCGGAAGCGTCACGAAACAGACGATGAGACTCTCCTTTTCGCTTGAAAATTTGGTTTACCGCGCCAAAAAAAACTTCCACGAACCCGTAATGCAAAAATCGGTTGAAGGTCTGTTGAAGCCATCCAAGAACAATGGCCTTTTATCCAGGCCTTGTACCGGGTGGCCAGGCCATGAAAAGATGGCATTCATAATTAGCATCCAACCGTGAAGTTTACTGTTGAATAAATTAGAAACCCAATAATTTAGCGTCACTCAAATATTTTATCTAAAAGAACATGTAGCTCTATATTTGGAATGGACATTAAGCTTAAATTATCAGACGGACTGTCCATCGAGAAGTCCCAGGTTTGAACCCTACCAGCCGCGATTCCTTTTGGGAGGTTAGAGCTAGGATGTAAATATTTTCAAATCTGCAGGAACATCGAAACATGTAAAACAAATAAAGAAATAGATCGCGTGGTAGGCGCTTAAAACTGTAATTTCAATAGTCCAGGGTTCGATCCTAGGACTTCATTTCTTAAGGAACACCTCAATTGTATAAAACAAAAACAAATAGCCACAATCATATATCATAGCGCTTGACTTCGAATTCTGGTAAAGACTTGGATTTTTTATTTCGGGTTCTTTGGGTGCCTCTGAGTCCACCCAGCTCTAATGGGTTCCTGACATTAGTTGGGGAAAAGTAAAGGCGGTTGGTCGTTGTGCTGGTCACATGACACCTTCGTTAATCACAAGGTCTGAAAGTGGAACTTTACTTTAAATCTTCCTCATTTCAAAATGTACATTTAAAACTGAATTGTTTACATTCACAACCAATTCAAGACTCCAGAAAATGAATTGTTTACATTCACAACCAATTCAAGACTCCAGAAACTGAATTGTTTACATTCACAACCAATTCAAGACTCCAGAAACTGAATTGTTTACATTCACAACCAATTCAAGACTCCAGAAACTGAATTGTTTACATTCACAACCAATTCAAGACTCCAGAAACTGAATTGTTTACATTCACAACCAATTCAAGACTCCAGAAACTGAATTGTTTACATTCACAACCAATTCAAGACTCCAGAAACTGAATTGTTTACATTCACAACCAATTAAAGACTCCAGAAACTGAATTGTTTACATTCACAACCAATTAAAGACGCCGGAAACTGAACTGTTTACATTCACAACCAATTCAAGACTCCGGAAACTGAACTGTTTACATTCACAACCAATTTAAGACTCCGGAAACTAGTTTTTGTTTTTTTAACACGCAAACAAAGAGTTTGATAGATAGATAGATAGATAGATAGATAGATAGATAGATAGATAGATAGATAGAAAGATAGATAGATAGATAGATAGATATACAGACAGACAGACAGACAGATAGATAGATAGATAGATAGATAGATAGATAGATAGATAGATAGATAGATAGATAGATAGATAGATAGATAGATAGATAGATAGATAGATAGATAGATTAGATTACATTACATTAGATTACATTAGATTAGACAGACAGACAGATAAGTGAATGAGAGTACTAAGACTATTAAAACTATTTGACGCTGACGGAAGATCATTAGTAGTCCATGCAGTTAAAAATACGCCAATAACTTTATTCGATCTATGTCAGTGGTATCCGCCTCTCTTCTTCCAGGGGACAATGCATCTCGAAGGCAGCAGGAAAGAATGCAATATATCGCCTTGATGTTTATGAAGTCTAAACGTGATACCACACACACGCATTCTGCTGAAACTATCTAGAACTTTCTTACAAGTTTGTGCATCTGACTTTTTCTATTCCTCTAGCTTATATATTGCTAAGTTTTTTCTTTTTATTTGATCATTCTCAACTCTCACACAAAAAAAAATTGTCTCGGTCTGAAGGCCAGCACCTCGTGACACTGGGCTAAATCAGGGGAATTAACCTTCGACATCTCCAAGGAGCACAGCCCATCCACAGGCCACGTCTTTGGGGTTTAATGGAATAAGATGTCACGGCTCTTGGAGGGAGGGTGCTGCCCCCGACCCCCCTTTTCATCTTCCTTACTTTATTCCATCTTTCTCTCTCCCAGCATCTCCCAAAATTAAAACTCCTTTAAAGACGAAAGTGAAAGAGAGAGAGAGAGAGAGAATGAGAAAGAGAGAGAGTGAGAGATTGAGAGAGAGAGAAAGAGAAGAAAAAAAAACTGATCATTTTGTGGCTAAGGATGTAAGCGTGTCTGTTCCAGACATCCGAGCTATCCCAGAACGATTCTCTTCTCCCACCCCCTTTGCGCTCAATTCCTTAGCGCCCCCCTCGCCCCCCCCCTTCCCTTTGCCAACGACACCCAGCTCACGTCTCTAATGGAAGACTAATTTGCCCTAACACATGTCAAAGATCGCGACGTCTTCAGCGCCCCCAGATTTATCTCACTACATTGATTTCACCCGCTAGGGGGCGTTCTTGGTTACTCGATTCTATTGGAATCGAATATGAAGTTTACTTCCATTGCTTATTTCTTTCAAGTTTAGCAGCTTTCAATTTTAAATTGGTTTGAAAAAATAAATATCGCGTATTTGTATTTTATTTTCATAGACTTATACTAGCTGATTTACCCGGCTTTGTTTGGGGAAAATATGTATATGATTTAAAAAAAAAAAATGCTGATTAAACTAAGCAGACACACTAAAGACTTATTTGAGGAAAAAGAATGTTCTCAAAAGAGCAAACAGATAATTTAAAATAATAGAATTGGTCAGCACATACAAGTTATTTTTTTTATAATATTTCATATATAAAGAATGCAATATTACACTAGGAAACAGCGCACTGTTCTGAACTCTACTTCAGCGCGATTAACCAAGATAAGCCAAGTCCTTCTTTAATCTATAGTTATAATAGTCTGTTATTTGGTACACACTATTTATAAATAGTGTACCAGCAGTGGTCACCAATGTTAACTACTGGGAAGACATAGACCTAGACTGACAAGACATAGACCTAGACTGCCCAAGACGTAGACCTAGACTGCCCAAGACGTAGACCTAGACTGCCCAAGACGTAGACCTAGACTAACAAGACGTAGACCTAGCGCACTATGTGAATATAGATGATGACGAGGAAAGCTTTGGATGAAAAGCAAGCCAATGGAAAAAAAAAGACTGTCTCCTCGACCACCGAAGCTAATGCCCCCCCCCCCCCTAATTAGACTAAAATATATTCGATTAACATTTTCTTCGGTTTACTTCCATTTGGTGTTGATAGTTTAGTATCGATATCGTTTGAATTGAAGCCGGGAAATACTCGATAGCAGAGAAAGTTAATTTGGGCGGGCCAAGACTTCTACGGGCCGTCACCAGCAACTGACACGGCAGCTATTGTCTTCCCGTCCTTGATTGGAATTCTGTCAGCCGGGCCAGGGACCCCCTCATGCAAGGTGGCCCGGTCATTTCCTGGCCCAAACAAATGAGAAGAGGACATCGTGACACCACTGTGGCGTGAGGAGGGAGTCGGAATTAGGTGGCGGGGAGAAGTGAGGGAAAAAAAAGAGTAGCAAACGTAAAGATTCAAGTGTTTAAAGAAGTCGATTTGATGAGGAACCGTTTTGTCATCCTGTTTGTTTGCAATGATTTAAAGAAGTCTTTTTTTGGATTTTATGAGGAACTGTTTTGTCATTCTGTTTGTTTGCAATGATTTAAAGAAGTCTTTTTTTGGATTTGATGAGGAACTGTTTTGTCATTCTGTTTGTTTGCAATGATTGTTTTTGCTTGTTGTATTATTTATTATTCAAAAAAGTCCCGGTACCTCCTACCGGTACGTCGTACCGTCACAAAAAAAGAAAAAAAAAACCTGCATGTGACTAACAAGTTCTCCAATGTTAATGGATTTAAAACGCCCCCCACCTAATCCAAGTTTGTCCTCTTTCAGTCTTCGGCCAATTACAAAATATTACAATGTATGGACACCCTCGACATTTTCTTCAGATATTAAACCATATCTTATATATTACAGATTTTACTTCAAAAAAAAAAGGAAGAAGATTACGACCTATGTATTGTACGTGTCAATCTAGTCTTGCATGTTAATCAATTACTTTAACTCTGCTAAATCGTTGGTTTTCCTGATGACTCAATGTTCAACTGTATTCATGGTACCGTTTGATAGGAAAAGTAATAACAGAATTCCTCTTAATGAACTAAAATAGTTTGATCCAAATATATCTATTTATCTGTCAAATTAATAAAAGATTAACAAAAGTAGACTTTACATAAAGCTTGAATCTTATGGACTGTATCGACCCATTTTTTAACTATATACTTCTAATTTTTCAACCCAAAAGTTCTAGAAGCGGCTACAGGAGACACGCAAGTTTTAATAGAAACAAAAAAGCAACAACAACAAAAAATAATTCTAATTTTAAAGCATGTCAACGAATTCATCCACATTTTCAGACGTATTCCTGATGATAATTCCAATAGAAATGCCAAAATGTTGGAATGTCCAAAAAAGAAAATGATGTTCACGTCGTGAGAAGAATTTCTCTTGGATCGTTCACGAGCGCCCAATAATCGATACAGACCAAAAAAAAATGTGATTCAAAGATGGAGTCTTGAAACAATTGGCCTAATTGTGGCTTTCCAATATTTAGGTTGTCATCCACTTTTAATTCCATTGAAATCTGAGCTCAAAGATGATTTTTTGCTATTGAGTCCAAATGAAGTTTCAATGGAAACAAAGTGGATGTTATCCTAACGCTGTTGCGTATCACTGGGAGATGTAGCAAGTGGAATAGAGCAAGGTGTGAGTTCTGATGAAGAACGTACCTTCTAACTCTGTTCCAGCCTTGCTTTCCACCAAAACAATTTTTTCTTGGCCTTCTCTGCTATCAGGTAAGTGCTAGCCCGAAAACGCTATTCTTCCTCAACGTGGCACTCGGGTGGAAACGATCGCTAGAGGAAGGGATTAGGCTAAATGAATAGCAAAACAAAATTCCTGTGGAGTGTCTAAGGGAATGCGAGAGCATTGCACAGTGCGGAGTTGAAAGAGAGTTTCCACGTCCCTGTCGATAATCCATGCGCCGTTCCTCAAGGGACTATTACACTAATGGCGAGTCCTGCATGGTTAGCTTGATAAGATATAGGAAAATATCGGGAGTACCCGGTGTGCTCGACCTTCGGCCATGTATTCTAGTCCATGCCTCCAGAGTGCTAGATACATCGGAAATAGCAATGCTTTACATAGACATTGATGATGCGTTGTGGCTGAGCGGTAAAGCGCTTGGCTTCCGTACCTGGGTCCGGGGTTCGAATCCTGGTGATGACTGGGATTTTTAATCTTGGGATCTTCGGGCACCTCTGAGTCCACCCAGCTCTAATGACATTGGCTTGGCTTCCGTACCTGGGTCCGGGGTTCGAATCCTGGTGATGACTGGGATTTTTAATCTTGGGATCTTCGGGCACCTCTGAGTCCACCCAGCTCTAATGACATTGGCTTGGCTTCCGTACCTGGGTCCGGGGTTCGAATCCTGGTGATGACTGGGATTTTTAATCTTGGGATCTTCGGGCACCTCTGAGTCCACCCAGCTCTAATGGGTACCTGACATTAGTTGGTCGTTGTGCTGGCCACTTGACACCCTCATTAACCGTAGGCCACAGAAACAGATGATCTTTACACCATCTGCCCTATAGACCACAAGGCCTGAAAGGAGTACTTTACTTTTTTTTACAAAGACATCAACATCTTCCAGATAGAACGGTTTGTTCAAGCAGGCTTACACCTCTAGAGCTCGAAGAGCCTTCGGCTCAACTCTTTTGACAATCACACGACTAGAGCTAAAAATTTGTTAATCGGCATTATTAATAACACTGTTAAGAGGGGAAACAACTTTAAATGAACTGTTCCAGATACGTAAAAAATAGTTCAGATAAGATCAAAGTGTTTCTCAAGAAATTTTGTTTCGAAGCTGCTTTTTTTTATTGTTGACGCTGCAGGCAAAGTACCTCAAAGGAATGGCGATATAAAGGCATGTATTCAGCTGAATGCTATCCCAAATACAATTCAAGATAAACAGATGCTACATTCAAAGTTAAGTCATGAAACAAGTCTTGCAATAAAAATAATATGTAAAGAATATGTATCCTATAGCTCGAATAGTTGCACATATCATACCACAAACAATTGTAGCACATGGCATGTGGGTCTAACTGGGGTAACCGAGCACTTGCATTTCCATCGAATGACAAAAAGGAGGGACAGGCTTAACGTAGGAGGACACATTGGAAGAGGACAAAGAGAAGACAAGACTAAACAAAGTAGGACAAAAAGGGAAGACAAAACTTGATATAGGAGGATATGTCACTCACACACCCATAAACCAAACAAACTAGACTTTAAAAGCTTACTCTAAATTTGCATTAAATAGACATAATACTGTTTCATTTGCATGATTTTAAAAAAGTCTCTTTTTCTGATATTTATAAACACTTTTGTGTATTTAAAAGAAGTTATGAATAAATAAATATGATTAATGAAAAAAATATATGCTTTTGTCATTTATAGCAAATTTATAGACAGCCGGACATTTTCACATTCTACGACAAAGCCATAAGTATGATGGTCACGACCCCTAATTGGAGGCCATGAAATAGTGGCAAAGGGAACATTTAAATAATGCATTCCGAATCAATTCCGCTACACAGTTAAATCTGGTCAGTTTTCAGCTACACAGTTAAATCTGGTCAGTTTTCAGCTATACAGTTAAATCTGGTCAGTTTTCAGCTATACAGTTAAATCTGGTCAGTTTTCAGCTATACAGTTAAATCTGGTCAGTTTTCAGCTATACAGTTAAATCTGGTCAGTTTTCAGCTATACAGTTAAATCTGGTCAGTTTTCAGCTATACAGTTAAATCTGGTCAGTTTTCAGCTATACAGTTAAATCTGGTCAGTTTTCAGCTATACAGTTAAATCTGGTCAGTTTTCAGCTATAGTTAAATCTGGTCAGTTTTCAGCTATACAGTTAAATCTGGTCAGTTTTCAGCTATACAGTTAAATCTGGTCAGTTTTCAGCTATACAGTTAAATCTGGTCAGTTTTCAGCTATACGGTTAAATCTGGTCAGTTTTCAGATATACGGTTAAATCTGGTCAGTTTTCAGCTATACGGTTAAATCTGGTCAGTTTTCAGCTATACAGTTAAATCTGGTCAGTTTTCAGCTATACAGTTAAATCTGGTCAGTGCAGCATTTTCTTTCTTAAGACACGTTTACGAAGAGAGAGATATTGACTAGGAAATGAAACATTATTACGTCCTAGCCCCAGCCTCTTGCAGGTCGGGAGGGAGAGGCAGCCTCTTGCAGGTCGGGAGGGAGAGGCAGCCTCTTGCAGGTCGGGAGGGAGAGGCAGCCTCTTGCAGGTCGGGAGGGAGAGGCAGCCTCTTGCAGGTCGGGAGGGAGAGGCAGCTTCTTGCAGGTCGGAATGGAGAGACAGACTCTTGCAGGTCGGAATGGAGAGACAGACTCTTGCAGGTCGGATGGGAGAGGCAGCCTCTTGCAGGTCGGGAGGGAGAGGCAGCCTCTTGCAGGTCGGGAGGGAGAGGCAGCCTCTTGCAGGTCGGGAGGGAGAGGCAGCCTCTTGCAGGTCGGGAGGGAGAGGCAGCCTCTTGCAGGTCGGGAGGGAGAGGCAGCCTCTTGCAGGTCGGGAGGGAGAGGCAGCTTCTTGCAGGTCGGAATGGAGAGACAGACTATGCAGGTCGGATGAGAGAGGCAGCCTCTTGCAGGTCGGAATGGAGAGACAGACTCTTGCAGGTCGGATGGGAGAGGCAGCCTCTTGCAGGTCGGAAGGGAGAGGCAGCTTCTTGCAGGTCGGAATGGAGAGACAGACTCTTGCAGGTCGGATGGGAGAGGCAGCCTCTTGCAGGTCGAGATGGAGAGACAGCCTCTTGCAGGTCGGAAGGGAGAGGCAGCTTCTTGCAGATCGGAAGGGAGAGGCAGCCTCTTGCAGGTAGGGAGGGTGCTGCAGGGGGGCACGTTTGATCTCTGCACCACCGTGACGCCAGTTTGAAGCGCATGTCGCATAGTTTCTAAACGCCGAAATCTCATCACTGCTTGACACCCCTTTCTTGTTTGTAAACTTTCTTTAAAAAAAAACAGAAATATTTCATCCAGATTATCATAAGTCTGTGTCACATTGTCAAGGACACATAATGACTCTCTGGTGCACATTCAAAGACACACTGACTCTCGGATTCACATGTCAATGACACACAATGACTCTCTGATCCACATGTCATACGCTGACTCTGATTCACATGTCAAGGACACACAATGACACTCTGGTCCACATTCAAAGACACACTGACTCTCGGATTCACATGTCAATGACACACAATGACTCACTGATCCACATGTCAATGGCACACAATGACTCTCTGAGCCACATGTCACACACAGATCCACATGCCAATGACGCAAACTGATTCTCTGATCCAAATCTCAATGATACAAACTGATTCTCTGATTCACATGTCAATGACGCAAAGTTCAGTAACTACGCGGACATTAACTACACTAACTACGGTAACACTAGTTAGTCTGCAGATCAATGTCTGATCTATCCAAGGACATCGCCTGATTTCATTACGTAGACACTGCAGAAGTGGGCATCCCCCCCCCTCTCGACTTACAATGACTTTGACATATCAATACGGTGTCCTGTTTTTTTTAGTATCATTATTATTATTTGTACTAATCTCGTTTGAAAGATCAGCACTGGCTAACAAACAAAGAAACAAAATAACACTAACTATGCAAAGCCCTTTCAATTAATTGCTGTTTTATTCCCCAACTATTTAAACTCCTTGTCCTTGTTCAATGATTAGTGCTACAGAATACACAGTGGCGTGGTGGAAGGGCGCCCCATATTCTAAAAGCCCGGTTGGTGTTGATAGGGCGCTTATCTAGTATAATTGTGTTGTTTGCATCATGTCCTTATGGAGTGTGTGATTGTGGGAGAGGGCAAAGGGCGGGGGGGGGGGGGGGAGGGAGTTGGATATTAATCACATTTTAACAGTTGGGGGGTAGATGCGTGGCCAGAGCGGGGTAAATGCATGGTACATGCGTGCGGGGGATAAAGCTAGCACCTCTAACTCGAGTCAGTGGCATGTCGGCGTGGACGTGAGCACTCTCGTCACATTGTTGCTCACAGATTTCTTATCGCGTTAAACTGTTAATGAGTGAGACAAGGCTGTGGTGGTGGCTGCGGTGGTAATGCTGGGAGGGGAGGTGGTGGCGAAGGCAGGAGAAAGAAAAACGGGGGGGGGGGGGAACGGGTGTGACAAAACCATGTCGTTACGCTCCCGCAAGCTGTGCGTAAAGCGAGTGTGTGTTTGGGTGTGAATGCGTGTCGCGCTGTTCAGTCCACGATGTAGGCATATGGGACTTGCCAGTGTGGTCGAGCGTGCATGAATAAAGTGTAAATGATACGGTTAAATAAGCAGGAGAATGGAGGCTCACCTTCGCGGAGAAAATATTTGGTCAACAGAGAGAGAGTAAAAAAAGATCTCAGTTTACGAGACTGTGATGGGAACAGTTCACTCGTTAGTTTGTAGAACATAACTTTATGGTATCCAGATTTGGCTTTTGTTTTACTTCGTTGTTTGTGAATATTTCATTAGTTCTGTTTGTTTTTGTTTGTTTGTAATTGTTTGTTGGGCTTAGTTAATTAATTGTTGTTGTTGATCTTTCAGAACTTAACTTTGGACCTTGTACTTGTTATTATGTAACAACATTACAATTTCAGATTCCACTGAGAATCGTAAACACTATAAAAGTGTTAGAAGACTCAAAAGTAAAGTAGCAATTATTCATAAAACACTGAACCATAATTCTCAAATACGAAATCTAATAATATACTCAGAGAGACACAAAGATAAATGCAAATTCCATGTGCCATATGCTAGGACAAAGTCCTTCTTCCCTAGTGCTGTTAAAGCTTGAAATGGGTTGCTCGAGCCAGCCAGGAAAACCAGTGACTTGGCAGAATTTAAGTCATTGGTTAACATGAATGACTAGATGTATGACGCGTAGGACGTAATCATCTTCTTTTTTTTGAAGTAACGTCTGTATTATATAAGAAAAGATAAATTATAACTTCCGAGGGATATAGAATCCGGAAAAGACGAAGGAAATAATAGACCTACACTAAACCTAGAATTTATCAGCTCTCGTCCAATCTTCAAGAGAAAGGACACCTTTTACAAGCTATCCCGACATAACCAGCGAATAATTTCTCATCTCCGAACGAGACACAACGGAATGAGACACAACGGAACGAGACATGTGACGGAAGCAGAAAATTGGGACAAGTGAGATTTGCCATTGCGGAGTGTCACCAGAAAATGTCGACCAAGTCCTTCAAGGCTGTATAGCAGGGGTTCTCAACCTGTGGGTCGATACCCCTTGGGGGTCGATTGACGATTTGCCAGGGGTCGCCAATGACCATTAAAAAATTGATTGTTTTGTCTATTCTTCAAATGCTGTGTATGTGAGCAAAGGGGGGGGGGGGGTCGCGGCAGAGTGGGGGATTGTAAAAAGGGGTCGCCGAGCTTAAAAGGTTGAGAACCGCTGCTGTATAGTAATAGGCCCGAACTAGACGCTGCTCTCAGAGCACCTGGGTAGAAGACAAACTGTACGGAGAACTACCTGATCTGAAAAACACTGCGCGGTTCATCTTAGATACAGGTCATGTCTGTATAAACAAACAAAAAGTAAAGTTCTCCTTACAGCCCTTGCGATCTATAGGGCAGACGATGACATGTCTGAAACCACCAAAATGATAAAGAGAATTCAGACAATGACACTATTTAAAATAACATGTCTTTAGCTGAGTAATATCAACCTCTAGTCCAGTGCTGCCCAAAATACGGCCCGCATGCCAGATCCGGCCCGAGAGGTGGTTTTATCCGGCCCGCGGAAACGTCTGCACATTTTTCAAAAAAAAAAGTTTCAAAAATGTTTATTTACCTACTTTAGGGACATTAAAATGTGTAGGTTTATGAAATGGGAGAGCTGAAGAAACTAAAAGCGGACTCTGAATTTAGAATCTACAAGGAAAAGTGAACGGATCTTACCTTACTTGTTTTGTAAAGTGTGGCTGTTTTAAAGCACAACATATAAAAAGATTATAAAACATTCTTAGTTTGACAGCGAATAGGTTATAAAACTGCTCCTGGAGGATCAATGGAAATATTCGTCAACAAGAGACAAGAAAATGAGTCCGTTGGTAAAGCTATCTACACTGTTGCTCACAATTTAAGTAGAGAAAAGTCAGTTTCCGTAGCGTAAAGAAAAAAAAGAGATTAACTTTCAAAATCCCATTCATTAATGTAAGGACTAGATGGAAAAGTTTCTAATAAACTTGTTTTAGGCCAATTTCATTTTGTTCCGTACAGTTTCGGTCATGTGGCCCGCGACACGAGTGTCGGAAATTAAAAACAAATCTGAAATTGATCTGTTTCAGTGCCTAGATGATAGTATAGAGATCTACCTCTATCTGATTAGATTTAGATCTAGATGATGTAGAGACAGCTAAACTAGTTCTAGATCTACATTAAACATTAGCTGGGGGCAGAGCTGCTTCATCAGCTGATAAACTTCATCACTACTGTCATTACTAGACCTAGCCCTAGGTCTAGATCTATAAATATATATATATATATAGACCTATACCCCTATATATATATATATATATATATATATATATAATTAGATTTATCAATATCACTATCAGATGAAACAAAATGACTGTCATCTGAATTATTATACTTCCTCATCAAAGAAATATTTAGATCTACAAAGTTTATATGGCCCTGGTTGAAGCTCCATGTTAAATATACCACGCACACAGAAAAAAATAAATGTCATCTCTTTACAAACTTTGTACAAAATAAAAACACATTAAATGAAGGAAATTCCGGATGTTTAGCAAAGGGATATCAGTCTAGATAAAAAATTAAGCAATAAAAAACATGAATTGGAGAAATAGAAACGAAAAAAATAAATTTTAAATAGCCGATGCCCTCAGCGTTGGTCCGACTTTTTTTTTCCTCTTTTTTCAAATCAACGTCCTCTGCGTTGTTGCGGAGCCAAAGAGTTAAGGCGACTAGAGATATAAATCTCATGTAGACCATGTAGCGGAGTTGTGTTTGCTAAGCGCCTAAAGCAGAACAGAGACCAGAGTGCACTTAGCATGTTATAGTAGTCTGGAGACCAGAGTGCACTTAGCATGTTATAGTAGTCTGGAGACCAGAGTGCACTTAGCATGTTATAGTAGTCTGGAGACCAGAGTGCACTTAGCATGCTATAGTAGTATGGAGACCAGAGTGCACTTAGCATGTTATAGTAGTCTGGAGACCAGAGTGCACTTAGCATGTTATAGTAGTCTGGAGACCAGAGTGCACTTAGCATGTTATAGTAGTCTGGAGACCAGAGTGCACTTAGCATGCTATAGTAGTCTGGAGACCAGAGTGCACTTAGCATGTTATAGTAGTCTGAAGACCAGAGTGCACTTGGTATGTTATAGGCTCTTGCTATATATAATAAATCATAAAAGGACCATCATCATTTACTTCTGTGCTCTCCCTATCCTAACATCCACTCATGAAGGTAATATCTATTTCTTGTTAGCAACCAGTATTTTTTATCGCTTCAAGGGAGACTACTAATGAAATATGTATTGATTAAGTTATGATGTAGTCCTAACCCAAACATGTCACGAGTTCAAATTTGAAACTTCATTTTTTTTTAAAGGCACGAAACGAAAGATATCGTGTGTCCAGCTGTTGCTGTGTCAATATCCCAAGAAGTGTATTTGTTCAGAAAACATTTAGACAGGGCTACCTCTTCATGTAATTGTAGATGTCTAGATCAGTCCGGACAATAAAGTAATTTTGGATGATCGGCCCAGCTCGAGCGTTAAGCTTATTTGACCAACCAGCAATGATCCCGTGTCTTATTGGCTGGGCCTGATCACATGACAAGAAAGCCCGGGCAACATCTCGAAAGTGTCAGGCACAGTTGTGTTGGGAGGTGGGGGAGGAGGGAGGAGAGGGAATCAGCGTCTCTTGTCTCTGGTAAGAAAATATTTATCGTCTGCATCATTAAATACGTCACATGTCAGAAGAAGGGAATTAATCAAATTTGAAATCACGTCTCTCAGATAGATGGGTAATAGCAGAAGAGAAAAGACTAATGTTATAATAAATAACTATTGTTATAGGTAATACTTATTATTAAAGCTATGGAAAGTACTAAAATTATATATGTATACAATCCTGTAAATATTCAGCAGACATTGCTTATTATGTAAAATGCAGACGTTACTCCAAAAAAAGAAGATGATTATTTCCTACGCGTCATGCATCTAGTCATGCATGTTAAGCGATTACTTACATTCTGCTAAGTTACTGGTTTTTCCCTGGCTGGCTCAGGCAACCCAATCCATGCTCTAATAGCACTAGGGAAGAAGGAGATTTTAGATAAATCCATCCTAGCATATGGAATGACGAATGTACCTTTAACTTTCTGTCTTTCTGAGTATTTTATTAGATTTGTTGTTTTTTTTTGTTTTTTTTTTTGGTTGTTATTTTTTGCATTTGAAAATTGTGGTTTAGTACGCTCACTTTGTATGTCCGTCTGTCCATGTCTGCTTCACTTGCGAAATTGACTCTAACTAATAAGGAAGACTTGTTTTCATTCACGGAAGCTGGTTTCAATTTCTTTTTATATGATAGTTTTGAGATTTATTAGATGATTCTTCGAAATGGCTAATTGATTCACCACTTTCTAAACCAGAAGATTTCTTAATGCTTCGAAAGTGGAGAGTAGAGATTCACTTTTCACCTCGAGATGTCAGTTTTTTTTTTTTTTTTTTTTTTTTTTTTTTTGGGGGGGGGGTTGTGTTTTTTTTTTTCTATGCAGTTCACAATTTTGAGTTTTTAATTCAACTCTGAGGCACGTTCATACTAGCTCATTAAAGGATTCTCTATCTGCAGCTGTGTAGACTAAGCCAGATTCGTTCATATTTCACTAGAGAGTCATCATACTTCTCCGCCTTCACTTCTGCTTTATGGTGTCAGGGCCTGCATTAGGCATAGGTAAACAAGGCAGCTGCTTTGGGCCTCTCAAAACAATTATTTTGAGAAGAAATAGCCAAACTTGAGCCAATGTTATTGCTGGAGTAGACTCTAGGCTTTAAATAAACTGGGGCCATTTTAGTATTATTACAATATTTTATTTATCTACTTTTTTTTTTTTTTTTGTCTGTTTTTTTTTTAATTATTATTTTATTTGGGGCCACCAAATTCACTTCGCCTAGTGCCTCCAATTATCTAAGGCCGGCTCTGATAACGCTGGTAGGATAAACGCTAATCTATATTTTATTGGTCAATTAATTAACCAAGCGACAAAGAGATATTAGGCACATGGTAACGCCCAAAGGTCTAAGAAGAAGATTGTAGATATTACCGCCAGTCTCGTGTTGGAACTCAAAGAAAGAGGACATGATCATGTTATTGTGTAGATCATTTACTCTTGTAGAAATATATATTTCATGTTTTATTCAATCACAGTATTGTAACTATTGTGAATAGCTTTTTCAAGTTCTGAATTAAAGTATTTGTATTTGTCGAAGAGAAGTTTCTTCATTGATTATAATGATAACATACTTAGATCGTCTTATCGACTAGCAACTTCTAGATGATCCTCTTATCAACTGGCAACTTCTAGATGATCATCTTATCAACTAGCAACTTCTAAATGATCATCTTATCAACTGACGATTTCTAGATCCTCGGCAATCACGATCATTGATGGTGCAGTTTAGATCAAGATAATCTTCAACGTGACATCTAACATCATAAAAGATCGTGACATTGGCACATTGATGATCGTGACAGTTAGGAACTCGCTTCCAATTGAGCTCAAACAAACCTCATGCTTCAGTTCATTGAAGAAGCATCTTTTTTTGGCCTATTCCAAGACTACAGGGATAGCTCTGTGCAAACCAAGACTCCAATTTTGCTGCGCTATACCGTCAAAATCTACGGGTTGCATGCCTTCTCACGACCAAAGGTTAGGAACTCGCTTCCAATGGACCCCAATCACCAATCGTAAACAAACAACATTTAGCCACGTGATAATATTGATAAAACAATGAAAATTACGTATCACGTGACAGCCTTTATGGATTGCGTAATTTGTATAGAAGATATAGAGAACCACGTGCCTAAATGTTGTTTGTTTACGATTGGTGAATGAGGTCCATTGATCTCAAACAAACCTCATACTTCAGTTAATTGAAGAAGCATCTTTTTTTTTTACATATTCCAAGACTGGATGGATATCGACTCGGCTTAGGGAAATTGCCCAGAACAGAGTCCGATGTTCAAGGAACAAAAAAATAAATATATAAAGTGTTTCTACTGGGGCTCGAACCCAGGACCTTCCGCGTGTGAGGCGGATGTGATAACCACTACACTATAGAAACAGTTGATGTGCAAGCTTGGCTCAAATGTTCTTTTGCATTGGATTCCGTGACACTGAATTAACTCGTATAAAAACAATTGAATTCATAAACTATGACTATCGCATCTAGTATTGAGGAGTCATAGGTGCCTGTGTTTTAAGACCTGATCGTCTGCATCAGTCTCTATCAAACAGTACAGAACTGAAGCTACAAACACACAAATAATATGACAATAACATAGATGTTTTCTCTCAAAACTTTATTTTTTTATTTCACACATTTGTTTAAATTTGATTGAAATAAAACAGAAAAAAAAGAGAATTGTGGGATGTGTTGTTGAGTGGCATGAACCGCTTGGCTGCCTATCATGGCAGCACCAGTTCGACTCGAGCTACGTGTATGCTGAGCGCCTAAAGGGCGGCACAGAAGACTTCACCCAGATACCACCTTATTCCCACAAGTCTATGAAACAGATTGGATTATAGCGCTTTTAGCTTCAAGAATACAAATAGTAATTTTAAACAAGAAAAACATAATACTTTTTTTTAAAGACGATACCCTCCTTTATGTAACTTATAGAGCGATTTTTTTTCTCTTAATAACTAATGAATGTTGGATTAAAAAACAAAACAGTGGGACAACCCCCCCCCCCTTCCGAGATAGAATCCTGGTTAATCAAAGGCCTTCCTTCGGGGAACAGTACCAGAAAAAAGAAGAGCCAGACAAATAAAGCAATGACAACATAAAAGAATGGAGGGACCTGCCATTGAAAGAGGTTCTATCCAAGGCAAAAGACAGAGAGGAATGGAGAAATGTAGTCGACAAATCTTGTGTGGCGCCCCAACGGTCCAACAGACTAAGGGGTAGGTGAAGGTGAAATGATAGATCTACTGCATAACTACACTTTAGAATATTCCAATGATAGGCCTTGAAATCTTGACTTGATGCGCAAAATGTTCCTAAACATTAATTCATTAAACTCTTGAATCAATTTAGCCTTAGGCTTACATTCGGAAATTCCCGAAAGCGATAGTTTCAAGAAAGTGATAGACCTTTCAAATTCGATGTTGGATCTAGATTTAGATCTATTTCTCTAGCACAATTTACATTTATTTATTTTTTACTTTAAAAAATTATAACGTTCAAACTAGAGTTTTCCTTGTGTGGCCAACGAGCTAGCCATTCTTTACTAAGCGATATACATCAACTGTTAAATTTCTAGGAAAATAGTTACAGCCATTTTTGAGATCCGAGTCCAGGTTCCCTCCGTGAAGTTCTGACTTGAATAGAGGTATCGTAAAAATGTATGAAATGTATAAAATAAATACAAATGCCGAGAACAATTACTTGTCGTCTAGATTTTAACGGCCAAATCCTACTGTTGGCAAAATGTAATGTCTAAATATGTACCATAATAGCTCCGAACATACACACAACACGTTAGACTGGGGATATTATTACAATATCATTGAGCGTGTGTGAGTGTATGTGTGTCAGTGTTTTGTAGAGTACTGGAAAATAAAAGGAAGCTTGAAATTTTTCTTTTGAAATGTAAGAATCTCACATGGTTTAGGTTTTACCCTGTTTGCATGAAGTACACTTTTCCTTGTCTTTACTTCCTTGTCATCTTACACCACTCACACACACACACACACACACACACACACACACACACACACACACACACCACACACACACACACACGCACTACAGTTACAATACCTCTGCTTCCTTTTGCTTTTTGCTTTTTCTTTATCTTGCTCACCCAAGCGAGTCATTCAAACTCCACATGCTTTGAATCTTTATGATAATTTTGGAGAAATTCAAACACCATTTTTAAAAAAAAAAGGCTCGTACTCGCCCTAGTCAGACATTGACGAGGAAGCCGTCATAGAGCTGTGGTTTGATGTGGCGTCTGACGTCAGGGTGAGCAGGAAGGATTGAGATATTGAGTGGAAGGGGAGGGTGTTACCCCCCCCCTACGGGGTGTTACCCCCCCCCTACGCCCCCTCGTTGCTTCTCCTCTTGTAAGTGTAACATCTTGTTGAGTAATTAAAAGAAAAGGGACACAATTCAATGAAGCGTGTAAACTTTGGAGCTTGGACGGTGTAAAACTAAAGAAAATATTAAAGAGGAGGAGAAAGAAAGGAAGGAGAGAGAGAGAGAGAGAGAGAGAGAGAGTGAATGATTGACAAAGACACAGAGAGATATAGAGACACACATTCACGGAGACGCAAAGAGAGACACAGAGACCCGCAGAAAGGGAGAGAATAAGACAGAGAGAATGAGACAGTGACACAGAGAGAATGAGACAGTGACACAGAGAGAATGAGACAGTGACACAGAGAGTATGAGACAGTGACAGAGAGAATGAGACAGTGACACAGAGAGAATGAGACAGTGACACAGAGAGAATGAGACAGACACACAGAGAGAATGAGACAGTGACACAGAGAGAATGAGACAGTGACACAGAGAGAATGAGACAGACACACAGAGAGAATGAGACAGTGACACAGAGAGAATGAGGAAGTGACACAGAGAGAATGAGACAGACACACAGAGAGAAGAGACAGTCTTACTGAAAGAGTCACAGAGAGACACACATAGAAATAGAGACAGAGAGAAATAAAAAGAAAAACATTAGAGAAAGAAAGAGAGAGACACACTTAGAGAACAACAGACAAAGAAACAATGACAAAGAAAGAGACTCACCCTCACAAATACAGACAGACAGAGAAACAGACAGACAGCTCAATTTACTTACAAATCCAATTATTCACAACATTTAAACTCTTAACATTGTTCAAGTTTAATGAATAATTTCCTTTTTTCAGTTCGTGATAATACAAACTCCTTCATTAAGGAAAACACCTAAGACAAGTAGGCCTATTATTCATCGCATTACTAGGAGCGAACTCGGCCTTGAAAGATCAAGGCAACATGTCACGCTACTGGCGACACAGAAGAGCAATAATTTACATTTCTTTTAAAGTGCATCATAAAAAGCATGATTTTATCATGTGGCTTATATTATATGGTCACTTAAAGATGTCCACACTGGTTCATGCGAGATGCATCAGTCTGATACTTCAAAACACAAAGAAACGTTTGATTCACTTCCCGCTCACGCACAGCTCAAGTTTAAAGTGCTTTGTTTTTTTATGTGCCGCCACAGCCAGACACAAGCTTTAATATGTTTATTACAAAACCGTCTGTCTGTCTGGTACAAACTTTTGATACTTTACTTCTTCAGCTTTCCATTCTCTGATCACGTTCAAATCTTGCACGATTATTCTCTGTCCCTAACAAGACCTGAATCAAATAGTGGTATAATTAATTTTATGAGATCAAAAAAAAAAGGAAATAAATTTTACAGTATTGCTATTTTGGCAATAAATGTGGAGTTCTTTCCCTTAGATAGCCGCCATTTTAAAAGTTTGTTGTTTTTTTATTATATATTTTGCTTGTTTCATTTATTTTCTTTATGTCACGACATAGTTTAGAGAGCTTGTATTGTCTCCCCAATCATCTGACAATACGAGGATTCAGAGGTGCATACTTATCTATCTCACACACCACTAGGGTTTATGGAGGGAACTTTGTGATCAATAATGTTCTTGAGTTTCATTTAATACTGTCCAACTTCATTCAATAACATTGGTTCCAATCCAATTAATATTATCGTATAGGTCTGTTTATTGGTTTTCATTGGAGTATATCTGTCTAACTTGTTACAAAGGTATTCATCCATATATATATATATATATATATATATATATATATTGTATAAATATATATACATTGATTTTTGTGACGGTACGCACCGGTACTGCGTACCGGCACCTATTTCAATGTGGGGAAAACATTATTACTTATCAGTACTTAAAAGTTAGCGATCCATCACTGAGTACCGGCACCTATTTTGTTTACAACAAAAACCAATGTATATATACACACACACACACACATAAGAAAATGTAGGAGAAACGAAACAAACAATTTTTTATAACAAAAATATTGTATATATTTTTCTATAAGGCTGCAAAATTATGTAATGAATTTTATTTACTGATGTTTTTGAGTGAAAGGTGTGGGTTCAAAGCTTTGAAAGTGAGGAATACCCTTAAAGTATTTCACGACATTTCGTAATGAAACTTTCAAATAATTAGCAGAATACCTCATAATTTACAGTTGGAAACATTATAGACAGGACTTTGTTTCGATGACAGAGTTTGACAAAGCATTTCTTTGGAAGTGTGATGATGAGTGATTGGGTCCAGGGCTTGGGCCATTCTCCTGACTGCCGGATCTTGTTGCAAATCTTAAAAAGTGCGTTTATCGTGGTTTCTCTTCCAGTCTTCAGAAGTTCATCAGGACTGTTGTCAACTCATACTGATTTCCCTTTTTTCAGGGCTCTCACTGCTGATGCTACATCCGAGCGATGAATAGTTTTAAATACCTCGGAGCTATCGTCTCAAATGAAAATACTAAACCCGAACTACTGGCCACAATTGCACAGTCAACAGAAGCACTTGCAAAACTTAAATCAATATGGAAAGACAGGCTTAGCCCCTGACACGAAAATCAGACTGATGTGCTCCCTGGTAATAGCCATTTCTTATATGCTTGCGAGTCTTGGCCGCTGAGTGCAGAGCTAGAGAGGAGGATCCTAGCAATGGTGAAGAGAAAATGAAAGTCCGACCTCATGATATTTTAGGCCTTTCAAAGTTCTGATGCAACGGCTACTTTTTTAGTTTCTGAAAGTGAAAAATTTAATTTTTAAAATCAACTATGCAAGCAGTTTTTTCATAAAAATACACCATTTTTACAACTATTCACTATTAATAGTAACAAACACAGGAGGCTATTTAGTAAGGAAGATAGCAGTGTACCATTTTTATAACACATTTATGCAAACGGTTTTAGATTTTTGTCCAAAAAAAATATTTTTTTTCTTACAAATCTATTGCTAAGTTAAGTAAGTTCTTTCATACTACCTACTAGATTTACAAAAAAAAATTTTTTTCAAAGAGAAAAAATCTATTTAATATGCATATAAGTGGAACATAATTTAAAACCACAGTTAATAAGTAGTCTACTATATTATCTCGTGAACCCTATCACCGCAATATGGAATATAGAGCACATAACTAAGGTTTTGAGGCTTTGAATAAGAGATTGACTCTTATACAAAGCAATTAGATCAATTAGATATTCCTTTTAAAACATCAGTGAGGCACTGTTCACATCTAACTTCACATTCACTTTCATCTTTCCTTTGGTCTACTGGACCTTTGGGGCACCACATAAGATCTGTCAACCTTCTTTCTCCATTCTTCTCTGTCATTTGTCTTTGATAGAATTTCATTTTGATACTCTTTCTGAAAATATTGAAACCTGCCTTTTGGCAGTGGGTGGACCACTTAGAGGGCCGATTTTGAGTTTGTGTTTCAACACAAACTGGTATATAACCTTGTTTTCTCGACTTGTTTTATTCCTTTTCCTTCCACAATTATTTCTCTCTCTCTCTCTCTCTCTCTATCTTTCTCTCTCTTTTTCTTTCTCTTTTTTTCTCTCTCTCTTTCTCTCTCTCTCTTTCTCTCTCTCTTTATTTATCTCTCTCTCTCTTTCTCTCTCTCTTTATTTATCTCTCTCTTTCTCTTTCTCTCTCTCTTTCTCTCTCTCTTTATTTATCTCTCTCTTTCTCTCTCTTTATTTATCTCTCTCTCTCTCTCTCTTTCTCTCTCTTTTTCTTTCTCTTTTTCTCTCTCTCTCTCTCTCTCTCTCTTTCTCTCTCTTTTTCTTTCTCTTTTTTTCTCTCTCTCTTTCTCTCTCTCTCTTTTTCTCTCTCTCTTTATTTATCTCTCTCTCTCTTTCTCTCTCTCTTTATTTATCTCTCTCTCTTTATTTATCTCTCTCTTTCTCTCTCTCTCTTTCTCTCTCTCTTTATTTATCTCTCTCTTTCTCTCTCTCTCTCTTTCTCTCTCTCTCTTTCTCTCTCTCTCTCTTACCTCATCATAAACACGTTCTGTCCTTTGACACATGTTCACTAACACACACACACTCCTTTTCATTTAGCAGACACGACCACATCCACAGAGACGTTCTGATCGGCAGACGACATATTTTCCAAACGTTAATCGAGGAGGATCCCTTGAGAAGCTTCTTTAAATACATCAGAAGGGGAAAGATGGCACAGAGTCACGTGGTCTGAGATCTTCCCACGAGAAGAGAAACCTCACACAGTCAACGGAGATAATTGGACTTAATCACAGAGGCGTCTGTCTGATAACAGAACCAGTGAGAAAACACACTCAGGAAAGGGTGAGGGAAAATATGCAGTCAGTCTGTCTATCCGTCTGTCAAAGCGTTTGACTCGATCTTGATAAAATTCCTAGTTATTAAAATTATACTAAACATTCGTTTTAAACTACACATTCTTTTCCAGTACTACATTCTCTTTATACCATGCATTCTCTTATTACTATAAATTCTCTTTATAATAAACATTCTCTTTCAAATACTTACGGTTTGCCAACACTTCCTTCACCTTGTACACCGGTTACACCAGAAAGCTAGCTATTTATAGTTTTTCCTCCATGTAATGAAAATCTAAAAAAAAAATTAAAAAATTCCGCATTATTTGAAAGCTCAAGTTGACCCAAAAATAATGTTTAAAAAAATTATAAATCTGATACAATAAATTATTGGGATCTAATGACATAGCATAGAGTTCTTGTAACATAAATATCATATATCAGGTTTTTTTTTAGGCCCCCAGACCAAGCATAGAAGAACATTGAATGGTGGCTAGAAATCTAACAAGTAATAACACTATAAAGTTATGCGTTCTCCCGAGTTCCTTCTTCCCGAACTTCCTTTCTTAACCCTTTCTCTCCGTCATTATTTACCACATTCTGGTGGAATCAACGTGGGTATCGTCTGTTAGGAGAGAAAGAGTTAACCCTCCAACTGCACACACACACACACTCTCACACACACACACTTACTTTGAATACATTACACATACTCCTGTTTTTAATGCCACTGGGTCAGATGTCATGTTGTAGCCCCGGTGAGGAGGGACACCGCTGGAAAGGATCTTCCTCCATTGCTCGCCATGGCCTCGTGCGGCAGACGAGCCTCAAGGGGGAAGCACCACAAGGACTTCCATTGATTGAAGACACCCAATGAGCAGGCAGTTTATTTGCCAACAAGGGAGATATTCAAGACGCGATTGAGGGTTGTCTGCCCGTGTTTCGATGACGCTTGACGCTCATTTGTAGTTCTTGTCTAATTTGTTCATTTCTGTGACTCTTTAATGAAACACTTTTTTTTTATTTATTTCTGTATCAATATAGTGTTTAGTTCGTCGTCTTGAGAAATGTAAATAAAATTAAAATATATGAATGGGGGGGGGGGGATGGTGATTGACTTGAGAAAGCCAGAGGGAGAGAGAGATGGAGAGAGAGAAAGAGATGGAGAGAGATGGAGATAAAGAGATGGAGAGAGAGAGAGAGAGATGGAGATTGAGAGAGATGGAGAGAGAGATGGAGATAAAGAGATGGAGAGAGAGAGAGAGAGATGGAGATTGAGAGAGATGGAGAGAGAGATGGAGAGAGATGGAGAGAGATGGAGAGAGAGAGATGGAGATTGAGAGAGAGATGGAGAGAGATGGAGAGAGATGGAGAGAGATGGAGAGAGATGGAGAGAGATGGAGAGAGAGAGATGGAGAGAGAGATGGTGATAAAGAGATGGAGAGAGATGGAGATTGAGAGAGATGGAGAGAGAGATGGAGAGAGATGGAGAGAGAGAAAGAGATGGAGAGAGATGGAGATAAAGAGATGGAGAGAGAGAGAGAGAGAGAGAGATGGAGATTGAGAGAGATGGAGAGAGAGATGAGAGAGATGGAGAGAGAGAGCTGGAGATTGAGAGAGAGATGGAGAGAGATGGAGAGAGATGGAGAGAGAGAGATGGAGAGAGAGATGGAGATTGAGAGAGAGATGGAGAGAGATGGAGAGAGATGGAGAGAGAGATGGAGAGAGAGATGGAGAGAGATGGAGAGAGATGGAGAGAGAGATGGAGAGAGAGATGGAGAGAGAGATGGAGAGAGAGATGGAGAGAGAGATGGAGATTGTGAGAGAGAGAGAGAGAGATGGAGATTGTGAGAGATATGGAGATTGTGAGAGAGATGGAGATTATTAGAGAGATTGAGATTGTGAGAGAGAGAGAGATGGGGATTGAGAGAGAGATGGAAAGAAATGGAGAGAAAGAGAGTTGGAAAGATGGAGAAACAGATGGGGAGAGAGAGATGGAGATTGTGAGAGAGAGATGGAGATTGTGAGAGAGAGAGATGGAGATTGTGAGAGAGAAGGAGATTGTGAGAGAGAGAGAGATGGGGATTGAGAGAGAGATGGAGAGAGATGGAGAGAAAGAGAGTTGGAAAGATGGAGAAACAGATGGGGAGAGAGAGATGGAGATTATGAGAGTGAGATGGAGATTGTGAGAGAGAGATGGAGATTGTGAGAGAGAGATGGACATTGTGAGAGAGAGATGGAGATTATGAGAGAGAGATGGAGATTGTGAGAGAGATGGACATTGTGAGAGAGAGATGGAGAAAGATGGGGAGAGAGAGAGATAGAAATGGAGAGATGGAGATAAAGAGATGGATAATTTATAGTTACTTAGTCTTATAGAATGCCAGATGTCTGACTATGTCATTTCTCCAAAATGACACCACGATAAAAATTAAGCGTGTCATCTGCTTTTAATATAAATGTACTCGCATCGTCTTAACATTGTGAGAGAGGGAAGATAGTGAGTAGCGGGAGGGGAGGGGAGGTAGTATGGACGAGGACACTGTGTGACCTTGCCAATTTCAGAAATGTGTCGCTGGTATCACTGGTCTGGAGAAGGTCATGTGTTGTTTTTTTTCAAGGACATCTTTTATGGATATAAATATTTTAAAAAAACTATATATAGCCAGACCTTGTTATCAGACGACACAATTTTGAAAAGACTTACAAGTTTATTTAAGTCAAGGTTATCAGAATCAAGAGTAATGAAGTTTATTGTGACCTCAGCTACTAAAGTACACTGAGGGACTCTTTTTTAAATTTTGTAAAAAGAAAAAAAAAAGAAAAAAAAATTCATCACATAGTTCCCATTCAAAAGCTTAAATGTGTTACATGCTTTGAAACGACTAGCTTGATTTTCGATCAACCAATAGGAGGCATTGGACACCATAAAATAAAAACAATGAACATGACATGTGGGATATAACAGTCTTTTGAGGCTTATCACTGTTTCACCATATAGTCTTTATTTTCTTCTCTCTAAAGCAATATTTCTTAATGACTGTATTATTGTTACATGTCATGTTCATGTATAACCTATTCTAGATCCAAACTTCCACTTGGAATTCGATGTAGCGAGTTGCTAAAATAAATAAACTACACCTTTAATTGTATTTATCTTTA